>ONZH01020525.1:0-90414 GCA_900303285.1 Rhinella marina
GGGAAGGCTGGTGAAACTGGAAACCTCAGAAAATGAGGAAACACCACGGAAATGGACAGGAAACAGCAGGGCAGCATGCATGGATGCCTCTGAGGCTGCCTAATCCCACCATTACCCAAATTCTCCTGCAACAGCCTGGTGGTTACCCTCATGGCAATTGTGCTCACCCAGACCAAGAAAGGCGAGACACATGCCCATCACATGTTAGGGAAGCACCCAACTAGGTGCAACGAAGGTCCATCACCCATGCCCATGCTGGCACTGCTCTCCTATCCCTAGCCACACGATGCAGGCATAAGCCTGACACAGCATGGCGGTGACACCCACAAGTGACCAAGTTAGATGAGGTAGCAGGTGAGCCACCCAAAAATTTAGCCTGACGCAGCATGGCGGTGACAACAGAGTGACCGAGTGACACTGCGGGAGCAGGCGAACCACATAAATATTTTTCGTGGCCCTGTATGGCGGCGGTGGCGGTATTCTCCTGAATACGGCAACACTCCATAGTGGCCATAAACTGCTGTATGGGCAGACGGCAGAATTCAAAAGGAAAGGAGCGACATCTGCATTTTCTAACATGGAATTTGCTGAAATAGATTTTAAGGGCCATAGCTTTTTTATTTTTTTGTTGACTGAGTTGCATGGGGGCTCATTTTTTGTGGGATGGGCTATAGTTTCTAATAGTACCATTTTTGGGTACATATGGCTTTTTGATCGCTTTTTATTAAATTTTTTATGAGGTACAGTGGGCTAATATTGCAATTGTGACAGTGCTTTTAAATTTTATTTTTTATGGGGTTCTCCATGTGGTATATTCAATGAGATATTTTTATTCTATGGGTTGATATGGTTATGGTGATACCAAATGTATGTTGTTTTATTTATGGTATACCACTTTTATATCATAAAATCACTTTTTATTAAACTTTTTTTTTTTGCCACCAAATTCTACCAAATTCTAAGATCCATAATTTATTTATTTTTCCATCAACATAGTTGTATGAAGTCTTATTTTTTGCGTGATGGGCTGTAGTTTTTATTGGTATCGTTTTTGGGATGCATATGACTTTTTGATCACTTTTTTTTCAATTCTTTAGGGAGGTGAGGCAAAAAAAAACTGCAATTCTGCCATTGTTTTTTTATTTTTATTTTGTACAGCGTTTACACACAGGATTAGAACCATGATCATTTTATAGATCAGGTCATTACGGATGTGGCGATACCAATTATGTGGTTTATTTTACTTTTTTCAATTTTTTAATCTTTTCTAAATTTGCCGATATAGGAAAAGGCAATTTATTTTATTTTTAATTTACATTTTTATTTATTTTTTACTTTTTTTCACACTTTTTTTTAATCAAGTCCCACTTGGATCTTGAAGGTCCAGTGGGGCTGATGGCTGTACTATACTTTGCAATGCTCTTGCAGCAGGGCCGCTTCTGCCATGAGGCGAGATGAGGATCTCGCCTCAGGCCGCAGTTTTATGTAGGTCTGAGGGGCGGCATCCACACAGCAGTTAAACACTGCTGGTGGATGCGCTGCGCTCCCTATCAGCTTCTTGTGTCCCCCTCAGACCTCAGATCAGCTTCTTGTGCCCCCCTCAGACCTCAGATCAGCCCACCCAGCCACTTAAAAAAACCATACTTACCTGTCCTGCCTGCCGTTGCCCTCAGGTTCCGCGCTCCACTGTCTTCCCTTCTGGCGCGCACTATGACCTCGGGTCATAGTGCGTGCCGGAAGGGAATACAGTGGAGCGCGGGAGCTGAGGGCAGCGGTAGCGCAGGGCATGTGAGTATGTTTGATCTGAGGTCTGATGAGGGCACAAGACGCTGATCTGAGGTCTGATGGGGGCACAAGACGCTGATCTGAGGTCTGATGGGGGCACAAGACGCTGATCTGAGGTCTGATGGGGGCACAGTGTGCAAGCTAGATGAGGTAGCAGGTGAGCCACCCAAAAATTTAGCCTGACGCAGCATGGCGGTGACAACAGAGTGACCGAGTGACACTGCGGGAGCAGGCGAACCACATAAATATTTTTCGTGGCCCTGTATGGCGGCGGTGGCAACAGAGTGACTGAGTTAGTATGCGTGAAGCACTAGCTGGTGAAGCACCCAAAAATTTAGCCTGACACAGCATGGCGGTTACACCACTAATGACTTTTTCCGACTGAGAATGCAGTGAAATGGCTTTTGTTGAGCCTCCAAAAATTGTTTTCTTTTCGGAGTACATAAAGTCGACCCTCAGCAAAAAATTTTTTTTTTAAATCTCGGTACTTGCGCCTCCTGAAAAATTGTTTTGGACTGTCTGTTTGACGCTCCTGAAACATTGTTTAGAGAGAGGGCCTGTAGGTGGACCTCCAGAAAAATTATATAGAGAGAGGGCCTGTAGGTGGACCTCCGGAAAAATTGTTTGGAGAGAGGGCCTGTAGGTGGACCTCCGGAAAAATTGTTTGGAGAGAGGACCTGTAGGGGGCCCTCCGGAAAAACTGTTTAGAGAGAGGGCCTGTAGGTGGACCTCCAGAAAAATTATTTAGAGAGAGGGCCTGTAGGTGGACCTCCGGAAAAATTGTTTGAAGAGAGGGCCTGTAGGGGGCCCTCCGGAAAAATTGTTTAGAGAGAGGGCCTGTAGGTGGACCTCCGGAAAAATTGTGGTAAAAGAGTGCCAGTTGGACCTCTAAAAAATTGCGTTTTTTGGGTCAGCGTTAGGCAAAGATGACAAGGAGGAGGAGGAGTAGAGAAGAGGAATCGGATACATAAGTAATGTTAATCTTTAGCTGCTTTCCCCCAGAGGAGATTTGAATTCCGGTGAAATCCAGGCTTTGTTCATTTTAATAAGCGTCAGCCTGTCAGCGCTGTCAGTTGACAGGCGTGTACGCTTATCGGTGATGATGCCACCAGCTGCACTGAATACCCGCTCTGACAACACGCTAGCGGCAGGGCAGGCCAGCACCTCCAAGGCGTACAGCGCCAGTTCAGGCCACGTGTCCAACTTTGCAACCCAGTAGTTGTATGGAGCAGAGTGATCGGTCTGGACGTTGGTATGGTCAGCTAGGTACTCCCTCACCATCTTTCTGTAGAGCTCCCCCCTACTCTGCCTAGACTGGGGACAGGAGACAGTGTCTTGCTGGGGTGACATAAAACTGGCAAAGGCCTTGGAGAGCGTTCCCCTGCCAGTGCTGGACAAGCTGCCTGCTCGCCTCCTCTCCCCCGCTACTTGGCCCACAGAACCATGCCCTCTGCCGCTAGCGGCAGAGGGATGGGAAGGATTGTTTCAGCTTGTGCACAAGGGCCTGTTGATATTGATTCACTCTCATACTCCTTTCCTCTACAGGGATGAGAGTGGAAAGGTTCTGCTTGTACCGTAGGTCCAGGAGAGTGAACACCCAGTAATCGGTGTTTGAAAAAATGCTTCTAACGTGAGGGTCACGGGATAGGCAGCCTAACATGAAGTCTGCCATGTGCGCCAGAGTCCCAACACGCAAGAATTCCCTCTCCTCACTGGCCTGACTCTCCATTTCCTCCTCCTCCTCTTCAGCCCATACACGCTCAAGAGTTAAGAAGGACTGAGCACTGGTACCCTCTTCTGTCTCGCCGACATTCTCCTCCTCTTCCTCATCCCCCTCCTCCGATACGCGCTGAGAAACAGACCGGAGGGTGCTCTGGCTATCAAGCGACATATCTTCCTCCACCGTCTCTTGTGACAAGCGCAAAGCATCCGACTTCATGCTGAGCAGTGAGTTTTTCAACAGGCAAAGCAGCGGGATGGTGAGGCTGATAATGGC
Organism: Rhinella marina; assembly: GCA_900303285.1. Classification (NCBI taxonomy): domain Eukaryota; kingdom Metazoa; phylum Chordata; class Amphibia; order Anura; family Bufonidae; genus Rhinella; species Rhinella marina. The sequence goes on from ONZH01020525.1 coordinate 3,782, forward strand.
GGCATCGCCACTGACCATCTGTGTTGACTCCTCAAAGTTGGTCAACACCTGGCAGATATCAGACATCCACGTCCACTCCTCATTGTAGACTTGAGGAATCTGAGTGACCTGACTACCAGTTCTGGTGGAAGTTGACATCTGGCAGTCTACAATCGCTCTGCGCTGCTGGTAAACTCTGGATAACATGTTTAATGTGGAATTCCATCTTGTGGGCACGTGCACAACAGTCGGTGAGCTGGCAGTTGTAGGCGGCGCTGCGCTGCCCTGAGAGTGGCAGCATCTGTGGTGGACTTGCAGAAATGCGCACAGATGCGGCGCACCTTGGTGAGCAAATCAGACAGATTGGGGTATGTCTTGAGGAACCGCTGAACTATGAAATTGAACACGTGGGCCAGGCATGGCACATGTGTCAGTCTGCCGAGTTGCAGAGCCGCCACCAGGTTACGCCCGTTGTCACACACAACCATGCCTGGCTTGAGGTTCAGCGGTGCCAGCCACAGATCTGTCTGCGCCGTGATGCCCTTTAACAGCTCTTGAGCGGTGTGCCTTTTGTCACCTAAGTTTAGCAGTTTAAGCACCGCCTGCTGGCGCTTACCCACGGCACTGCTGCTGTGCCTAGAACTACCGACTGAAGGCGCCGTGCCCACGGATGGTAATTCGGAGGAGGAGGTGGAGGAGGAGGGGTCGGTGGAGGAGGCATAGTACGTCTGAGAGACCGTGACCGAGGTAGGCCCCATAATCCTCGGTGTGGGCAGTACATGAGCGGCCCCAGGGTCAGACTCAGTCCCAGCCTCCATCAAGTTAACCCAATGTGCCGTCAGTGATATATAGTGTCGATGCCCGGCAGCACTTGTCCACGTGTCTGTGGTTAGGTGGACCTTCTCAGAAACAGCGTTGGTCAGGGCACGGATGATGTTCTGTGACACGTGCTGGTGTAGGGATGGGACGGCACATCGGGAAAAATAGTGGCGGCTGGGGACCGAATACCGAGGGGCAGCCACCGCCGTGAGATTGCGAAAGGCCTCGGTCTCTACCAGCCTATAGGGCAGCATCTCCAGGCTCGGCAATTTGGAGATGTGGACGTTGAGGGCTTGGGCATGTGGGTGGGTGGAACTGTATTTCCTCTTGCGCTCCAGCGTCTGCTGTAAAGACAGCTGAATGCTGCGCTGGGACACATTGGTGGACGCTGTGGAGGCGAAGGTGTGGTTTTCCGGCGGGAGGCGCTCGTGCTGGGGTCCTGGGCAGGGGGTTGACTAGCAGAGGCAGCGAGTGACACAGGCGAAGGAGCAGTGGTGTGACCCGCAGGAGGTGAACGGCCTTGGTTCCATTGAGTGGTGTGTTTAGCACTCATATGCCTGCGCATGCTGGTGGTGGTTAGGCTAGTAGTGGTGGCACCCCTGCTGATCCTGGTGTGGCACAGGTTGCACACCACAGTCCGTCGGTCATCCTCACGTTCTTTAAAGAACCTCCAGACTTGCGAACATCTAGGCCTCGCCACGGGAGCTTCACTACGTGAAACAGTTGCTGCTGATGCACCAGCTTTGGCCCTGCTTCTGCCTCTGGCCACACCACTGCCTCTTCCAACCTGTTCTGGTGCAGCACTCGCCTCCGCCTCAGAAGCACTGTCTTCACTCGGCTTATCAACCCAGCTTGGGTCAGTCACCTCATCATCCTCCGATTCCTCAGTCTGCTCCCCCTCGGACTGACAACCGTGTCTTCTCATCGTCCGACACCTCTTTACACACTTCTTCCACTAAGTCAACATTGTCATCATCATCATCACCCACAGACTGCGACAGTTGGAAAACTTGGGCATCGGGAAAGAGGTCAGCAGCAACCTGAGAAGTGGTTTGTGACTCTGGGAAGGGTCCAGAAAACAGTTTCTCAGAGTATGCCGGATCGCATTTCAAATTTTCCTGTGAGGGGGCAGACTGGGGGGAAGGAGGTTGAGGTGGAGGAGCCAGAGGAGTGCTCCCTTGGGTAACGGGGGTGGACTGCATGGAAGACTGACTGGTGGACAAATTACTTGAAGCATTGTCCGCAATCCACGACATCAGCTGTTCGCACTGTTGTGGTTTCAACAGTCCTCTACCACGTATCCCTGTAAGTTGAGACATGAAGCTAGGGAGTGTAGCTCGGATTGTGCTTTGTATATAGGTGGATAAGTTAGAGCAAAATTACGTATGTTATTACATACCATGCAGTATGGAGCAATTACACTGAAACTATTAGATTAGGCAGACTTGGTCTGCTTAATTGCAACCCAGACAAATGTCGCACAGAGATTTTTGTAATGTAGCTGTATCAGTGAGAGCAAAAGACCTTTTTTAATTAAGTGACGTACAGAATGGGTCACCTGGACAGAAAATACGGATTGTGGTGACTGAACAGCTGAACTGTGACACACAGAATGGTTCCACACAGCTGTATGAAATGGATTTGTATCACTGAGATAAAACAACAAAAAACCTATTTTTTTTATATTTCCAAACAGAGAAAGCGCAGCAGCACAGTAAGGTGAAGGCGGGTGCAAAATATCCTCAATGGCTCCAGGCTCAGAGTCTTCATTCGATATGTAACAAAAGATGAGGCAGCACACCAGGCTTGTGAAAAAAGTTGTGGATCCTTTATTCCATGCAACGTTTCAGCCCTGCTCCATGGGGCCTTTGTCAAGCAATGAGTAGATACAAGTTTTCGCTTTATATAGGCCAGTGAGTAATTACCATACATGATTGACATAGTGAGCATTTACATATCAAATCAGTTCATCAAGAAAAATTCATACAAAATTGTGTAAAACAAATAAAAACATATAAACATAATCATGTCATAATCATCAATACCTATAGTGATCAATATATCATAGTTCATAGACAAAAATATAAGTGCAACGTATCCCTATGTTAATGAGTGTAACCGAATGCACCTCCTAGTGGGCGTGATTATTAAAATCATAAAAAGACTTACATAATAGGTATGTGTCATTGGTGACTCAGTGGATCCTAACAGCGTCCTTACTTCCCCACAACGCATGCTCACGGTACCGGAAAGCGCCAACACGTCCAGGCCATGTCCGACACACGTGACTCACACGGCACACGTGACCAAGCACCATCCAGCCCGGCAAACGTAACCCATGGAACGCACGCCTACGTCTATGAACTATGATATATTGATCACTATAGGTATTGATGATTATGACATGATTATGTTTATATGTTTTTATTTGTTTTACACGATTTTGTATGAATTTTTCTTGATGAACTGATTTGATATGTAAATGCTCACTATGTCAATCATGTATGGTAATTACTCACTGGCCTATATAAAGCCAAAACTTGTATCTACTCATTGCTTGACAAAGGGCCCATGGAGCAGGGCTGAAACGTTGCATGGAATAAAGGATCCACAACTTTTTTCACAAGCCTGGTGTGCTGCCTCATCTTTTGTTACATATTTTTTTATATATATATTTTTTTTTATATATATATTTTTTTCATATATATATATTTTTTTTAACGTGACGTGCAGAAACTATCTGAGAGCAAACTCAGCCCCTGCTGACTGTGGCTATTTTGACTGCAACCCAGACAAATGTCGCACAGAGATTTTTGTAATGTAGCTGTATCCAGAGGTCGCGCTACGTTTTTTTCCGAAGAGTAAAAATACTCCTCTGACCATTTTTGAGGAGTATTTTTACCTGAGGAGGAGTACGAAATCTGCGGTAATTAAAATACATAATACGCAGGCCTGCACTTGCTCACATCTGTGTTGGAGGCTGCATTTGGAGCCTTTGTTGCAGATTCTGTTGAAAGGCCAGACAAAAAAGCCTTGTATGCAGGAGTTTTTTGTCTGGTAAAAAGACAGATCGCAAATGGAAACTGAACGGATCCCATTGTAGTTGGTGGAGTCTGTTCAGCTTCCCTGTGGGGTGACAGAAGGAGGGGGAGCAGGGTCACTAGAGGGGCGACAGGGGGAGCAGGGCCACTAGTGGGGCGACAGGGGGAGCAGGGCCACTAGTGGGGCGACAGGGGGAGCAGGGCCACTAGTGGGGCGACAGGGGGAGCAGGGCCACTAGTGGGGCGACAGGGGGAGCAGGGTCACTAGTGGGGCGACAGGGGGAGCAGGGTCACTAGTGGGGCGACAGGGGGAGCAGGGTCACTAGTGGGGCGACAGGGGGAGCAGGGTCACTAGTGGGGCGACAGGGGGAGCAGGGTCACTAGTGGGGCGACAGGGGGAGCAGGGTCACTAGTGGGGCGACAGGGGGAGCAGGGTCACTAGTGGGGGCGACAGGGGGAGCAGGGTCACTAGTGGGGCGACAGGAGGAGGGGGAGCAGAGAACTGGGAGACTGGACAGAACCATAGTTGGGGGAGGGGGAAAAAAATCACTCACCTGAGACTGACAGCTTTTCACTGCCACAACTCTCCCATCCCTCTCCCCCGGGAGGGGCCACAGGCTGGAGGCAGCTCTTCTCCCAGGCACCTTAGGCATCAGTCCGCGGCCTTTTACCTCTCCAGGGCCCTGTTTTGTTTCCCAGGGTCCATCTCTACGCGCCCGCTCTCCTTCCAGCCTCGGGAGCAGGCCCCTCCTCCTTCCAGCTCCCGCCGGCTTCCTTTGCCTCACCCGACTTGTATTGCTCTGGCGAACCAATAACAAAGCTCCTTGCTGTAAGGAGCTTTGTTATTGGTTATTTCAGGCACAGGCAGCACATTGCTGTGCTGCCTGTGCCGTTCACAGCGCTGATGAAAAACTGGGAAAAGTCTAAGGCGTAGTGGTACACCTTAGACTTTTTTCAGGGAGTAAAATCGCCTGAAAACGCGTCTATGACGCATTTTTATGCGTTAATGCGACCTCTGGCTGTATCAGTGAGAGCAAAAGACCTTTTTTACTGACATGACGTACAGAATGGGTCACCTGGACAGAAAATACGGATTGTGCTTTGTATATAGGTGGATAAGTTAGAGCAAAATTATGTATGTTATTACGTACCGTGCAGTATGGAGCAATTACACTGAAACTATTAGATTAGGCAGACTTGGTCTGCTTAATTGCAACCCAGACAAATGTCGCACAGAGATTTTTGTAATGTAGCTGTATCAGTGAGAGCAAAAGACCTTTTTTAATTAACCCCTTAATGACCAATGACGTACTATGTACGTGATGATGTGGTGTTAGTTACCGCATCATGACGTGCACAGTACGTTATGAGCTCCAAGTGTCAACACAAGTACACTTGCAGTGACACTTGCTTGCAAACTGGTGTCATGGACACCAGAGCTGTCCGGACACCCGGCAGGGGACCAATCACAGTGGTCCCCGCATTACAACCCCTGCGATTGGTCAGTCAGATTTGACTGACCAATCCCAGAGTTCAGAAGCGCAGCCCCAATGTTCTTGAGGACATCGGGGCTGCACTGCTATGTTCTAGTGCTTCAGGATGGCTGAGCGGGACCTGCCCTGACCTCCCCGCCCGTCCGCAGCATGTAAGTTAGATCAACAACCCCTCCCCCCCCTTAAATCACCCCCCCAATATCAGGATGACCGAGCGGTATTAGATTGTCAGCTGTAGGGACCACGGCATGGAAGGGGTTAACAGGGAGGAAGCTCCCTCCCTCCCCCATCGGGCGCTGCGGTGCGCTGGCAGTGCACCAATGGTGTGGCTAGAAGAGAGGGAAGGAACTTCTTGTGGCAGCGTCCCGATGGTTACCATGGCAACCGGACGCCATCCGGCTTGCCATGGTATATCAAGCCTGACCAGGCTCCTGCTAAAGGCAGGAGCCTGATCAGGCTTACTGTAAAGTAAAAATACACTGCAGTACACTATATAGTATACTGCAGTGTATTATAGAGACATCAGATCCACTGGATCTTCAAGAACCAAGTGGGTCTGAGTCAAAAAAGTGAAAAAAAAAGTGTAAAAAAAAAATGAAAAACGTAAAAAAAAAAAATCATTTTTTCCATATATGCACATTTATAACTGAGTAAAAATAAATAAAATAAAATAATAAAATACCCTACACATGTTAGGTATCGCCGTGTCCATAACAACTTACTCTACAAAAATCTCACATGACCTAACCCCTCATGTGAACGCAGTAAAAAAAATAAAATAAAAACTATGTAAAAAAAGCAATTTTTTGTCACCTTACATCACAAAAAGCGATCAAAAAGGCAAATTGCTCCCAAAACAGTACCAATCTAACCGTCATCTCATCCCGCAAAAAATTAGCCCCTACCTGAGACAATCACCCAAAAAATAAAAAAAACTACAGCTCTCAGACTATGGAGACACTAAAACATTATTTTTTTTCTTTCAAAAATGATATTATTGTGTAAACCTTAAATAAATTTAAAAAAGTACACATGTTGGGTATCGCCACGTCCGTAACAACCTGCTCTACAAAAATCTCACATGACCTAACCCCTCATGTGAACGCAGTAAATAAAATAAAAACTATGTCAAAAAAGCAATTTTTTGTCACCTTACATCACAAAAAGCGTAATACCAAGCGATCAAAAAGGCAAATTGCTCCCAAAATAGTACCAATCTAACCGTCATCTCATCCCGCAAAAAATTAGCCCCTACCTGAGACAATCGCCCAAAAAATAAAAAAACTACAGCTCTCAGACTATGGAGACACTAAAACATTATTTTTTTTTCTTTCAAAAATGATATTATTGTGTAAACCTTAAATAAATTTAAAAAAGTACACATGTTGGGTATCACCACGTCCGTAACAACCTGCTCTACAAAAATCTCACATGACCTAACCCCTCATGTGAACGCAGTAAAAATGAATAAATAAAAGCTGTGCCAAAATTCCCAATTTTTGGGTCACCTTGCCCCAAAAAGTGTAATAATGAATAATCAAAAAATCATATTTACCCAAAAATGGTACCAATAAAAATTTCAGCTCTTCCTGCAAAAAATGAGCCCCTACACAAGACAATCGGAAGAAAAATAAAAAAGATATGGCATTCAGAAAATGGAGACACAAAAACATATTTTTTCTCAAAAATGCTTTTTTATGTAAAACTAAAACAAACAAAGAAAGTAGACATATTTGATATCATCGCGTCCGTAACAACCAGCTCTATAAAAATACCACATGATCTAACCTGTCAGATAAACATTATAAAAAACAAAAAAGAAATACAGTACCAAAACATCCATTCTTCGGTTACCTTGCCTCCAAAAAAAATAATATAGAGCGATTAAAAATCATATGTACCCCAAAATAGTACCAATAAAACTGTCATCTTATCCCGTAGTTTCCAAAATGGGGTCACTTTTTGATTGTTTGTACTATAGGGTGCATCTGGGGAGCTTCAAATGGGACATGGTGTCTAAAAACCAGTCCAGCAAAATCTGACTTCAAAAAACAATATGGCGCTCCTTTCCTTCTGCGCCCCGCCATGCGCCCATACAGCAGTTTACCACCACATGTGGGGTGTTTCTGTAAACCGCAGAATCAGGGTAATAAATATTTGAGTTTTGTTTGGCTGTTAACCTTAGATGTGTTAAAGAAAAAATGCACTAAAATGGTAAATCTGCCAAAAAAGTGAAATTTAGAAATTTCATCTCCATTTTCCTTTAATTCTTGTGGAATACCTAAAAGGTTAACAAAGCTTATAAAATCAGTGTTAAGTAACTTGAGGGGTGTAGTTTCCAAAATGGGATCATTTATGGGGGGTTCTACTATGTAAGCCCCACAAAGTGACTTCAGACCTGAACTGGTCCTTAAAAAGTGAATTTTGTAAATTTTCTTAAAAAATGTAAGAATTGCCTCTAAAATTCTAAGCCTTCTAACGTCCCAAAAAAATAAAATGACATTTACAAAATGCTGCAAACATAAAGTAGACATATGGGGAATGTTAAATAATAAATATTTTATGAGATATCACTTTCAATTTTAAAAGCAGAGAAATTGAAATTTTGAAAGTTGTGAATTTTTCAAAATTTTTTGTAAAGTTGGGATTTTTTCATAAATAAAGGTGACATATATTGACTCAAATTTATGACTGTCATGAAGTACAATGTGTCACGAGAAAACAATCTCAGAATGGCTTGGATAAGTAAAAGTGTTTCAAAGTTATCACTACATAGAGTGATACATGTCAGATTTTCAAAAATAAGTCTGGTCACGAAGGTGCAAAATGGCCCGGTCATTAAGGGGTTAAGTGACGTACAGAATGTGTCACCTGGACAGAAAATACGGATTGTGGTGACTGAACAGCTGAACTGTGACACACAGAATGGTTCCACACAGCTGTATGAAATGGATTTGTATCACTGAGATAAAACAACAAAAAACTATTTTTTTATATATTTTTTTTTGTTATATATATTTTTTTTAACGTGACGTGCAGAAACTATCAGAGAGCAAACTCAGCCCCTGCTGACTGTGGCTATTTTGACTGCAACCCAGACAAATGTCGCACAGAGATTTTTGTAATGTAGCTATATCAGTGAGAGCAAAAGACCTTTTTTAATTAAGTGACGTACAGAATGTGTCACCTGGACAGAAAATACAGATTGTGGTTTGTGGTGAGTGGACAGCTGAACTGTGACACACAGAATGGTTCCACACAGCTGTATGAAATGGATTTGTATCACTGAGATAAAACAATAAAAAAAGGGTTATATATGGAGATAGCTGCACTACTAGTGCCAGCCAGCCCAGCCAGGAGACAAAAAAAATGTCTTGTAGCCCTTAGAAGGGCTGTTGGGTTCTTTTGAGATCACTCCTGCCTAACAGAGAACTAAATCCAGGCCCTAACACTCTCCCTGAAACGCAGCAGCTCTGTCCCTAACGACATCCAGACAGCATCTGAGCCGAGCACCGCGGCCAGTCACTAGTATATTCCAGGGTCACCTGATCAGGCCAGCCAACCCCTGCTATCGACATGTAAGGGCCCCATGTGATGCTAGGTGTACCGCAGAGTCTCCTGGCTTGTGATTGGCTGAGTTTATAGGCGCCAAAAATTCAAAATGCGGGAGATGCCATTTCCTCGAGCATGGCGAAATACTCGTCCGAGCAGCGAGCACTTACGAGTACTGTAATACTCGAACGAGCACCAAGCTCGGACAAGCATGTTCGCTCATCTCTAATCCCGTATAATGAATGTCATAAATGTTTGAAAACTCATTAAAAAGGCAAAACAAACATTTTGCATGAAAATATTGAATTTCAGACTATTTGCAATGACATCTGAAATTTAGCCCTGAGAGCCTCCCATTTTTCTTGATCATTTTTTAGATGTTTCTACGCCTTGATTGTAGTCTACCTGTAGTAAACTCAGTTGACTCAGTTGACATGATTTAAAAAAACACCTGTTACAGATCAGTGAGTATGGACCCACTGTGCCAACTAACTGGTTTGGTGTAGGGATAACCCTAAGGGTCAATTCACAAAGAGTTTTTGGAGCTGATTTTCTGCCTCAAAATCAGCTCCAAATCTGCTCCAAAACACCTCAAAACAGCCTCCTATTTATTTCAATGGGAATCAGCACCTGCTTCTTTTTCATAAATATAAAAAAGAAGCATGTAGTTTTGAGATGTAAAAAATATGTGTATTTTGAAAATAAGCTGTGTGAACTGACCCTAAGGGAGTTATTCTGGTACTCAGTGAAGGGTCTGAATACTTATGTCAATGCAAGATTTTAGTTTTTTCTTTTCAACATTCTGTATTTTTTATTTTTATTTTTAGCAGAAGACCACAACATATCAGCATGTGAAAAAGTCTGGAGACTTTCCAAATACACTTTATGTGTACTGGCTCAGTTTTGTACCTGTACTTTGTATCTGAACTGAAGATCTGGTCATTAACCCTTTACATACCAACTATACCTAGTTTCTGGCTTAACCCCTCATCTGCTGTTTGGGCCTTCTTTGTTTCTCCTGGTACTGATCTTGCGAGTCCATCTGGCCTTGTGGCAGGCTCTGGGGAAGAACCTAGGGGTAGCCTTAGCTTCCTACCAACTAGAGTGGATAAGAAAAGCCTAGTAACAGTTTCTTTGTTTGCTGGCTGTGGTTTCATAGTATTTCCTTACAGATGTTAGCTGGCCCCTGCACATTAGCAAAATGGAATACTGTATCTTTAACTAGCAAACACAGGACTGTCAATGGACAGCTAATAGACATGAAACAAAATTACCTTTATCCAGCTAAAAAATGTTCTCTGACCCTGAACTTGCTGTATTGGTTGTGTGTCTAAAGATAAGTGCCTCTCTTTGCTTTATATGTGGAAGAAGTCCTGCTTCAACCATGGTCAGAATGACATTATTTCCTTATTTGGGATTATAGCACAAATGTCAATAACGTCCTTCCTGATTGGCTGAGGCTAACTGCATGACATTATGGGCTAGCCCATCAGCTAAGGTCCCATCTGAGGTCATGATATCCTCCATTTTCATTTTCCCTGGCCTGCTGTGCATGCTACTGCACTGGGATATGTAAGATGGCATACAAATTGTAAAAGTGTCAGCTTCATTTTGAAGATGAAGTTTTGGGAATTTCTAAATTAATTTGAATTGTTTTTATTCGATTGGCTCATCTGTATATGTACATTTATAAATGTATATCTTTATTACATGTTTATTTTTTGGAAGACTTGAACTGTTTGATGTGCAATATGCTAAAAGACACTAGATATTTTGCATATACATTTATTAAAAAATAAAGTAGGTAAATATATGACAATTTAACTACTATTGATAAAGTGGATTTCAGTAAACTGCCGTCAGATGTTTTACATTGCTTATTGATAAATAGTTAATATCCCTTACGACTAATAAAATATTATTATACCCAATACAAATGATGGTCATGATGAAGAAAAACTAAATTATTCATAGTCCCATTGCCCATTACTGGCTAATAAAGAAACTTATTTAATCAAGATATTGAAAGTGTCTTTTCAGTACAATTTAATGGTCGAAAATCCCAGTATAGTGCTGAATAATACAGCTCAAGGTAATGCTGTAAAACAAGAGAGAGAAAATTATATCATATAGAATTCAGAATATAAATATACTGATTATTCAAAAATATTCACTTTCTGTCTCTATCTTTGTCTCTATCTCTCTGTCATATATACTGTATTTCAGACCACATCGTACTAAGGCACTACCCGGGTAACATTTCTGAACCCTCTTCTGGACTAAAACTATTCTGAAATATAGACAAAGTGGATCAGCAAGGACCAAGTTTTATGTCTACATACAGACATCTTACCTGAGTAACTTACAGAACTGCCAATAAAGCCATAATGTGAAAGAAACATATAAAAAGGAGAGGATTAATATCAGCTTTTTAGCAAAAAATAACATTGAGAAAGAGATGAAGCATTGACAGCAATGACAGATTATTATCCATGGGTTATAACGAGCTTCACCATATACCGTGTCACCCACAAGTTATAATAAGGAAACTACCAGTATAGCAATAAAGAAGCCGATGAGACCATCTTCATGACTTACTGTCATATGGTAGTTGTAACATCACTTCCCTGGTCCTTGGAGAAGACCGGCTACTATCACAGTGGTAGGAAATATGCAGAAAGTGAAGTTAGTGTTTTGTACAGTAGTTAGTCTCTTGATTTTTATTTTATTATCATTATTATTATAGGAATTGTTATTGTAATGCTTTCTGATTTACATGTATAATGTGCAGTTGTAAGGAATATATCATTTAGATCAGTGCTTCTTACTGCAGGCTTTACTGGTTAGACGGCCACCAAGTGAAGTAGCGGCAGTGCCGTGGAATCAGATTTGACAGTGATCATATGCTCAAATGCTTCAATGGTGGCAACAATTTCTGTTTTTGTAATATAAATTTCTTTGTGCTTATTTGAACCACTACAGGTCTGTTTTGAGCCTTAAAGGGATAGATCATCAATATCAGATTGTAGGGGGTCAGATCTCCTGGTAACCATGCCAATCAGCTGTTTAAAGAGACTGCAGTGCTTGTAGGAATGCTGCATTCTCTTTGCCACAAAAACCCTGATCAACTGTCAAGCATGGTTGTGGAGGGTTGATGATTTGGGCTTGTTTTGCAGCCACAGGACCTGGACACCTTGCACTCATTGAATCGATCATAAATCCTCAGTGTTCCAGAGTAATCTAGAATTAAAGAGGACCTTTCACCTCTCCTGATATGCCTGTTTTAATAACTACATTTATTCCCCATGTAATAACAATTCTGGAGCATCTATTCTTATGTCTCTATGTTGTGCCATTCCTTTATTATTTCTACTAGAAGTTATGAATTAATTGCTATTAACCTTCAGTAAGGGTACAGAGGTGAGGTAACCAGTTGGGAGGGGTGTCCCTTCACAGACTCACTGTGTCCAATCAGTGCTGCCATGTTGAGACTGTGGAGGTACATACCCCCAACTGGTTACCACCCCTCTGTACCCTTACTGCATACTGCTAGCAATTCATTCATAACTTCTAGTGCAAATAATAAAGGAATGGCACAACATACAGACATAAGAATAGAGGCTCCAGAATTGTTATTACATGGGGAATGCATGAAGCTATTAAAACAGGCATGTCAGGAGTGATGACAGGTCCTCTTTAAATGTGAGGCCATCTATCCAACAGCTATAACTTGATGAAAACTGGGTCATGCAGTACGGGATTTAGCAAGCACACCAGCAAATCTCCAACAGAATGGCTGAAAAAGAAAAGAATCAAGGTGTTGCAATGGCCCAGTTAAAGGCCAGATCTCAACCTAATTGAAATGTGATGGTGGAACCTTAAGAAGCTGTGCATAAATGAATGCCCACTAACCTCAGTGAACTGAAGCAACATTGTAAAGACGAGTGGGCCAAATTTCCTCCAGAATGATGTGAGAGATTGATAAAGTCATACAGAAAATCAGTGGCGTACTTCCAATAGAGACAGACCATGCAGCTGCTATGGGGCCCATGGGGAAAAGAGGCCCACAGTGAACCAAACCCCGCCCTCTAATTATGGACTTCTTGAAGTCATAGTAAGGAATGAAACAGAAAGGGAGGAGGAGTATATAGAAAGATTTTACATCTCCATGTTTGTTACTCTGCTCCTTGGGGAACATTTACGAAGACATTTAAACTACTATTGTGGTGTAGAAAGTCACAAATTATGGAGCGTGGCATATGTAAATTTGTGACACTTTAAGCTTATAACCACTTTTCTCGTTGGAGGGGTTAGGGCTTAGTGTGGCCAGTCGGATTTACTATAACATGTCAGAAACTGTTGTAAGTTTTAGCTGAAGTATATGCCAGCCTCTGGCTAGCGTAGACTTCAATTTCTGGCTCAAGGACTGTCAGAGATGCAACTAATTTATTAAAGGGAACCTGTCATCACCTTTATGCTACCCATACCAACAGCAGAATTAAGTAGACAGGTGAGTTGATTTCAGCGGTCTGTCATTTATAAGTTAAAAGTAAGTGGTTGCCGAGAACCAACATCACAAACATTGCAGATTAGGCCTGGAAAAGAGTCAAATCTTCATGAAAAGAGTCATGGTTATTCGTGAATTCCTGCTTTCCCTGCCCACCTGATGATGACTGACAGGCTTCTACCTAGTGTTCTCCCTTTCTCTCTGGGAGAGAACTGCCAATCATCAGCAGATGGGTGGGGAGAGCAGGAGATTAGAAATAACCATGACTCTTCTCAGGTAGATATGACTCTTTTCAAGGTCTGGGATGTAATGTTTGTGATGTTGGTTCTCAGCAACCACTCACTTTTAGCTCAAGAGAGACACACCGCTGAAATCAGCATTTCTGTCACTATTTTATGCTGCCCTCAGTACAGTCAGCATAAAGTTGATGACAGGTTCCCTTTAAGAGGCATCTGCTTCTTAATAAATTAGGCATCTCTCACTCCAGCGCAGAGGGATCAAGACTAGGGTATGAGAATGCCAATTTTGATAAATGTCCCACCTTGTTTTGGCTTCAAAAACTGCATCAAAAAGGCACGTGTGAAAGCGGCCTTAGTTATGATGTATGTACATTGTTCCAGAGCTCTTTAGTTAGCGTTCAGCAGTTGTGGAGGGCCAAATATACTGAATAAAAATACACACCTGACTTTAGTGTTCCTGTAATGTCTAATAATACGTGTTTAATTCACACTGATATAACTAAATGCACTTCACCAATGTTTTTGTTTCTTCGCATTTGTTCTACTAACCCTCTGGTCACAAGGTTAACAGTATCAGATGCGCTACTATTGATAGGTGAAGCAACTGTCAGTGAAAACGCACCACCATAATTAGAGATGAGCGAATCATGCAAAATTTTATTGCCGAACATTCCTTTTCCTAAGATTCGTATATTCGACGAATAGATTCATTGAATTTGCGTACAAAATATACGTAATTATATGGCTTTTAGCGAACATTCGCGCACTAATAACGAACGTTCAGGTAAAAAGGTACGCAACCTCTTTGAACATGTACGCATAAGAGTATAAATTGCGTACAAAAATGACGGGCTTTGCTGGAGAGGAATGGTGGAGCAGGAGGAATGAGTCTGACCCCTGGCTTCATATGGATACTGTATCAGCAGATGACAGCAGATCATCCGGCTGAGATTGAGATGAGCGTGCCATCCATTCCACTACCTCATCCACTTTCTCCTCCACTACACTTTTGCGCCTTGGTGGGTTAGCCTTGTGGAACAACGGCCAAGTATTGTGAATACTAGTAGTAGATACTCCGGCTACAGGTCCTTTGGCACTTCTGCCCTGTGCCACCTTTTCCTTTTTTTTAGAGCTCAAGGTCTGGCTGGAACTGGACCCCTTTTGCTTATCCATTCCAGACATTTTTCAATTCACTCTGTGGTCCTGCAGCTGGTCTTTGTCCCTCTATCTCACTGTCTCTCCCTATCTCTCCCTGTCTCTCTCTCCCTGCCTGATTAATTACTTGCCCTGCAGTATCCCTGATATGTGTAATATGGATTCCCAGAGCAATTACACCCCAATTTTCACAAAACAGGTCTCAGAGTCTCAGAACTTCACACACAGTGCTTCTGCTCGTCTCAGCAGTCGCAGCAGAAGTGATGCGTAACTGGCTTACCGAGCCTGAGCAAATCAGTGCAAGCTCTTCACTTAGCAATAGCGTATAATTTATAGGACAACTACGTGGAGAATGCGTACAAAGCCGAAGCAAATTACCTAATATTCGGATTCGCTTCACAGCTAAAAATTTCCAAGATTCATTACGAATCAACGAATTGACAAATAGATTCGCTCATCTCTAGCCATAATCAAAAAATAATCCCAGGAGGAAGGTGTCTCCCACAATAACAGCATCATTGTGTGTATCTAGCATTCTAATATGCAGCCATGGTAAGAGCCTGTTCCATTGATGCCTGGAAGGTAGGTAGTGCTGAAAAGAGTAACTAAACTCTAAAAAGCCCAAATTTTTCTACTACTTCATTAATCGATTATGCTGTTTTCCTGCTCAAATAGGCACCCAAAGTCCTGAGTGCTGTTGTAGTACGGGTTTCCCTGGGCCCACAGCAAATGCTGCACAGGCCGGAGCACACATCGTTTCTCAGAAAGGCATCACTGAAAAAAAGTCTGTTAAAAATGTAATGTGCATGTAGCCTAACTGAACTGACTTTTTATCCATCTGCGCCCAGAGCCTTGTTCTTATTTACTTTAAAGTGTAACTGCCATTCTATTTTTATCTGTGTAATGTATAGGGGCAGTGATGTTAACCACTTTTGTGATATACTTTAATTACTGAAATCATACATTTCTGTTAGAAAAATAGCCCTAAAGTGGCACATTTTGAGGCTTAGCAAGTATATATAATGATCTCCTTCCCCCCTTCCCTGTGGACATTTAGTATAAAAAAAAGGCCTCCCTCATCTCTCTGCGATGCAGACCACAGTTTTATCTGTGGCTTGTGTTACTGCATCCTGATACGTTAGCCAATGACATCACCACTCCTGCTCTGGGTCTCACATGATCAAGTCATCATGCGAGATGATGTTGATGTCATTGTGGATTCTTGCGCTGTTCTAATGCCTCACAGGCTTGAGGCCTAGTGACCTGAGGCTTGTGAAGTTGGACGGCCATGAGTGCGCACCACTTTATGGGTAGCGCAGTGGCGCCCTAGGTGGATGACTACCCTCGCCTATCCATCGTTCCGGCCCTAATTCAGGGCACATTACAGAAGGAGGTATAACAGGAGAGAGTTACAACTCCCAGCATGTCTAAGCCATTATTATTTATCAGAGCACATTACAAGGGAATGTATGCGAGGATAGGACTACAACTCCAAACATGTCAAAGCCATTATGTAATATCAGAGTACATTATAAGCAGAGGTATGAGAGGAGAGGACTACAACTACCAGCATATCCAGGGTGTTGTAATGTACCCTGAAATTACATAATAATGGCCTGGACATTCTGAGAGTTGTAGTCCTCTCCTCTCTCTCCTCTTATACCTCCTATTGTAATGTACTCTATTACATAACAGGAGGTGTAAGAGGAGAGGACTACAACTCCCAGCTTTTCCCTGGCTCTTACATTGAATCCATCCTTTACGTCTTCCCATGCATCACTGGTCTTCTTCCTCATTACTGCACTGCTGAGCTCCGCCTCCAGTTCTGTTCACATGATGGTGAGGTCATCTCAGGTCCTTCATCACCATTTTTTAACTTTCTGTGAGTGGCACAATGTGGACATGTTACTGAATGAACAGCATATTACTGGGGGGCATAATGTGGGCATATTAAAGGGGGCACTATGTGGGCATATTACAGGGGGGCACAATGTGGGGATATTACAGGGGGCACAATGTGGGCATATTACAGGGGGGCACAATGTGGGCATATTACAGGGGGCACAATGTAGGCATATTACTGGGGGCACAGCTGATCATATGACTGGGGGCACATAACTGGGCATATTACTGGGGGCACATAACTGGGAATATTACTGGGGGCACATAACTGGGCATATTACTGGGGGCTGATGCTGCTAGGAAGAAGGTAAGTATGTGATGTTTATTTTTTTAACTTTCTGTGAGTGGCACAATGTGGACATGTTACTGAATGCACAGGATATTACTGGGGCACAATGTTGGCATATTACAGGGGGCACAATGTGGGCATATTACAGGGGGGCACAATGTCGGCATATTACTGGGGGCACAATGTAGGCATATTAGTGGGGACACAGCTGATCATATTACTGGGGACACAGCTGGTCATATTACTGGGGGCACATAACTGGGCATATTACTGGGGGCACATAACTGGGCATATTACTGGGGGGACATAACTGGGCATATTACTGGGGGAACAGCTGGTCATATTACTAGGGGGCACAGCTGGTCATACTATTGGGGGCACATAACTGGGCATATTACTGGGGGGCACAGCTTGGCATATTACTGGGGGCACATAACAGGGCATGTTACTGGGCGCACAGCTGGACATATTACTGGGGGCACATAACAGGGTATATTACTGGGGGCACAGCTGGTAATAATAATGGGGGCACATAACTGGGGAATATTTACTATGTGGAGCAGTAAGGGGACTGGGTGGGATTAGGTGTATAGTTATGTTTTGAGCGGAGTTAGAGGCGTGGCCTAGTGCTGAAATAATTTGCCGCAGCACGCTTAGCTCGCTGCACAATGTGTCCATCTTTGTTCATTTACAAAGTTGGGAGGTATGGGCATGAGTGCAATGTGGTTTATACCTTTAGATATAAAAGTAGACTAGAGGTTTGCCTGGTGTGAGATGCAACAGTTTTGTAGCATTTGGAAAATTTGCACATAGTAAATGTGCCATAATTCCGGTCTAATCTGGTGTTTTCATCTAGAAAGTGGAACTGTTGCAGAATGGAAGAAACCAAAATTTTTCAAAAAGTAGCAAAAAAGCCATGTGCAACTTTTTTAGACCAGAAAACAGGTGTACCATAGTTCATAAATGAGCCCCTAAGTCTCTATGCAAATTAGGTCTTCAGTGCACCAAGCGGTGCAGTTTAGAAACTCAGTGCACCTCAGGTACTCAGCTTTCCGGTGCTGTCCATGCCCCACAACCCTTTCCTATGTATGGTTTTCTATATTGTTGAGTGAAGTGAAGCATTCAAAGTGGAATTCGGTACGAAGTTTAAGAAAATTTAGATACTAAAGAAATCCGAATTTCCTAAAGCTTCATGGTAACGAATCAGTGTAACTACAATAACGGCTACATGTGTTAGAAAGTGAAAGTAAGTGTACAGGAGACAAGTCCAGGAATGTGACGTCACCCATAATGCTGCGCAACCAGCCAATCTGCAGGTAGCCATCCCGTTGTGATGTCACAGCCCTATAAAACCCTCATCCCGCGCTATCTCCGCCATTGTCCTTTGAGCTGAGTATGGGGAGAGACATGGCATGCACTTATGCGCTAGGGACAGTGCTGCTGAAAACAGTTTTAAAGAACGGTATTCGAGAGGCAGAGTGTATCACCGTGTGCATCACCGTGCAGTGCACACACATTCATAGTTAATCCATTCTGATAGTTATACAGTTACTGTGCTTCATTATTAAAGGCAGGTGTAATATATCGCTGTGTGCATCACTTTCAAGTGCACCGACATTCATAGTCAATCCAATCTGTTAGCAACACAGTTGTTGTACACTACAGCCAACAGACAGTTGTCTGGGCCCTCCAAAGAAACGGGCAGTGGCAAAAATGTTGCTGTAGCCGGCACAAGTCGCAGTAAAAGAAGGCAGGTTGAGGTAGCAGGTAACAGGCCAGAGCTGCCACTGTCATCCAACTAGGGGCGTAACGATCGCGGTCGCAGAGGGTGTGACCGCGACCGGGCCCGGCGGGGGAGGGGGCCCACTGCACAAACTTGTAATGGCAGCCTCCAGCACAGCCAGCAGCAAGATGTGAGTACGGGAGCGCGTTATCAGGGAAGAAGGTAAGTATGTTTTTTTTTTCCCTTAAAGCTGCAGACTGAAGGCAAATGGGGGGTAACAAATAGAGTGAGGGGGCACAAAACTGGGCATCTTTACTGAGGGGGCACCTAGTCTGGCATACCTACTGTGAGGGGGCACATATGTGGCATAACTTTTTGTGAGGGGGCACCTATCTGGCTTAACTACGGAGAGGGGGACACATATCTGGCCCCGTAGCACACTTACTGTGAGGGGGCACATATCTGGCCATAACCACTGTGAGGGGGCAACATATCTGGCCATAACCACTTTGAGGGGCACATATCTGGCCATAACCACTTTGAGGGGGCACATATCTGGCCATAACCACTGTGTGGGGGCACATATCTGGCCATAACCACTGTGAGGGGGTCACATAATCTGGCATAACTACTGAGAAGAGGCACATATCTGGCCATAACCACTGTGAGGAGGCACATATGTGGGCATAACTTTTGTGGGGGGGCACCTATCTGGCATAACTACGGAGAGGGGGACACATCTGGCCATAGCCACTGTGAGGGGCACATATCTGGCAATAACCACTGTGAGGGGGCACATATCTGGCCATAACTACTGTGAGAGGACACATAATCTGGCATAACTACTGAGAGGGGGCACATATCTGGCCAAATCACTTTGAGGGGGCACATATCTGGACATAGCCACTCTGAGGGGGCACATAATCTGGCATAACTACTGAGAGGGGGCACATAATCTGGCGTAACTACTGAGAGGAGGAACATATCTGGCGATAACCACTTTAAGGGGGCACATATCTGGCCATAACCACTGTGAGGGGGCACCTATCTGGCATAACTACGGAGAGGGGGGCACATATCTGACCATACCCATTGTGAGGGGGCACATATCTGGCCATAACCACTGTGAGGGGGCACATATCTGGCCATAACTACTGTGAGAGGACACATAATCTGGCATAACTACTGAGAGGGGGCACATATCTGGCCAAATCACTTTGAGGGGGCACATATCTGGACATAGCCACTCTGAGGGGGCACATAATCTGGCATAACTACTGAGAGGGGGCACATAATCTGGCGTAACTACTGAGAGGGGGCACATATCTTGTATAACTACTGTGAGGGGGCACATATCTGGCCATAACTACTGTGAGGGAGCACATAATCTGGCATAACTACTGTGAGGGGGCACATATCTGGTATAACTACTGTGAGGGGGAACATATCTGGTATAACTACTGTGAGGTGGCACATAATCTGGCATAACTATTGTGAGGGGGGCACATATCTGGGCATAACTGCTGTGAGGTGGCACAATGTTGGTATTAGTGCTGTGTGGTAGCACTTAGGGGAAATGTTCTAGATTACTGCGCCCCTTGCTTTTGATTTCACAGGGGCAGTCACCATCCCTTCCTTATGTGATTATTCTTTTTTTTCTCTCCCCACAGGGACCTTGTTCTGGATCCAGCGGATTTTTTTTTTTGGGGGGGGGCCCTGATCCAAAGTTTGCATGGGGCCCATTATACTCTTGTTATGCCACTGCATCCAGCGGTCATGTTTTGACCAACAATCTACAAGTAGCTGTACTGGAATGATTGACTCTCTCTTCAACATCATCTCGGATGACAACAGATACACACAGCCAGAAATTGGTGGGTTCCGCTGACACCACACTTAGTTGGCATGGCCCAGGAACTGCCTCTATGCCCTCACCTATCCTGAACCTGCTTCTTGCTTTTGCTGCTCCTTTGGCTAGCCAAGTAATGATAGCCGTTGGGTTTGCTCTGCTTTTCAGCAATGATGAGATTTGTGAGGACAGTCAGCAGTTACAGGCCAACCCAGACTTGGAGTAGAAGTCTCCTGCAGACTCTTTTAGGCATGCAACTACCGATGATGAAAGTCGGGTGGGAGCACATGTTGTGAGAAGTCAGGAACATTCGCAAGAGACAAGTGAGGGTGACACAAGTCACAATCAAACATTTATAAATGATGATGTAGCCAATCGCACGTGGTAGCCAGGTGAAGAGGGGGAATCATTATCATCAGGGGGTGAGGGTGGCATTATGACCATGACAGGTATGACAGCAGAGTGGCAGCATGCCTGTGAGCAGGGTGGAAACAGTGGAATATCTGGAGCCAAACATGGGAGGGGTACTCTGTCTGCTACTTGTAAGTCTACCTGTGAGGAACACACTGGCAGTGCAGGGGTTCATAAAAGCAGTGGCATGCGTCACGCAGTGGTGGAGGGAAAATGCATTACTCAGCAGTGTGGGAATTTTTCTCAAGAAGAGATGTTAGCATGGCAGTATGCAGGCTGTGTTGGCAGAAGGTGAGGCGTGGCCAGAGTGCTAACGTTGGCATGACGGCCCTGCATCAACACACGGAGCGTCACCATAAAGAAGCATGGGAAAACTGTGACACTCATTTAGTGTTACAAACCACCTGCTCGCACCCCCTCTCCAGCAGTCTGGGATTGTCAATGTCAGCAGAAGGAAGCTGTCGTTCCTTCTCATCGACTTCAATGTTGTGTTTTGCTCTTGATGCTCCTCCTCCTACTAATACTCCTCGTCACTTGCTTCCACAGAAATCAATCACCGACGTGATTGCAAAATGTCAACAGTATGTGTGCACTCATCTAGTGGTGCAAAAGCTGAATGTGCACCTGGCCAAGTTTCTGGTACTACAGTCCCTCCCTTTGCATGTAGTTGAGAACTGACGGCCTGTGTCCACCCTAGGGGGAGAGTCCCAAACGACATTACTTTTCCAAAAAAGCTGTACCAGCCCTGCACATGTACGTTGAACAGAAGGTGGGCCAGCCTCTCGGTGTCTGGTAGAGTTCACACCAGTGCTGACATATGAAGTTATAACTATGATCAAGGACAATCTATGTCGTTCACAGCCCACTGGGTAAATGTTGTTCCGGGCTAAGCACACCAGCAACTTGGTCAGGTGATGGCAATACTGACTCTGCATTGGAATCATGGGATTTGTGTGCCAATGTCTTCATCTGCCTCCTCATCCTCCACGTTGTCCTCACCCTCATCTCTAGGCACAGTTTACAGTGGTCCTTCAGCATATCAACCATGCAAAGCTAGGCGTTGTCATACAGGTCTGCACCTGGTCAGCCTGGGAGAGCCTTACCAGGGAGGAATTGCTCCCTGTCATCAATAAAGAAATTGAACACTGGCTGTCTCCTCATGAACTGGAGATAGGAACCATGGTTACTGATAAAGGGAAGGACATTTTGTCTGTGTGGCATCAGAGAAGGCTGACCTATGCGACTGCATGGCTCATGTCTTCAATCTTATTGTCACCTGGTACCTAAAGTCTTCCACTAAACTGCAAGCATAGTTATAAATGTACAGGAAACTGTTTATGCACTATAGCCACTCTTAACGTTCAAACCACGCCCTCCTGAACTGCAAAGTCAAATTCAATACAGGATAGCTAAGCACATGTCACAATGAGGTTGAGTTCATTTGTGGTGAAGATATGCACTCAATATGGTCCTTGGTGAGAATTATTACTTTTTACAGTCTAGTTGTACATAGAGGAGTTAGAGGAATCAGTACCACAACTGAAAATATGTAACTTAAATTAGCACAAAAAAGAAAGATATCTGTATGCAAATGTATGCAAATGAGTTATTGCTTTATGATAATTACGGTATACTGATGACCCAGACACAAACAAATTGATTAAAAATAAAATAGTAAAGTTTATTATACTTAGCTTGGTGTAAATATGGAAATGATGATTAAACCTAGGGAGCCCCCGTCTGCTTCAAATGCAGCCTAGGTAAGGATAGTGACGAATCAGCAATCTGCTG
Source organism: Rhinella marina (assembly GCA_900303285.1). Lineage (NCBI taxonomy): Eukaryota > Metazoa > Chordata > Amphibia > Anura > Bufonidae > Rhinella > Rhinella marina. Next base: position 26,532 of record ONZH01020525.1, read on the forward strand.
GACACAACCCATGTGGTTGTCCCAGGCTGAGGCTCATATGAATTGGTCTAAGGGGAACCTTTATTCAGTGTAGCTGCTCCAACCCCCTCCCTTGGAAAAAGGGAGGGCTGGTGAGGGGCAGCGTGTGAATAACCACTGGTGACATGGGCCCCATCTGTTAACTATAAAACATGGATTTATATTACATAACATGCTTCCTAAAATCTGGAGAATATTGATGTCCCCCCCCCCATCGGGGAAAACAGAGTCCGACAATATATCATAATTTCTCCCCGAGTAACTGATAGCTCAATTCATTATGGTTCTCGGGAAATAAGAGAATGTTTATGTTCACTCCTAACAGCTGAATCTTTCCCAGATGGCGGTAGACAGACCTTTAGTCTCAGTCAGGGTCACTCAGGTCACTTGTCTCCCACACTGTTGCAGAGTCTGACAGGATACAAAGAGGCCATACTAATGAATTAATATATATATACACATATACCATATATCTATATTATACAGTATATGGTCTTACACTAAAATGAGACATAAATTTACCTCTGATTACACTCCACCCCTGGCTCATTTTAGTGTAAACAATTCTCAAGAGGATAGTTGTTACATTATTTCTACTACATTTGGTAATACATACAAAAATAATACGTACACAGCAATATATTACAATGCTCACAATTACTTCCAATAACAGAACCCATTCTATATGTATAGCCTAATCATTTGACAGAAAAACTACAGGACCATTGGATTTCTGGAAAAAACAAAAATAAAAACTGTGTGTTGGACTAACAAGAAGTATCTCACTGAGGTCTTCTTCACTTCTGATCTTCTTGGATAACAAAGTCTCTGGTATAAAGTCAAATGTCCATTTCTTGAAGTTTGTTGTTCCAAAGTTCAGTCTATGACCCCTCCTTATGTATGTGAAGGGGTAGCAGGTGTAGATGTCAGTGCAGATCTTAGAGCCTCTTATCAGTGGGTGATAGACAGTCCATTACCTTGTCTGTGGGAGGAGCTTTGACACAAGGACCTCCCCCCCCTCACTGGTCTGCAGATCATTGCATCAGCATAGCAGACCAGTGGTTGAAGCCTTTCCTTGCTGGGTGACAGTCAGGTCACTGAATACTGTCTCTTACCACACCTTGTTGACTTGACATAGCAGCCCCTGGACTTTTCTGAGGTTGGGTTGCCAGTCCTGGCTCTTTTTAGCTGCACACAGGAAAGATGTACTGGAACAGTCCCACACAATCAAGAAAATGTCAATTCAAAAACTCAGTTCATATTAGAAAAAGCCGTTGATGAGGTGGTTTCCTCTCCACCTCTGCATCAAATGGATCAAATAAAACAAATGTCCTTAGAACTTTTGTCAGTCCAACACTGTATGTAAATAACTCTTACCAATGATACCACAGTAGTCCTCTGCCAAAGAAAATAAACTTTTCTGAAATTCTAAACTTGATCTTAAGTACACACAGTACTGCACATTAAACAATAACAATGCATGGGTATTAGTTTTTTGCAGTGTAAAGCCTTTTAAACCAAATGAAACACAACCCCATCAATATCAGTTTATTCATGACCCTTCTTGAGATACCCAATGCTGTTTGGTGTTAACTTAATGTGTTATTTTGTGTATTTTGAACATCTTGTAGAAGTACCCAGCTTTCCTGGATGTGGAAATGAATGGACTGTTTTGTTTCCCTTGAATTAACACAGGACTTGTCTGTCATGGGGGAAGAGGGGGTGGGCACAAAGGATGTCTTTGTGTCTGGGACATCCACCCGTCCTTCCCCCCTAAATCACGTAAGTCCACCCCTTCTGGTCGGACTGTGTGATCCTTCCCCTTTCTATTAGTCTGGTCTCAACTGTCCATGAGGACAGATCTCTGATGTTATGAATACAGTTAACATATAACAAGTAACCACAAACATTGAAACAAACAGATCTGACAATACAGACATGAACACATAAAGGGCCCATTGGAAACGTTTCATTGAATTCAGTAAGAAAAAACAAAATGTAGAGCTCAATCAAAATATTTGGTACCAAAAAAAAAAATATCCCAAGAAAGAAAATAAAAATAAAAATCCCCAATGCGCATTATACTCCATACACATTTTCATTTTCATTTCCTACATATCCACACCCAGTTCACACACAGTTCTGCTGGGCATCCATCAGTCTTCACACCTTCAAACACATTCTACACAACTACAACTTCCAGCTGCATGCATTCACATTCCACTGAATGAGTCAACTCCCATCCACACAGCTTTCCTGAATACAGATACACTCACTGAAAACCATCCTGTTGGGGGAATAACAAAGAAACATACATTAAGTGAATCAATTGCTGGCAAGTCATACCATTGTCTTTGTTTGTTCACTACTACAACACATTGTTATTGGAAAGACACACAAGCACCCCCCACTGGGCACATAACTATTGTCTTGGCTCTTGCACATTTATAAGCTGCTAGGAAGAGAAAAAAGAAAAGTTATTAATTGATCTTTACTCTTCTGTGTCAGATATATAACCAATCTGCAGCAACAACAAAGGAACATTTCTATACCTTAAGTCACTTACAAACTCTTGCCTGCTCCTCACACCCCTCCCTTTTCCATAGTCACTCTTGCTCTTATCTAAGGAATGTTTGTTGAGCAGACTGGGCTAAGACTGGGGGGGGTGGAATCAGCCCCCCTGTCCTGACTCTTATCTCTCAAGGATTCATCCAGCTTTCCTGAAACTTCAACAAACAGCAGACTAGTTGGGGGATAAGGCTTATACAATACCACCATCTATTGGGCTATGGGTATTGTTCAACCTTCTTCAAACCTTCTTCAGTTTCAACCTTTCACATCAACCAGACAATACTTTATGGCCCACATATCTTCTCAGTGCTAGCCATATTGGCCCACACTAGGTTACAATGCTTATTCTTTCATTACGGTTCCAACCTCTAATGCTATGGTCACAGATCTTTCCTACTTGAACGCCCACATAGCATTAGGTTCAACAAAACTTAAACAGTTTATTTCTAAACACAAGTGCCTTTCTGATGGTAGACACTTGGGCTCTTTTATCTCTTGAAACAACTCCTTTGCATTTTTCACCTCTTTTTCCTTCTCTTTGGATCTTACTGTGTGTAATTTACCCTGCTGTTTTAGATCTTTCCAACGCTCTAGCAAGTCAGGAGTAGGAATGCCATCTATCTCCTCCTTGCTGACTCCACTGTTCAAAAGATCTAAAACCATTTGCCTTTGTTTAATTTTAATTCTCTCATTTCCTGTATATTTTTGTACAGGTCTCCTCTACATAATTCTGATCCCCAGAAGCTGAAGCTCTCTGTGTAACCTCTCTTTTTGAGTTTGTCTATCTCCTCATCTGATGACGACAATCCTGACCACTCACCCACAGCATCCCATTTATCTTGCTGAATTAGAGTTCTTCCTCTAAAAGCACTTCTGTCACCTGGGAGTGGTCCCTGTTTTTTCCGTCTGCGTTTTTGCATAGTATGGACTACATAATGGGAAAACTGATTACTCAATTCCCCATTATGCTTCTCAATGTCCCTCATACAGGTCCGCAAAAGCGCCAATTGCTCAGTAGCTGCCTGCAGCAGCTCCTCAACTGCCTCTCGCTTCACTGTCTCCTCCTGAAGAGCCTGCACGCAAATCCATCCCTCACTTGCTGCCGCTTCTTGCTCAGAAGGGTTATACCGGGACAACTCCAAACCCACAGCTGCTTGACAGGGGTCAGCCAAGCACTGGGGAGCAACATATCTGTTGCACTCACGGGTGATTGGGGCCCAGTGTCCGGAGCTAAGCACCCAAGAAGGTGATGGACCCATGCGCTGATTCTTTCCCCCTTTAAACAATGAAAATGCCATTCTATCCTAGTCACAATATCTAACCTTCTATCTGAACCTATGTTATAGCCCAACCTCCAACAGATTCTTAGGTACTAGGCACAAACATACACAACTTTCTCAATATTAGTAACTAGGCCTTAACAATAATACTTTACAATAATAATTATGCAAGGGTCAGTATACAGTAATTACATCCCACTTCTGACACCAAATGTATGCAAATGTATGCAAATGAGTTATTGCTTTATGATAATTACGGTATACTGATGACCCAGACACAAACAAATTGATTAAAAATAAAATAGTAAAGTTTATTATACTTAGCTTGGTGTAAATATGGAAATGATGATTAAACCTAGGGAGCCCCCGTCTGCTTCAAATGCAGCCTAGGTAAGGATAGTGACGAATCAGCAATCTGCTGGACACAACCCATGTGGTTGTCCCAGGCTGAGGCTCATATGAATTGGTCTAAGGGGAACCTTTATTCAGTGTAGCTGCTCCAACCCCCTCCCTTGGAAAAAGGGAGGGCTGGTGAGGGGCAGCGTGTGAATAACCACTGGTGACATGGGCCCCATCTGTTAACTATAAAACATGGATTTATATTACATAACATGCTTCCTAAAATCTGGAGAATATTGATGTCCCCCCCCCATCGGGGAAAACAGAGTCCGACAATATATCATAATTTCTCCCCGAGTAACTGATAGCTCAATTCATTATGGTTCTCGGGAAATAAGAGAATGTTTATGTTCACTCCTAACAGCTGAATCTTTCCCAGATGGCGGTAGACAGACCTTTAGTCTCAGTCAGGGTCACTCAGGTCACTTGTCTCCCACACTGTTGCAGAGTCTGACAGGATACAAAGAGGCCATACTAATGAATTAATATATATATACACATATACCATATATCTATATTATACAGTATATGGTCTTACACTAAAATGAGACATAAATTTACCTCTGATTACACTATCTTACAGTAATAATAGTTCTGCTTGGAAATGTTACATTGTTTTCAGTGGACTGATAGAGAAAAGGGATCATGCAATCATTTGAATTATCACAAAGCTGAAAGGTGGTTTAATCATACCTAAGATAAGTCAGGAGACATCCTTAAATAGAGAATATGATGTCATCAATATGACACTATAACAATGGTTCAGGTTGTTAATTGCTGGAAAGATACAGAAGGAAATGCAAATTTTCAGCATGTTCATCAGCAGTAATGATTTAATTTTATTGAGTGTTGAGCCCACCCCAGTATTATAGGACATGGTGTATTTCCATAGTCCATACTATGTGTCTTCCAGTAGACTATAGAATACTGGGAAATGCTGGGAAGTCACCAACATAAAATGTGCATTACCCTAAACAGTGTATTTAGAGCAGGGGTGCACAACATTTTCTGGCTGGGGGCCACATTGGCAAACTAAACCAATCACGAGGGCCGAAAATAATATTCAAAGGGGTATTAAAAACTGAAATACTGTATTTGTGGCACATTGAACACACAGTATATACCATTAATGTCTAGTTACAGTTCCAGGACTCTCATATAATGGAAGTAATACATGAAATATACATGTGAACAGCTACAAGACATAGACATACATGTCTGTTACCAGATGGTTGGGGGCCGCACAAAATGCTATCGAGGGCCGCATGTGGCCCCTGGCCCGTAGGTTGTGCACCACTGATTTAGAGCATACATAAAGCTTTTTAGTCTATCCTCAAACTGGACCAGTGTGGGCAGGTTTTTGTTGTTAGTGCCAAAGAAATTAAGCAGTACTTCTTAGAACATATTCACACTGAAAATCAGTTTTATTTATATGAATGGGTTTTTTTCTGCAGCAAGTACATGACTTTTGCAAGTCCCCTTCAGATAAATAAGTCAGACTGGTACACCAGAGTACCAGCAGATCCTACTGTGGCCTCAGGTTCTGATGTAATAGTGGACCTCAAAGGCCCAGGAGAAAGATAAAACATTCGAGGAGATAGTTACTTGCCACTAGGGTCTATTTATTTGAGTGAAAACCTATTAAACATTATTGATGATATAAGGGTTGAGGGTTGGGAATCTGGTGAGCCCAAGGAACCCCAGTCTGACACTGGACAGGCCCAGAAAATCTGCAACAAATCTACTGTGTGTGTGAACGTATACTAGGTACACTAATGTGCAGGAGATACAGAATACAGTTCTAGCAAGTCACACTTCACCTCAGGTTTTCTTCTGTACATTTCCCATACTTAAGAAATATAGTAGGATTCAGGCAAAGAAAATAAATGAAAATGGCAGCCTCAAAATGACATTTAAAGGATCTTTCAGGTCATGTTTGAACTGATACCATTAGGACTGAAACTCTTTACAGAAATCCTGAAACCTTACACCAAGGAACAGTGAATTCCATAATAATAAAAATGTTATTTCATCTATTTTCAGACCAGTATATAACATGGAAACTATATTATTATTGTTCTATATTTAAAGGGAACCTGTCATCAACTTTATGCTGACGTCACTGAGAGCAGAATAAATAGGGAGAGAAATGATGATTTCAGCGCTGTATCACTCATGAGCTAAAAGTAAGTGGTTGCCGAGAACCAACATCACAATCATTGCAGACTAGGCCTGGAAAAGAGTCACGGCCACCTGAGAAGAGTCATGGTTATTCATAATCTCCTGCTTTCCTCGTCCATCTGCTGATGATTGGCAGTTTTCTCCTAGAGAGAAAGGGAGAAAACTAGGTAGAAGACTGTCAGTCATCAGCAGGTGGGCAGGGAGAGCAGGAATTCATGAATAACCATGACTCTTCTCAGGTGACGTGACTCTTTTCCATGCCTAGTCTGCAATGATTGTGATGTTGGTTCTCGGCAACCACTTACTTTTAACTTCTAAATGACAGACCACTGAAATCAACTCATCTGTCTCTACTTTATTCTGCCATTAGTATGGGCAGCATAAAGGTGATGACAGGTTCCCTTTAACAGCATATGTACAGTAATGGTAAAATAAACTGGACTTTTGCATTCACTTTGCCATTGTAAAAACCTTTAATACAAGTACATGTTCAATTGATGCATACTCCATCACCAGAGCAAGATGGATTACATATAGGTATATCTGAAACACAAAAATGCACAAGACTTTAAAAGGCATAAATATTAAGGTTTAAAAAAAGAATTGAAGCTCAAAGAGATCATTTGAAGGGATACAGCCCACCACTGGACCATTCTTCTCACCTGTGCAATGGAACAACCTGCAGAGACAGGAAGATACTATGTAAGATCATATTTTATTTTTAATGTGCAACTAGGAGTGTGGCTATAAGAGGATGGGAGTCTTGAGAGATAGATGTTGAGGGCTCCTCATAACGTAACCAGTAGAGATGAGCGAGCATACTCGTCCGAGGTTGGTGCTCGGTTGAGTATTACGGTACTCGTAAGTGCTCGCTGCTCGGACGAGTATCTCGCCATGCTCGAGGAAATGGCAACTTCCGCATTGTGCATTTTTGGCGCCTATAAACTCAGCCAATCACAAGCCAGCAGACTCTGCGGTACAACCAGCATCACGTGGGGCCCTTACATGTCGATAGCAGGGGTTGGCTGGCCTGATCAGGTGACCCTGGAATATACTAGTGACTGCCCCCGGTGCTCGGCTCAGATGCTGTCTGGATGTCGTTAGGGATAGAGCTGCTGCGTTTCAGGGAGAGTGTTAGGGCCTGCATTTAGTTCTTTGTTAGGCAGGAGTGATCTCAACAGCCCTTCTAAGAGCTATAAGACATTTTTTTTTGTCTCCTGGCTTGGCTGGCTGGCTGGCACTAGTAGTGCAGCTATCGCCATATATAACCCTTTTTTTTATTGTTATATCTCAGTGATACAAATCCATTTCACACAGCTTCGTGGAACCATTCTGTGTGTCACAGTTCAGCTGTCCACTCACTACAATCCGTATTTTCTGTCCAGGTGACACTTTCTGTACGTCACTTAATCCAACAAGGTCTTTTGCTCTCACGTATACAGCTAGATCACAAAAATCTATGTGCGACATTTGTCTGGGTCGCAGTAAAAATAGCCACCATCAGCAGGGTGTGAGTTAGCTCTACGATAGTTTCTGCACGTCACATTCCAAAAAAAACTAAACTAAAAAAAAATATATATAAAAAAATAGTTTCTTTGTTGTTTTAGCTCAGTGATACGCATCCATTTCACACAGCTGCGTGGAACCATTCTGTGTGTCACAGTTCAACTGTCCACTCACTACAATCCATATTTTCTGTCCAGGTGACACTTTCTGTACGTCAATTAATCCAACAAGGTCTTTTGCTCTCACGTATATAGCTTGATCACAAAAATCTATGTGCGACATTTGTCTGGGTCACAGTCAAAATAGCCACCGTCAGCAGGGTGTGAGTTAGCTCTATGATAGTTTCTGCACATCACGTTCCAAAAAAAAACAAAACTAAAAAAAATATATATATAAAAAAATAGTTTCTTTGTTGTTTTAGCTCAGTGATACGAATTCATTTCACACAGCTGCGTGGAACCATTCTGTGTGTCACAGTTCAGCTGTCCACTCACTACAATCCGTATTTTCTGTCCAGGTGACACTTTCTGTACGTCACTTAATCCAACAAGGTCTTTTGCTCTCACGTATATAGCTTGATCACAAAAATCTCTGTGCGACATTTGTCTGGGTCGCAGTCAAAATAGCCACCGTCAGCAGGGTGTGAGTTAGCTCTACGATAGTTTCTGCACGTCACGTTCCAAAAAAAACAAAACTAAAAAAAAAATATAAAAAAAAATATATATAAAAAAATAGTTTCTTTGTTGTTTTAGCTCAGTGATACGAATCCATTTCACACAGCTGCGTGGAACCATTCTGTGTGTCACAGTTCAGCTGTCCACTCACTACAATCCGTATTTTCTGTCCAGGTGACACTTTCTGTACGTCACTTAATCCAACAAGGTCTTTTGCTCTCACGTATACAGCTAGATCACAAAAATCTATGTGCGACATTTGTCTGGGTCGCAGTCAAAATAGCCACCGTCAGCAGGGTGTGAGTTAGCTCTACGATAGTTTCTGCACGTCACGTTCCAAAAAAAACAAAACAAAAAAAAAAATATATATATATAAAAAAATAGTTTCTTTGTTGTTTTAGCTCAGTGATACGAATCCATTTCACACAGCTGCGTGGAACCATTCTGTGTGTCACAGTTCAGCTGTCCACTCACTACAATCCGTATTTTCTGTCCAGGTGACACTTTCTGTACGTCACTTAATCCAACAAGGTCTTTTGCTCTCACGTATATAGCTTGATCACAAAAATCTCTGTGCGACATTTGTCTGGGTCGCAGTCAAAATAGCCACCGTCAGCAGGGTGTGAGTTAGGTCTACGATAGTTTCTGCACGTCACGTTCCAAAAAAACAAACTAAAAAAAAATATAAAAAAAAGAAAAATATAAAAAAATAGTTTCTTTGTTGTTTTAGCTCAGTGATACGAATCCATTTCACACAGCTGCGTGGAACCATTCTGTGTGTCACAGTTCAGCTGTCCACTCACTACAATCCGTATTTTCTGTCCAGGTGACACTTTCTGTACGTCACTTAATCCAACAAGGTCTTTTGCTCTCACGTATATAGCTTGATCACAAAAATCTCTGTGCGACATTTGTCTGGGTCGCAGTCAAAATAGCCACCGTCAGCAGGGTGTGAGTTAGCTCTACGATAGTTTCTGCACGTCACGTTCCAAAAAAAAACAAAACTAAAAAAAAAAAAATATATATAAAAAAATAGTTTCTTTGTTGTTTTAGCTCAGTGATACGAATCCATTTCACACAGCTGCGTGGAACCATTCTGTGTGTCACAGTTCAGCTGTCCACTCACTACAATCCGTATTTTCTGTCCAGGTGACACTTTCTGTACGTCACTTAATCCAACAAGGTCTTTTGCTCTCACGTATATAGCTTGATCACAAAAATCTCTGTGCGACATTTGTCTGGGTCGCAGTCAAAATAGCCACCGTCAGCAGGGTGTGAGTTAGCTCTACGATAGTTTCTGCACGTCACGTTCCAAAAAAAACAAAACTAAAAAAATATATAAAAAAATATATATAAAAAAAATAGTTTCTTTGTTGTTTTAGCTCAGTGATACGAATCCATTTCACACAGCTGCGTGGAACCATTCTGTGTGTCACAGTTCAGCTGTCCACTCACTACAATCCGTATTTTCTGTCCAGGTGACACTTTCTGTACGTCACTTAATCCAACAAGGTCTTTTGCTCTCACGTATATAGCTTGATCACAAAAATCTCTGTGCGACATTTGTCTGGGTCGCAGTCAAAATAGCCACCGTCAGCAGGGTGTGAGTTAGGTCTACGATAGTTTCTGCACGTCACGTTCCAAAAAAAAACAAAACTAAAAAAAAATATAAAAAAGAAAAATATAAAAAAATAGTTTCTTTGTTGTTTTATCTCAGTGATACGAATCCATTTCACACAGCTGCGTGGAACCATTCTGTGTGTCACAGTTCAGCTGTCCACTCACTACAATCCGTATTTTCTGTCCAGGTGACACTTTCTGTACGTCACTTAATCCAACAAGGTCTTTTGCTCTCACGTATATAGCTTGATCACAAAAATCTCTGTGCGACATTTGTCTGGGTCGCAGTCAAAATAGCCACCGTCAGCAGGGTGTGAGTTAGCTCTACGATAGTTTCTGCACGTCACGTTCCAAAAAAAACAAAACTAAAAAAAATATAAAAAAATATATATAAAAAAAATAGTTTCTTTGTTGTTTTAGCTCAGTGATACGAATCCATTTCACACAGCTGCGTGGAACCATTCTGTGTGTCACAGTTCAGCTGTCCACTCACTACAATCCGTATTTTCTGTCCAGGTGACACTTTCTGTACGTCACTTAATCCAACAAGGTCTTTTGCTCTCACGTATATAGCTTGATCACAAAAATCTCTGTGCGACATTTGTCTGGGTCGCAGTCAAAATAGCCACCGTCAGCAGGGTGTGAGTTAGGTCTACGATAGTTTCTGCACGTCACGTTCCAAAAAAAACAAAACTAAAAAAAAATATAAAAAAAAAATATAAAAAAATAGTTTCTTTGTTGTTTTATCTCAGTGATACGAATCCATTTCACACAGCTGCGTGGAACCATTCTGTGTGTCACAGTTCAGCTGTCCACTCACTACAATCCGTATTTTCTGTCCAGGTGACACTTTCTGTACGTCACTTAATCCAACAAGGTCTTTTGCTCTCACGTATATAGCTTGATCACAAAAATCTCTGTGCGACATTTGTCTGGGTCGCAGTCAAAATAGCCACCGTCAGCAGGGTGTGAGTTAGGTCTACGATAGTTTCTGCACGTCACGTTCCAAAAAAAAACAAAACTAAAAAAAAATATAAAAAAAGAAAAAATATAAAAAAATAGTTTCTTTGTTGTTTTATCTCAGTGATACGAATCCATTTCACACAGCTGCGTGGAACCATTCTGTGTGTCACAGTTCAGCTGTCCACTCACTACAATCCGTATTTTCTGTCCAGGTGACACTTTCTGTACGTCACTTAATCCAACAAGGTCTTTTGCTCTCACGTATATAGCTTGATCACAAAAATCTCTGTGCGACATTTGTCTGGGTCGCAGTCAAAATAGCCACCGTCAGCAGGGTGTGAGTTAGCTCTACGATAGTTTCTGCACGTCACGTTCCAAAAAAAACAAAACTAAAAAAAAATATAAAAAAAAAATATATATAAAAAAATAGTTTCTTTGTTGTTTTAGCTCAGTGATACGAATCCATTTCACACAGCTGCGTGGAACCATTCTGTGTGTCACAGTTCAGCTGTCCACTCACTACAATCCGTATTTTCTGTCCAGGTGACACTTTCTGTACGTCACTTAATCCAACAAGGTCTTTTGCTCTCACGTATATAGCTTGATCACAAAAATCTCTGTGCGACATTTGTCTGGGTCGCAGTCAAAATAGCCACCGTCAGCAGGGTGTGAGTTAGGTCTACGATAGTTTCTGCACGTCACGTTCCAAAAAAAACAAAACTAAAAAAAAATATAAAAAAGAAAAAATATAAAAAAAATAGTTTCTTTGTTGTTTTATCTCAGTGATACGAATCCATTTCACACAGCTGCGTGGAACCATTCTGTGTGTCACAGTTCAGCTGTCCACTCACTACAATCCGTATTTTCTGTCCAGGTGACACTTTCTGTACGTCACTTAATCCAACAAGGTCTTTTGCTCTCACGTATATAGCTTGATCACAAAAATCTCTGTGCGACATTTGTCTGGGTCGCAGTCAAAATAGCCACCATCAGCAGGGTGTGAGTTAGCTCTACGATAGTTTCTGCACGTCACGTTCCAAAAAAAACAAAACTAAAAAAAATATTAAAAAAAAAATATATATAAAAAAATAGTTTCTTTGTTGTTTTAGCTCAGTGATACGAATCCATTTCACACAGCTGCGTGGAACCATTCTGTGTGTCACAGTTCAGCTGTCCACTCACTACAATCCGTATTTTCTGTCCAGGTGACACTTTCTGTACGTCACTTAATCCAACAAGGTCTTTTGCTCTCACGTATATAGCTTGATCACAAAAATCTCTGTGCGACATTTGTCTGGGTCACAGTCAAAATAGCCACCGTCAGCAGGGTGTGAGTTAGCTCTATGATAGTTTCTGCACGTCACGTTCCAAAAAAAACAAAACTAAAAAAAAATATAAAAAAAAGAAAAAATAAAAAAAAATAGTTTCTTTGTTGTTTTAGCTCAGTGATACGAATCCATTTCACACAGCTGTGTGGAGCCATTCTGTGTGTCACAGTTCAGCTGTCCACTCACTACAATCCGTATTTTCTATCCAGTTGACACATTCTGTACGTCACTTAATTAAACCATTGACGAGAATTGGTCGGCACTCCTTATGTGTTGGTGCTCAGTGGTAAGGTTGGTGTCAAGGTTATATGGAAGAACCACGGCACTCAAGTTATTAGAAAGAATTTGTTATTATTTATTTATCCATCCATAGATTATAATGACAAGCCATGGGCCAACGTTTCGGTCTGTAACTCAGACCTTGTTCACGGCCTAATATAGAATAAGTAAAAAGATTAGGTAAGTATAACATACGTGATAGGTATACATAATAAATATAGATTTGCACACAGTATGCATTGATCCATAACTAGGTATGCTGTAGAGTACATCCAAAAGTAAACCATTCCCATGAGGCATGGGGTGTGGAAGGCCCCTTACTCTGTTTTCAGGGGCCTTCCACACCCCATGCCTCATGGGAATGGTTTACTTTTGGATGTACTCTACAGCATACCTAGTTATGGATCAATGCATACTGTGTGCACATCTATATTTATTATGTATACCTATCACGTATGTTATACTTACCTAATCTTTTTACTTATTCTATATTAGGCCGTGAACAAGGTCTGAGTTACAGACCGAAACGTTGGCCCATGGCTTGTCATTATAATCTATGGATGGATAAATAAATAATAACGAATTCTTTCTAATAACTTAATTAAACCAGACTGAAAAAGTTTGTGGGTTTCAGTACAGCAGGCCCATTTATTTATTTATTTTTTTATATAATACACTTATATACAGAAAATGTTGAACCCCAGGGCTAAAGGTTGAGGGCGTGGGCGTGGGCATTCAATTAATGCAGGGGGTAGAGGCCGTGGTCCTGGGCAGGGTGAGACAGTACCTGCTGATGAGGGAGCAGGGGAACGCGCAAAGCTACACTCCCTAGCTTCATGTCTCAACTTACAGGGACACATGGTAGAGGACTGTTGAAACCACAACAGTGCGAACAGCTGATGTTGTGGATTGCGGACAATGCTTCAAGTAATTTGTCCACCAGTCAGTCTTCCACGCAGTCCACCCCCGTTACCCAAGGGAGCACTCCTCTGGCTCCTCCACCTCAACCTCCTTCCCCCCAGTCTACCCCCTCCCAGGAAAATATGGAATGCGATCCGGCATACTCTCAGGAACTGTTTTCTGGACCCTTCCCAGAGTCACAAACCACTTCTTAGGTTGCTGCTGACCTCGTTCCCGATGCCCAAGTTTTCCAACTGTCGCAGTCTGTGGGTGATGATGATGATGACAATGTTGACTTAGTGAAAGAAGTTTGTAAACAGGTGTCGGACGATGAAGTGACACGGTTGTCAGACAGTGGTGAAGTTGTTGTCAGGGCAGGAAATCCGAGGGGGGAGCAGACTGAGGAATCGGAGGATGACGAGGTGACTGACCCAAGCTGGGTTGATAAGCCGAATGAAGACAGTGCTTCTGAGGCGGAGGCGAGTGCTGCACCAGAACAGTTTGGAAGAGGCAGTGGTGTGGCCAGAGGGAGAAGCAGGGCCAGAGCTGGTGCATCAGCAGCAACTGTTTCACGTAGTGAAGCTCCCATGGTGAGGCCTAGATGTTCGCAAGTCTGGAGGTTCTTAAAAGAAAGTGAGGATGACCGACGGACTGTGGTGTGCAACCTGTGCCACACCAGGATCAGCAGGGGTGCCACCACTACTAGCCTAACCACCACCAGCATGCGCAGGCATATGAGTGCTAAACACCCCACTCAATGGAACCAAGGCCGTTCACCACCTCCTGCGGGTCACACCACTGCTCCTTCCCCTGTGTCACTCGCTGCCTCTGCTAGTCAACCCCCTGCCCAGGACCCCGGCATGAGCGCCTCCCGCCGGAAAACCACACCTTCGCCTCCACGATCCTCCACAGTGTCCACCAATGTGTCCCAGCGCAGCGTTCAGCTGTCTTTACAGCAGATGCTGGAGCGCAAGAGGAAATACAGTTCCACCCACCCACATGCCCAAGTCCTCAACGTCCACATCTCCAAATTGCTGAGCCTGGAGATGCTGCCCTATAGGCTGGTAGAGACCGAGGCCTTTCGCAATCTCATGGCAGTGGCTGCCCCTTGGTATTCATCCCCAGCCGCCACTATTTTTCCCGATGTGCCATCCCATCCCTACACCAGCACGTGTCACAGAACATCATCCGTGCCCTGACCAACACTGTTTCTGAGAAGGTCCACCTAACCACGGACACATGGACAAGTGCTGCTGGGCAGGGACACTATATCTCACTGACGGCACATTGGGTTAACTTGGTGGAGGCTGGGACCGAGACTGACCCTGGGGCCGCTCATGTACTGGCCACACCAAGGATTGCGGGGCCTACCTCGGTCACGGTCTCTCAGACGTACTATGCCTCCTCCTCCGACCCCTCCTCCTCAACCGATTTACCATCCGTGGGCACGGCGCCTTCAGTCGGTAGCTCTAGGTGCAGAAGCAGTGCCGTGGGTAAGCGCCAGCAGACGGTGCTCAAACTGCTGAGCTTAGGTGACAAAAGGCACACCACCCAAGAGCTGTTACAGGGCATCACGGCGCAGACCGATGGGTGGCTGGCACCGCTGAACCTCAAGCCAGGCATGGTTGTGTGTGACAACGGGCGTAACCTGGTGGCGGTTCTGCAACTCGGCAGACTGACACATGTGCCATGCCTGGCCCACGTGTTCAATCTCATAGTTCAGTGGTTCCTCAAGACATACCCCAATCTGTCTGATTTGCTCACCAAGGTGTGCCGCATCTGTGCGCATTTCCGCAAGTCCACCACAGATGCTGCCACTCTCAGCGCAGCGCTGCCTACAACTGCCCGCTCACCAACTGTTGTGCGACGTGCCCATGAGATGGAATTCGACATTAAACATGTTATCCAGAGTTTACCAGCAGCGCAGAGCGATTGTAGACTGCCAGATGTCAACTTCCACCAGAACTAGTAGTTAGGTCACTCAGATTCCTCAAGTCTACAATGAGGAGTGGACGTGGATGTCTGATATCTGCCAGGTGTTGACCAACTTTGAGGAGTCAACACAGATGGTCAGCGGCGATGCCGCCATTATCAGCCTCACCATCCCGCTGCTTTGCCTGTTGAAAAACTCACTGCTCAGCATGAAGTCGGATGCTTTGCGCTTGTCACAAGAGACGGTGGAGGAAGATACGTCGCTTGATAGCCAGAGCACCCTCCGGTCTGTTTCTCAGCGCGTATCCGGCAGGACGGTGGATGAGGATGAGGAAGAAGAGGAGGAGAATTTCGGCGAGACATTAGGGGTACCAGTGCTCAGTTCCTCTTCTTACTCGTGAGCGGTATATGGGGCTGAAGAGGAGAAGGAGCAGGAGGAGGAAATGAGCAGAGCAGGGGCCAAGTGAGGAGAGGGGAATTCTTGGCGTCTGTTGGGACTTCATGGCGCACATGGCAGACTTCAATTTAGGCTGCCTATCCCGTGACCCTCGCGTTGAAGAAGCCCATACTGGTTTCATTCTGACACGGCAAGCAGAATTTCCCTCTCATCTGCAAAAAGCTGGACAGCAAGCTGAAACATGCTTCATCTGACGCGCTAGCGCGATGGCGCTGTGGGCAAGTAGCGGGGAGAGGAGGGACAGCACTCCAGCACTGGAGGGGAACGCTCTCAAGGCTGCAGTTTTTGTCACCAGCAAACACTGCCCTGCCAGTCTAGCGTGACTGTACAGAAAGTGCGGAGTACTAGCTACTTCAGTCCGTAGCGATCCATAAACTGGTTCAAAGCTGGACACGTGCCAACTGGCGCTGTAACGCTGGATGCGCCTGCCTGCGCTAGCGTGCTGCAACGGTATTCATGAGCGGTTCATCACATAACGACAACACCGTCACTGCAGCGTGACGGCGACGCTATAAATATCAAGCCTGATTACGGAATTCAAATCTCCTCCGGGGAAAAGCAGCTACAGATTAACATTACTTATGTATCCAATTCCTCTTCTCTACTCCTCCTACTCCTCCTCCTCCTCCATGTCGTCTTTGCCTAACGCTGACCAAAAAAAACCGCCATTTTTTAGAGGTCCAACTGGCACTCTTTTACCACAATTTTTCAGGAGGGCCCCCTACAGGCCCTCTCTTCAAACAATTTTTCCAGAGGTCCACCTACAGGCCTTCTCTCCAAACAATTTTTCCGGAGGTCCACCTACAGGCCCTCTCTCCAAACAATTTTTCCGGAGGTCCACCTACAGGCCCTCTCTCCAAACAATTTTTCCGGAGGTCCACCTACAGGCCCTCTCTCCAAACAATTTTTCCGGAGGTCCACCTACAGGCCCTCTCCAAACAATTTTTCCGGAGGTCCACCTACAGGCCCTCTCTCCAAACAATTTTTCCTGAGGTCCACCTACAGGCCCTCTCTCCAAACAATTTTTCCTGAGGTCCACCTACAGGCCCTCTCTCCAAACAATTTTTCCGGAGGTCCACCTACAGGCCCTCTCTCCAAACAATTTACGTCTTTTTCCTATCTTTCTCTCTCTCCAAACTATTTTTCCGGATAGCTGCCATATACGGTATTAAACTGAGAAGAATACATAGAACACATGCCACACTTGATCAAGCTCATAATTTACCACTGTACCGGTTGATGCTAAATTTTTAAGTAGGGGTACTGCGTCGTCATTCGAACTCCATCCGGCTGTTGTCACCACCACACACGCTAGCCAAGGGGGCACTCCTCTGGCTCTTCCAGCTCAACCTCCTTCCCCCCAGCCTGCCCCCCACCTACAGGCCCTCTCTCCAAACAATTTACGTCTTTTTCCTATCTTTCTCTCTCTCCAAACTATTTTTCTGGATAGCTGCCATATACGGTATTAAACTGAGAAGAATACATAGAACACATGCCACACTTGATCAAGCTCATAATTTATGACTGTACCGGTTGATGCTAAATTTTTAAATAGGGGTCCTGCGTCGTCATTCGAACTCCATCCGGCTGTTGTCACCACCACACACGCTAGCCAAGGGGGCACTCCTCTGGCTCTTCCAGCTCAACCTCCTTCCCCCCAGCCTGCCCCCCACCTACAGGCCCTCTCTCCAAACAATTTACGTCTTTTTCCTATCTTTCTCTCTCTCCAAACTATTTTTCCGGATAGGTGCCATATACGGTATTAAACTGAGTGGTATACATAGAAGACATACCACACTTGATCAATCTCATAATTTACGACTGTACCGGTTGATGCTAAATTTTTAAGTTGGGGTCCTGCGTCGTCATTCGAACTCCATCCGGCTGTTGTCACCACCACACACGCTAGCCAAGGGGGCACTCCTCTGGCTCTTCCAGCTCAACCTCCTTCCCCCCAGCCTGCCCCCCACCTACAGGCCCTCTCTCCAAACAATTTACGTCTTTTTCCTATCTTTCTCTCTCTCCAAACTATTTTTCCGGATAGCTGCCATATACGGTATTAAACTGAGAAGAATACATAGAACACATGCCACACTTGATCAAGCTCATAATTTACGACTGTACCGGTTGATGCTAAATTTTTAAGTAGGGGTACTGCGTCGTCATTCGAACTCCATCCGGCTGTTGTCACCACCACACACGCTAGCCAAGGGGGCACTCCTCTGGCTCTTCCAGCTCAAACTCCTTCCCCCCAGCCTGCCCCCCCACCTACAGGCCCTCTCTCCAAACAATTTACGTCTTTTCCTATCTTTCTCTCTCTCTAAACTATTTTTCCGGACAGCTGCCATATACGATATTAAACTGAGAAGAATACATAGAACACATGCCACACTTGATCAAGCTCATAATTTATGACTGTACCGATTGATGCTAAATTTTTAAGTAGGGGTCCTGCGTCGTCATTCGAACTCCATCCGGCTGTTGTCACCACCACACACACTAGCCAAGGGGGCACTCCTCTGGCTCTTCCAGCTCAACCTCCTTCCCCCCAGCCTGCCCCCCACCTACAGGCCCTCTCTCCAAACAATTTACGTCTTTTTCCTATCTTTCTCTCTCTCCAAACTATTTTTCCGGATAGGTGCCATATACGGTATTAAACTGAGTGGTATACATAGAAGACATACCACATTTGATCAATCTCATAATTTACGACTGTACCGGTTGATGCTAAATTTTTAAGTTGGGGTCCTGCGTCGTCATTCGAACTCCATCTGGCTGTTGTCACCACCACACACGCTAGCCCAGGGGGCACTCCTCTGGCTCTTCCAGCTCAACCTCCTTCCCCCCAGCCTGCCCCCCACCTATAGGCCCTCTCTCCAAACAATTTACGTCTTTTTCCTATCTTTCTCTCTCTCCAAACTATTTTTCCGGATAGCTGCCATATACGGTATTAAACTGAGAAGAATACATAGAACACATGCCACACTTGATCAAGCTCATAATTTACGACTGTACCGGTTGATGCTAAATTTTTAAGTTGGGGTCCTGCGTCGTCATTCGAACTCCATCCGGCTGTTGTCACCACCACACACGCTATCCCAGGGGGCACTCCTCTGGCTCTTCCAGCTCAACCTCCTTCCCCCCAGCCTGCCCCCCACCTACAGGCCCTCTCTCCAAACAATTTAACCGGATAGGGGACGTATTAGATATTATACTGATTTTTGTCGGTTCCTCTTTTAATTGGCTCCTTACCTGTGATAGGCAGAGCATGGACACGTCCCCTTAGCTGCAGTAGAAAAGACACTCCCTGGCCAGATCAAGCTCTTTTTCCTTTTCCGTGTTCGAAAAATCCATGAAATATATGGTCCCAAGATAGGGGACATATACGATTTTAAACTGAGAAGAATCGATACCACACATGCCCCACTAGGAGAATTTGGAGTAATGGTGGGATTAGGCAGCCTCAGAGGCATCCATGCTTGCTGCCCCTGCTGTTTCCTGTCAATTTCCGTGGTGTTTCCATCATTTTCTGAGGTTTCCAGGTTTTCACCCAGCCTTCCCTAGGCAGAGCCTTGGTCCCCTGCAAAAATGCTCGAGTCTCCCATTGACTTCAATGGGGTTCGTTATACGAAACGAGCACCCGAGCATCGGAAAAAGTTCGACTCGAATAACGAGCACCCGAGCATTTTAGTGCTCGCTCATCTCTAGTAACTAGCCTTTCCTTCTCCAGGGACAAAAATTCAGTTTATTGTCCTTTTTAAGCAGCCCAAACACATGCCCCAAGGCTTCCCCTCTCCTCTAAGCTGCTCCTCTGTTAAAACAATGTATCTCTGCAACAAAGAGCCATTAAAATATTTGTATAGATAAATGTAATATTTGTAGAAAACCCTGTTTCATTTGTATTTCAATTGTTCATATTACATTCAGAATCTAATTGTTCATCATTGTCAACTTGTGTCTTTTTAAGAAGCTGCAATGCTAACCATTTATTTATCGAGACAATGAACAATGTGAATGGAAAGCCTCAGTGATGCCTCTGTGAAGATGTCCGTTATGGGTCTGTGTGTCCATTTTTTGCTGTCCATTCCGACACTGAACAGCTGAAAAATAATTTTCAAAGTATCTTTTCCTAATGATCCATGAAACACGGGTTCAACACAGATGGCATTCTTATTGTCTTTATATACCGCTTATTGTAGCGATTGACTCAGACATGTCCCCACTGTCGCCCAATATGTCACACATTAGTTTGGTAACAGTTTGATCCTGTATGTAAACATAACTGGTTTCCAGGACAACCGTTTCCTGCTGCTCCTGCTTGGGTAGGATCACTTGACTCGATCCCTCCCCCCACGTGATGTGATCAGCGCGTCTCTCGTCATCGCGCTCCCAGTGATGCAAGACGTTGTGCAGAGGCGCGCTGCGCTGATTGGAGTGTACATCGCTGTCGTCCTTATCCTGCACCTGCGCATTAGAACAGCGGAGACGCTGTATTACACATCTACCACTGGAACCACCAATGGTGAGCTGGATTAATTAAGTTGATTGTCAAATGAATTTTCCACAGCTGTGTCTCTGAGAACGAACATTATGTTTTTAACCAACTCTGCACTTGCCACTTTATTTAAGTATCATGTCTTTGTATGATTAATGATAGAATTACGAATTATGATTGTCCTATGCACTTGTATTGTCACTAAGTTATCGATGATTGGCACATATAAATTATACTTCATGTTTCATTTGATATTGATTATTTTTTACACTGTTTATTGTTATTATGAACAATCATGAGAACATTGTTACTAATCATGGGAATAATTAATCACCAATCATGTATAAATACCTACACTTGCCACTATTGCTTTGCTTGACAAAGGCCTCATTGTGCTGTGCTGAAACATTGCCTTTGGGAAACGAGTCATCACCCATTCACTAAATTTGGAGTGCTGCCTCGTCTTTTGTGAAGATAGATAGATAGATAGATAGATAGAATAGCAAAAGATGAGGCAGCACTCCAAACGTTGATATTAGTGATGAATCTTTATTCCCGTACGATGTTTCGAGGCTTGACAAAGACCCCATTGAGCACGGTTGAAACGTCGCATGGGAATAAAGATTCATCACTAATATCAACGTTTGGAGTGCTGCCTCATCTTTTGCTATTTTATTGGAAAATAAGCTTTTGCCCAAAGCCTTGGAGAAATTGCACCCACACTCACAGGACTGTGCTGCTACTTTATTTTTGCTTTTTAGATAGATAGATAGATAGATAGATAGATAGATAGATAGATAGATAATCTAGAACTTTAAACACAAGCGCGATGTAAAAGATCACATTGGGGGAGATTTATCAAACTGGTATACAGTTGAACTGGCTTAGTTGCCCATAGCAAAAAATCAGATTCCACCTTTCACTTTCCAAAGGAGCTGTCCAAAATGAAAGGTGGAATCTGATTGGTTGCTATGGGCAACTAAGCCAGTTCTACTTTATGCCAGTTTGATAAATTTCTCCCAGTGACGTTTAAACCTGACCTTTACTTGTTACTTTGTTTTTCTCAGTACAGGGAAACAGAGGGGGATCTTCAGTTTTTGTGTTGCAATTGTCCAATTTTTTGTGGAACAACTGTCACTTACCAGCATACTGCAGAGTAGCTACCAGAACAACGATATACATCAATCTCATCTTTGCAACCTTCACAAAAAGTGCTTTACCAGTCATAGTCCAAGTGTTCTAAATGTTCCCAGTAAAATTTGCTAGATAGATAGATAGATAGATAGATAGATAGATAGATAGATAGATAGATACTGGTAAAAGGGAGAGGACTGTGCAGGTAGGAGTGCTATGTAATTGGAACCTGAGAGAATTTCACAATAACTAAAGAATTGGCAGAACTTGTCAATTATAGAGGGCTTGTGAGCAATTAAAGTTTTCTTTCCTTTGTTTAGAGACCAACTTGCAAGCCTCATTGCAGTTATAATAATATCTGTGGAATGTACACCAAAGAATGTGATGATCTACATATACCATCACAATTTTTCTCTGAAAAGTTGGCTCTTCCCTACCCTGAAGACACATGCCGTACTCAAATTTTATGTCATTGGAAATCTGTGTTACATTTTGAAACAGCTGCTCAATGTCTTGCTATTAAAATAGTTGTCCAGTTTTCTGATATTGATGACCTTTCCTCATCAGTATTAGATCATACCTGGCAACACCCAACACCCGGCACCCCCTTCAATCAGTTGTTTGAAAGGCTGACAGCACTTGTATGAGCACTGCTTCCTCTTCAATTTTTGCCTGCATGCCATTGACATTGTAGCAGTGTTGCAGTGTAATTATAAGTAATCAATCCCATTCAAGTCGAATCTTGCATTAGTTTTAGGATTTATGATTGGTTTTTTAATCCATTCCTATCCAAATCTACCATCAGAACTCTGGTGGCTTCACGTTGTCATAAGTTGGTGAGTTGTAGAATAGCTATCATGTGTCTAGCAGGAAAGTCGGTTTGTTTCTAAGTGCATCCAGTAGAATGTTGAAGCAGCAATGTATATGAATACACAGATAGACAGAAGATCACGTGTACACCATTGTGGATTTACAAATGGTAGCATAAATTTAAATATTGTGGTATACATTTCTCACTTATGTAAATGCATATCTATATGTAAAACTAGGCAAGAAAATATATGTTAATAAGATATACTTTTTTTTACTTTTATGACCTGTTCTAACATACGTTTTAAACAAGTTCATCCAACCTCAATTATTAATAGCTTTTGGGGCTGAAAAAAAGGAAAAAACATAAGATCGCAACAGTCTCAGCCATGATTCCGCACGTCCTGTACAACCGCTTCAGTTAGAAGCTTCATTCTCATTAGCATTACAAGCAAGTAACTGGGAACATTGACTATCCAAATCGGATAAATCACAATTATTATGGCCATCAACATTATCATCATAACTTTTGTCCCATTCTCTAAAATATACTAAAAGTTATCTACTTTTTAAGTATATTTGCTTTTAACCATCCTAAACTATAGTGTGCTTGCATGGAGCAAATGGTTTGAGAAGTATAGTAA
The DNA here is from genome assembly GCA_900303285.1 of Rhinella marina. Taxonomy (NCBI): domain Eukaryota; kingdom Metazoa; phylum Chordata; class Amphibia; order Anura; family Bufonidae; genus Rhinella; species Rhinella marina. The sequence goes on from ONZH01020525.1 coordinate 49,723, forward strand.
ATTTAATTGAAATAATCTATCAGGCAGTAGATCTAGTGCTGCTTATCTCAGAGGTGTTTGGGGATCTGGTCATGAAAATTAAAAATGGCTAATGTAAGTCATCCCCAAGAGTAAGCAAGTGACATGGTAGTTTTATTTACAGTCTGCACAGAAATGTTCCAATACACATGACTTTGGTCACAGAGAACTCATTCACTTTCATTCACTTGCATGCAAACCAGATTGTTAGCCAATTTCACATAGATTTTGGTGCAGAATTTATGACTAAATTAATGTGAAATTTGTGTGAACATATCCCTTTAACTAATAATATTTCTTTACATACATCTAGAACTACACTCATTTATTATATTATTATTTTAGTGGTACATACTTTACATATGTGTAAATGAAGGTGAAATAGAGCTAAGCTGCTGTTCTAGGTATAAGTAATTCTAATAAAAAGTAACACAACTTTTAGAAGGGTTTCATAGGCCGACTAATTACAATGTGAACATCAGCCTAAGCTTGGCCATACACAAGCACAGATAAAATGTCAGATCTAGCTGGACAACTTAAAGGGGTGGTGTCAGTTCAGCAAATGGCATTTATCATGTAGAGAAAGTTGATACAAGCCTCTTACTAATGTATTGTGATTGTCCATATTGCTTCCTTTGCTGACTGGATTCATTTTTCCATTACATCATACACTGTTTGTTTCCATGGTTATGTCCACCCTGCAATCCATCAGTGGTGGCCATTAATGTTCAGTATAGGAAAAAGTGCCGGGACCGTGGGAGCTCACATAAGCTGGTGCTTTTTTTCTAAAGTGTGCAAGCATGACCACCGCTGCTGGATTGCAGGGTGGTCATAACCATGGAAACCAGACATGTATAATGTGATGGAAAAATGAGTCCAGCCAGCAATATGGATAATAACAATACATTAGTAAGTGTCTTGTATTAACTTTCTTTACATGATAAATGCCACTTGCTCAAGTGACACATCCCCTTTAAGATTCAATTTAAGACTATAGATACTTCTAGTCAGCTTTTTATATCCATGATCTTTCTGTCAGATCATAATATAGTCAAGAATTCAAGATTGTGTAGGGTAGGGTGTATTGCTTAGAGAAATCCAACAATGATGTTTTTTCCTCTTATCTTCAATAAAGCTATCCAACACTGGAAGAGAGTCGGGTAGAATACTGGGTGTGCAGTCGCTTTCTACTACTAATAATAATTTGACCTTGTCATGACTAGACCTCAAATACACACATTTTATACTGACTTACTAATTAATGAGCAGACACAAGTCTTGTAAACTATGTACTTGTAAACATTTATTTTTTACAATGACAAGATACATATACAGAATATATGTTTCTGATTTGAATAGCACAGAAAATACAAGAGAAGATATTGATCCTTCCAAGAACTGAGAAGTCATTTTTAGCCCATCAATATGCCCGTTTTAACACGAAGGCTATCATGATTGTATTATTACTACGTTCAGAATTCACTCAAATTTTTGTGGGTTAAGAATAATAATAAATTAACTGTAGTCCCCAAAGAAAAGAAGCTTAATTACAGCAATACCCATTATTTAGTCCATTTCCATAGTTGTCAGCAGAATGAGTGTGTGGGATCTGGTTAGAAGAACTTCACAGACAACAATCCAAGCAAGGAGACAGCGAACATAGTCCAAGATGCAACTAGACAAAAAAAGATATAAAAGCGATTGTTTAATATCAGACACAATGGTAAATGGAAGTTTTACATTTCTAATGTTATAAACGGTATAAAATATCTGCTGTTCACTAATACAGGAAACAAAATTCGGATCATTTGTCAATAATTATGTTATGCACAGTATAGGGCCATATTTGCACTGCGGAGGACTGCTGTCATCCAAAACCCAACCTCACCCATAAATTATACAGTACTGCCAGTACCGACACTCAGAAAGGAATATAGTGCTACTGACCAATGCATTTGTTTAGAGGGATAACATGAAGGCCCTGGGTCCTAACGCAGAATCTGTTACAGATCCCTGAGCTATCATGTGGCATTTAAAGGTCTCCTGATTTGAAACATAGGGACCGTATAAGGCAACAGGATGTGGGTGTGACAAGATCCACTGCACCCCCTATAGTTTAGCTGTCCAAACATTTTAGAAGCCAAAAGCAGCAATCTCTCATAGCTCCCCCTCCATACACATAAATGTGGAGAAGGCTGCTGATAAGCACCTATAGCTTTGGCTTTCTCCCCCAGAACAAAAGAATCAGGCATGTTGAATTCCATCAGATGTTGGGGGAGAGTCAGGTATCCCCATTACATTAGATGCTTGGCCGGTCCCACCATAATCAGCAGTTCAGCCAACCAACATCTAACAAGTATGGCCAGCTTTATACTCCTGCATTGATACCACCCAAGTTATTTCTTATATCTGTTGTTTCTACTATGTCCAACTAAATATCAATATGCTTGAAAATTTGTTTGATGTTCTGACAAGCTGCACTAATTATAGTATCATTATTAAAAGATACAACAAAACACGTAAGAAGGCAACAGGATTGCTTGAAATGCATAAGCTGATGTTATTCACAATTGGATCTTAATTCAGTCTTACAATGAAGCCTAAATGATTTTACCCTATGGATGCTGGAAACCACTTCTCATGAACTGTAAGAAAACAGCTATCATTTTATGTCTAATAATTTGATTTTACCTGCGTGATCTCCAGAGCTGTCTATATAATACGTATCTGAAAAAGAAATAGGAGGGAAAAAAACACATTATATACCAGAAATGCTTAATCCGATAGTAACCAGCCTGTTTTGGGCTTTAGTGACCATGCAATTTTTCTTTTTTTTTCATCTTGGCATTCTAGGAGTTATAACTTAGGACTTGATTTTTTGGGACAAGTTGTCATTGTTTATGACACCATTTTGGGGTACTCATAAGGCTTGTTTTACATCTGTGTTATTACAGTAGGTCTCTGGCAGGCTGTTCAGGCAGAGAACGGCCAGCTGGAACTGTCTGGATCCAGCATAGACGAATGTTACTGTGTTACTCATTAAATATGCAGGGATTCGTCTGGACAGAAACTGCTGCACACAATTAATTTGGAGTTAGGGTCAGAGGATCCCTTTACTAAAAGAAATCCCTCATATGGGAAGTAGCCAGGGCGGAGAGCAGTTAGAGTAAGGTGATTTTGATTCTTCCTGGGTCCTCCCCAATCTCTATATAGTATTTTCTGGTCCCTCTTGACACAGAAATGGGAGCATTCAAATAATCATTGGATACAGTGGTGAGCCACTTTAGCCAGTGATTGGCTGTTTGGTCACATTGCACATTGAAAAGTGTTGGAGTGGGAGGTGTTGATCAATAAAAGTATTGGAAAAACCCAAAAAGGAAAAAACCTGGATATTTAACAGCTGCCCGCCTTCACAGTGATCAATACTGAGATATATCCTAAGGTGTTATCAACCAATCGTGAGTAAGACCCCACCTCCGATCTAGCTAAACTTATATATGCTACCCTATTCTAAGTGGTTAATATAGAAAGGTTTTTTCCTTTTTGGGTTTTTCCAATATATCTTGGGTTTTAGGTATCTATTAATAAAAGTTATATTTTAATAATTGGGATATGTAATGTTTGCAATTATATGTTTAATACTTCTAATTTACTTGCATCTCTTTGCATGATATTTTTTGATCAATAAAAGTAGTAACACTTTTATCAATGTCAACCATTCTCAGCCATTGAAGTAAAAAATGAAAAAGCTGGGCAATGGTCTTAAATAAGCTTTTATCTTGTGTCCCATAAACTGATTGAATTAGCACTGTTTGTGTTGTTTCTTAATCCAGATAAACCATACCCTTGTAACGTAAGATGATTTAATGTACTTGGTAACAACTCTTCTCTTTCCTGTTTATTATACTATCCACAATATCTGATCAGTGAGGCACCCCCACCTATTAGCTGTTTTAAAAGGCTGCAATACTCTGGTGAACACTGTGGCTCTTTGTAGGTAGGTCAGTGGTCAGTTCATTGGTCAAATGAATAGAACTTGGTTGCAATACAAATACATCAGCTATGCTCTAACAATCAGATTTACCTTGAAAATTCAGTCTTATTGACAGTTGTGAGGAACTACCTCTGGCTAAAAGACGACTGTTACACTGTGGGCAAAAAAGAGAGTGTTGGAATTAGTCCATATTTGTCCATGTAAGAATATTAAGTGATTCTTGAAGAGAGCTCTGCAATGATGAACTTGCCAACAGATTAGTGGTCAAGAATTAGTATCAATGTATGTATTAACCCTTTCCTGATACAGCGATTTTCATTTTTTGTTTTAATATTTAAAATTTATGTATTGGAAAACACAAAAAAAATACTTTGCAGGATAAAATAAGGGGGTCACCTTAACAACCATGTAACAACTATGTAATATTTCAAATGTCTTTGCATTACGTTATTCAGATACCTATACATTTTTTAGATTTATGATTACGGAATTGTGTAAGAGCTCCTATTGAGTGCCAATGTATAGTTTTTATTGATACCTTTTTGAGATATGTGTTTCTTTTTGTTCACTTTTTGTATTCAATTTTTTTCATGGAAAAAGCAGCAAAAAACAAAGCAAAACAAAAACCTATTTGATTGTGATCATGAGATCACTTATAACATAAAATAATAATGATAATAATCGTTATATAGCACCAACATATTCTGCAGTGCTTTATATGGTTCAGGTACAAACAAAATCATAAATTACATAGCAACCAGCAAGTTAACAGTTAAGACAAGAGAAGTGAGGGCCCTGCTCGCAAGAAAATCTGTGAAGAGATATGGGTGACACATAAGGTATAAAGTGCTTGTTTTGTACAACGGTCTGGCCATCTCAACAAAATAGGCGAGTATATACATAAAACTGCATGAGCCAGTCACCAGCCAATATCTGTAGTGCTACTGAGTGCATGGGCTGTGGTGGATAGTGTTTGATGATGGATCAGATTCAGAAGAATGAGACAGAGTTAGATTAGGGCTTGTGCAGTGGCGGACATACCGCCTGTGCAGCAGGTTCAGCTGCACAGGGGCCCAGAGAGGGAGGGGGCCCTTTTCAGTGCCAGCAGAGAGGGTTAAGCCCTGATTAAGACTTACAATTAATCGGCCACCTGTTCTTCCTACACTCCAAAGCTGAAGGACCTTCCATGATATCATAGTCATGTGACCTTTTCAACAGTGAAAGTAGTGATAGGACCTGTGATGAGGTCACCATGTGACCAGTGCAGAGAAAGGCAGCCACTCAGCAGTGGAGACCTGTGAATCCATGGAATTCATGTAAGTGCCACAGACATGCTGGGAGATGTGGTTCTCCCCATTATACCTCCTCCCTGCTTAGTGGGGGGAAATATGTAATTTAACTGGGACTGTATGCTAGAGGGGCTGAAGGAAGGGGAAGGGTGTTAGTTACATGGGACTGTATGTTATAGAAGACTGGTGGGAGATGACTGGTGTTATTTACATGGGACTGTGTATTATAGAGCAGCGGTCCCCAACCACCGGGCCGCGGCCCAGGACCGGGCCCTGAATCGATGTCTGCCAGGCCACGGCGGTGGCAGGGGACAAGGAGATAAGCGCTTCCATTGTGGAAGCGCTCATCTCCATAGTCATCTGTATCGCCGTCCTGCCGTCCTGGGGCAGGGGAGGGAGAGGCGTCTCCCCTGCCCGTTCCTCTGATAGGCTGCAGGCCTAGTCATCTGTATTGCCTTCCTGCCGTCCTGGGGCAGGGGAGGGAGAGGCGTCTCCCCTGCCCGTTCCTCTGATAGGCTGCAGGCCTAGTGCCTGTAGCCTATCAGAGGCCAGCTCAGGCGGTGCAATGACGTCATCGCGCCGCCTGAGCCGTGCAGAGCGGGACACAGGCCGGAGGAGGCCTGCATCGCAGCGCTGCCAGGCTGATGGAGGTAAGTATAAGTGTTTTTTTTTTATTGTACAAAACTGAAGGAGAGGAGCACTATGGGCACTATAACTACTGTGTGGGGGGCACTATGGGCACTATAACTACTGTGTGGGGGGCACTATGGGCACTATAACTACTGTGTGTGGGCACTATGGGCACTATAACTACTGTGTGGGGGCACTATGGGCACTATAACTACTGTGTGGGGGCACTATGGGCACTATAACTACTGTGTGGGGGCACTATGGGCACTATAACTACTGTGTGGGGGCACCATGGGCACTATACTGTGTGGGGGGCACTATGGGCACTATAACTACTGTGTTGGGGCACTATGGGCACTATAAGTACTGTGTGGGGGCACTATGCTACTATAACTACTGTGTGTGGGGCACTATGGGCACTATAACTACTGTGTGGGGGGGCACTATACTGGTATAACTACTGTGGGCTGCTACTACTACTGTGTGGGGGGCACTATGCTACTATAACTACTGTGTGGGGGCACTATGGGCACTATAACTACTGTGTGGGGGCACTATGTTACTATAACTACTGTGTGGGGGGCACTATAACTACTGTGTGGGGCACTATGCTACTATAACTACTGTGTGGGGGCACTATGCTACTATAACTACTGTGTGGGGGCACTATAGGCACTATAACTACTGTGTGGGGGCACTATGCTACTATAACTACTGTGTGGGGGCACTATGGGCACTATAACTACTGTGTGGGGGGCACTATGGGCACTATAACTACTGTGTGGGGGGCATTATAACTACTGTGTGGGGGCACTATGGGCACTATAACTACTGTGTGGGGGGCACTATGGGCACTATAACTACTGTGTGGGGGGCACTATGGGCACTATAGCTACTGTGTGGGGGGCACTATGGGCACTATAACTACTGTGTGGGGGCACTATGCTACTATAACTACTGTGTGGGGGCACTATAAACTAATACTACTGTGTGGGGGCACTATGCTACTATAACTACTGTGTGGGGGCACTATGCTACTATAACTACTGTGTGGGGGCACTATGGGCACTATAACTACTGTGTGGGGGCACTATAGGCACTATAACTACTGTGTGGGGGGCACTATAACTACTGTGTGGGGGCACTATGCTACTATAACTACTGTGTGGGGGCACTATGGGCACTATAACTACTGTGTGGGGGCACTATGGGCACTATAACTACTGTGTGGGGGCACTATGGGCACTATAACTACTGTGTGGGGGCACTATGCTACTATAACTACTGTGTGGGGACACTATGCTACTATAACTACTGTGTGGGGGGCACTATGGGCACTATAACTACTGTGTGGGGGCACTATAACTACTGTGTGGGGGCACTATGGACACTATAACTACTGTGTGGGGACACTATGGGCACTATAACTACTGTGTGGGGGCACTATGGGCACTATAACTACTGTGTGGGGACACTATGCTACTATAACTACTGTGTGGGGACACTATGCTGGTATAACTACTGTTTGGGGGCACTAATGGGGAATAACTACTGTGTGGGGGCACTATGCTCCGCCCCCCAGCAACTGCAGCACCCCCCCCAGCCAACCACCACCCCCCCACCCCCGGGCCCTGGGGAAATTGTCTAGCGAGAAACCGGGCCTTGGTGCAAAAAAGGTTGGGGGCCACTGTTATAGAGGACTGGAGGGTAAGGAGTGATGGTGTTTACATGGGACTATGTGTTGGAGGGGCTAGAGGGCATTTCAATTATTTATATGGGACTGTATTTTATAGAAGACTGGTGGGAGACGTCTGGTGTTATTTACCTGGGACTGCATGGTATAGAAGACTGGAGGGAGAGGAGTGATGCTATTTACATGGGACTGTATTGTATAGAAGACTGGTGAGAGAGGTCTGGTATTATTTACATGTGACTGCATGGTATAAAAGACTGGAGGGAGTGGAGCGATGTTATTTACATGGGACTGCATGGTATAGAAGACTGTAACGAAGAGAGGCTATTTACATGGGACTGTATTATATAGAAAACTGGTGGGAGAGGACCTTGTGTTATTTACATGGGACTGCATGGTATAGAAGACTGGAGGAAGAGGAGAAGCATTATAATTTATAGGGTCACTACAGAGAATATTATAACTCTAGGGGGTACGGCAGGAGGTATAATTACAGGGGGCACTGCAGGGAACATTATAAATACTGTGGGCAGTGGTGGGGGTATTACTACTGAGGGCTCCATAGGAGTGCAAAGCATAGATTGGCATTATTTCTATTAGCGGTGCCCTATAGGGGGGACTTATTAGTACTTAGGGCACTGTAGGGAGCCTTATTACCACTGGCGGTACTATGGGGGGGACTTCCGCCTAGCAGTGAGCCCAGAGACATGACCGGCACTAATGGACAGACTTTAGCGCTGCCATAGCATGTAAAGCCGCCCATCAGTGCCAGTGACGTCTCCGCTTAGCAGTGTAAAAATATAAACAAAACAGCCCAGGGTAAGGGAGAGCGGCGGAGTATGAAATGTCAGAGGGGATGAGTGGGCGGAGAAGGGGTTATGTCCGGGAGGGGGGCCCAGGTACATTCCTTGCACAGGGGCCCTCTGCTGTCTGTGTCCGCCCCTGGGCTTGTGATAGGTCACCCTAAAAAAGATGAGTGTCTAAAACTGTGGATGTTGTGAATTAACCTAATTGCTAGGGGAGAGTATTCCAGAGAACTGGTGCAGTGGTCCTATCTATGTACAGTAAGGCTTTCAGCTATTAAGCTACTCTGCCCATTAGGCCGCAAACAGCAGGTCCACAATATGCGGGCACCGGCCATGTGCTCACCGCATCACGGATGTAGACCCATTCACTTCTATTTTTTTACGGTGTGGACAGATCAACTTGAATGGGTCTGGATCCGTTGTGGCTGCCACACGGATGTGCATGTGTGCATGAGGCCTTAGACTTATAAACATAAAGTAAGCCAGGATTGAAATCAGTTTCAAATGACACTGACACTTTTCCTACAAAACTACACAACTCTCATGCGGCCATAGGTAGTGGAGCATGTTCAACATGACAGGCTTGCTTTTTAATTAGATGTCTTCTTACTTACCCCATCACATTTAGTTCTTTTGTCACATATTTTCACATCACAAAATATATACAGTTCAACAGATTGTTGAAATATAAATGCACTGGTTTGGATTCTGGCCTCAGAAGAGTTTCCATTCTCTATGATTTCCGTTGAGATATCATCACTTACTGCACATCTGTATAATTATATGACAATATAATAAATGAAATGATCTATATTGATTTTACACAGAATCAGTATCAGTAGAGAAGATTCATGTCATTTTGATGTTAGTGTGGTTTGGGCCTGGATTAGGCTAGGGCTACACTACACAACAATTTTTATAATGCAAGTCTATGGTGTCGCACTGCGACATGCTGTGACTGCGACACGACAGTAGCTAAACATCCATTGGAGATGGATTTTTCTGCAACTGTCGTGACACAGTCGCAGTATGTTGCATGTCGCAGTGCAACACCATAGACTATCATTATAAAAATTGTTGCGCGACAATGGTGCGCCATCAATGTCGCACGACACATGTTGCAGTGTACTTGTGCCCTATGTGTGGTGCGACTTATTGTCTCGCGACACATGTCGTTGTGTAGCCCTAGCCTTACTCTATCTAGGCAAGCTTTTAACACACATGTTCAGTATATGGATATGTATGATGATATTTTCTCATATGTCTACCAATTAAAAGAATAAATAAATGCTGAGAATAAATTGACTTACCCTCCGCTTACAAACTGTACATTAGTGGAGTCCTCTGAGTTATTGGCAGGAGCAGCAATGCAGTTCTCTACCCTTAAAACAAAGGAATCTGCATCCAAATTTTGAGCAAACAACCCCAAATAGATTTTCGATCCAACTAATAATTCATCACTCTCCTGCAATGGCACATTGAATTGCTCATTTGTATAAGCAGCCATAGTCACAATCAAGTTTCCAGTTCCAGGGTTGGGTGAGGGTATAACAATTTTGCTATAAAAAAATAAAATGTCGATTACAAAAAGTGATTTTCACTAAGAAATAATTTTAAACTTTTTAACAGTGTGTCATTAACATTAGGGACATAGGGGCAGATTTACTAATCCTGTAAAGGTAGGTCTATAGATGTGCCATCAAAGTAGCATACGTGGTATGATGAATTTGGTGCACTTAGACACTTGTGTCGGGGCCTCTTTAACCATTGGGCACCCTTCTGTTGTGTCACATGACTGACATGCAGTCACATAACTACGCTGTTGACTGGGCCCCTCATAATCCTGCTGACTTCTGCTGCTGTGCAAAGTCAGCACACAGCTACCCAGTATATTATGTGGTCCCATAGCCGGCATGTCATCAGGAAGACCCTTTTGTGTTCTGAGTCCTGCCCCCGAGTCCTGCCTCCCCCTTCACTGCAGGTTTTCTCGCCTATATTGCAGCTTCTTCCTTCGACCACGCTGTTCAGTAATGGCTGCCATTCTGCTACATCCTGCAGTGAGTGCCTACAAAGCGGCAGTGGTATCACAGGAGAGAGGCCCCAAGCTCATACAGCAGGCTGTAGAAAAGAAAGAAACACATGACCGTAGCATGGACAGAGACACAAGAGGGGTCTGTACTAGTTGAAAGGTCTGTTCTGGAGTCTGTAGTTTTAGGAGGGTTGGTGTGGGGTCTGTATTATTTATTGGGTCTGGTCTAGGATCTGAAAACAGAAATATGGCCTGGCATCTCCTTGAAGAGAGGTCTGATTTTGGGTCTGTATCTATATTTAGGGTGTCTGCTATGTGGTTTGTATTCCTTTTGAGGTGTGCTGGAAGAGGTACTATTTGTGATTAAAATGCTATATGATATACAAATGTGTCGACATGGCACTAGGAACAGGCACTACATCCACGCACATAGCACAATAGTAGAATATAGAGATAATAAGATAATAGCGCAGTACATAACCCAATTGCTGGCTGTCCCGGGAGGGACTGTATCTTTGTCCTCAAGATGCAGATACAGCTGAATGCAATGGTGAGGCAGGGGGCCGTCAACAAACTTATTTACCATTTGTCAGTCTGTGCGCTCCTCAGCAGGCTGGTGTAATGCATTGACGTCATCGTGCCTGCTGTGCTTAGTAGAAGAGCACTCAGGTGGGGAGAGTATGTGCTCTGTTCTTCATAGCAGTGGAGCTAGGCGAGTATGTTTTTTTACTATTGTAAGGGGGGCAGCTATTAAAATTAGGTTATACCAAAGCTACTATAGACAGAATATACAGTATAGCAGCATCAAAATGTCCTAGAGAGATACCTTACTATTTTGAATATGAATGTTCAAATGCACCAGATTTTATCATTGGGCTTGGCCTTTAGCCCAGGACGACAGTCACTATAGAGAATATGGTTTCCCCAAGCTTCTCTTCAGTGTATTTGGGAGAAAACTTGGATGTTGGTAGAGCACGGTTGGCTCATATCATGGGCTACTTCTGAGTTCAGGCCCCAAAGCAGCCGCTTCCCCTGCTTCCCCTATAGCTATGCTCCTGCGTTGGGCCCACTACACAATCATTATGCAAACAGATATCTGAACATGTGAATGATATAACCAATATTACAACTGGAAGCATATCAGCAGCATCACGTCATTTTCGTGAGCAACATCAAGGTGATATGACCCAACTTCTGTGTTCAGGGATTTAAGCATGTATACAGATAACAAAACGGGGGAGATTGGACCCACAAAGTCTGCACAAGGACATTTATTATTACAACGCGTTCCCCAAGTGGACTGAATTTGCTCTCTGATACAATGTATTTTTATTAGTATGAAATCATATATTTCACATTGGTAATGCATATACTGTACTGTATGTGAAAAGGTTGTTTTTTTGTTTCAGTATAATCTAATTGACTATGTTACCTGAATCGGTTAACTAAGTATGGCCTAGCAAGCTATGCTACTAGAATGGGTTAACTCCCAATTGCGTGTAATCAAAAATGGGGATGATCTTACATTTTTTACGTTATTAAAACCAGTGTACTATATGTCAGTTTTTGTTTTATGCCATGACAAAGAATAGCATGATTCTGTCCAAAACCCATAGGCCAAGATGTACTACTTGGATCTAATAAAGTAGAAGATTTTATGGACATGCTACTGGATTTCCTCTGTTTGGTATACTAAGGGGGCAGCACAGTTGTAGGGTGGACACTAAGGGGCAGCACTATTCTAAGTATAAATACTGTAAGGGGGAACAAAGGAGACTAGGTGGGATTGGGCTTGTATAGATAAGCACTTGGCAGAGTTAGAGGTGTGGCTTATTTAAAAAAATAAATAAATCACCGAAGCACGCTACACGTGCCGCAGATCATTAGGCTTCTTAGGCCCCTTTCACACGACAGTATTTTTTGCGGGCTCTGATCCGCATTTTCTACATGAAAAATGCGGACCCATTCATTTCTATGGGTCCGCAAAAAATACTGAGAGCATACGGTGTGCTGTCCGCACCCGTATGCCCGTTCCGTAGCCCCGCAAAAAAGATAAAACCTGTCCTATTCTTGTCCGCAAAATGGACAAGGATAGGCATTGTTACAATGGATCCAGTGGATCCATTGGCATCCAATGGATGCCATCCAGCATCCGTTTTTTTTGCAGATCCGCAATTTGCGGACCGCAAAACACAACATTCGCGTGAAACCAGCCTTAGGCTTTTCAAAAGTTGAGAGTTATGTTCAGGAGAGTTGGGGCCTACTCTTTTCCACTTGGCCTATCAATGTGTTAAAGGGGTTATCTAACACCTATAATGCCCCCCCCAAATGCCTGGGCCCTTCACACAGGTTGTACTTACCTCGCTCCCCGGCTGTTTGAGACAAGTTTCAGACACATTGATGAATTGCAACTTGTTGCAAAAACGTTTGCCAAATGTCACTCCGCTAGGTGGTCGGAGTGCAAAACGAAGACACATCTCTAGACACATTTAAAGATGTGACATATTTATCAGCCTGACAAAAAGAGGTCCCTAGAGGAAACCCATAGGGATTTTGACAAAAACTGAATGAGTTTATATTATTTTTTGGTTTATCAACCTTCTCATTCATCTGACACTTTGCCGCAACACCGGTGTAAAGAGAATAGAGGCGCTGATGTTAATTAGGTATAGGGAAGGCGCCTTCCCTATACCTAATTAACATCAGCGCCTCTATTCTCTTTACACCGGTGTTGCGGCAAAGTGTCTGATGAAGGCCTGGATAGGCCGAAAACGTTTACACTAAATTGCCTTAATAAAGAAACGTTGACAACATTGAAAGATTTATATCATCTTTAAAGCTGTTATTTATGATTTAATGATACGGGGGTGGGAACCCTATAACAGCTGAAAGCAGTGTGCTACAAAGTGACTATAGTGATACGCCTTCTCATTCATCTGTCACCTCTAATGTCACTCATTTCAGAGACTCAGACAAGTTAACCGCCAACCTTTGAGATCCTTCCTCCAAAAAAGACACCTGGCATTGTTCATAATCAAAGATATTAAATTGTTGTCAGATCCTATCATGTTTGGTTGGATCTGAGAAAAAAAATCCTATGTTTGATAACAAATACCTGTAGCTGATGCATGCATGTCAATTCACAGTGTTCCATATACTGAATAAACGTCTTACCTTAAGATGGGTTTTAGAGAGAAGCTAAGGCTGGTCTTCATATTCAGAATGTATCCACAGGAAAAGTTGAAGACAATTGGATTTTTGGTAATGAGTGGTCCAGTATTTTGATAGATATAGGCAGTATTGATGAAATAGATATTTGAGGAATCATTCTATGTAAGAAAATACAACAATTTATTTATTTATTTTCTTTGACATGTATGGTATTGTTTATTAGAACACGATTACATGTGCATTCTCTTTTTTCAGCTGTGTTTTACAGCATACAGTATTTCAATCTGGTAATTTGGCTTCAGATTTGCATTCTGCCTTCATTAGATGGTGTGCAAAGTGATTTTGTCAGCTAGTTTTAGCATATACAGCTCTGTACATATGCTGCTAGATCGCCACTAGCACATCCTCAATATACATTTTCCGGTGCTTCAACAGTGACATCGCGGGAGAAAGGAAGGGATTCGGAGGATGCAGGGCGGCGCTGGGCACCTTCACAGTGGGCGTGGCTTGGCTCCTGGAATGTTGGTAACAGCCCCTTGGGCTCCATACTACCCTCATTTGCATATATGTAAAATCGTATTTCTGACTAAATAAAAGCATTCATAGCAATGGAAAATGTATATTGCGGATGTGCTAGTGGCAATCTAGAAACACATATAAACAGCTCTATATGCTAAAACTAGCTGACAGAATACCTTAAAAGTATTATTAATTATTATTATTTAGTGTCCTGAGGATAGGTCACCAATAGTAAAAGCCTGGACAACCCCTTTAAAGGGGTTTTCCGAGTTATATATATTGATGACCTATCCTCAGGATAGGTAATCAATATCAGATCGGCGGGGGTCCGACACCCGGCACCCCCACAGATCAGCTGTTTGAGGAGGAGGCGCGCGCCGTACCAGCGCTGCCTCCTCTTCACTGTTTACATGTTGGCCGTAACGGGGTAGTGGTGAGCAGGTGTAATTACACCTAAATGCCCCATTCATTTCTATGGGAAGAATCGCTTCCATAGACTTGTATGGGAATGAGCCTTCCCATTGAAATGAATGGGGCGGTGAGGTGTAATTACACCTACTCACCACTACCCCCATTACGGCCAGCATGTAAACAGTGAAGAGGAGGCAGCGCTGGTACGGCGCGCGCCTTCTCTTCAAACAGCTGATCGGCGGGGGTGCCGGGTGTCGGACCCCTGCCGATCTGATATTGATGACCTATCCTGAGGATAGCACATCAATACATATAACTTGGACAACCCCTTTAACAATAAACACATTTTAGCTCTCTGCTTTTATACGTATATGTAGAGAGCTAAAATATGTTTGTTGTTAATTATTTTGCACCATTACATTTCTGTGATTACTAAATAAATTAGACTTTTGCTGTTATCCCAGTTTTCTGGTATATAGAGATGTATCTGTAGATACCAGTGCATTATACAGGAATACTAGTAAAGGTTTTTAGTTAGAGAAATTCCACCTTCTCAAAGCTGTCAGGCCTGTGGCTTGGCTAGTAAGTCTTTTGCCTCTGATAGAGAAGGTCCCGAGGAAAATTTGGATAAAAGGGGAAATACACAGGGGTGTTGTTAATCAATATTATATTGCTAGTTATATAGGGGAATGACTTGTTATAACCCCTTCCTGACCTCTGCTACACATATACAGTATATAAGAGCAGCAATCAAAAATTGCCTGTTAAAGCTCCCTAGAATGACTTAAAATAAGTGAAAAGAAATGAAAAAAGTTTTTAAAACCAGAAAAAATTAAAAATTTACCAATATTCAAATTAGCCACTTTTCCCGTATTAATAACAAAAAATAAAGGTCATTGTCATTGTTGCTCACAAAACTATTAAAATATAAATGTATTTATTCCGTATTGTGAACTCCATAATGGAAAAAAAAAATCGAAACTGCCCTGTTTTTTGTTTTGCTTTATCTCCCAAATAATATGAATTTAAAAAAAATGATCAAAAAGGCATTTAACAAAATGTTATGAATAAAAACTATAGATTGTCCCACAAAAAAAATGCCTACTTGGATTGGTTACAACTTCTGCCAGTTTGGCTCAGCCTACAACATGGGGACACCCTCACGTTTTTTTCCAGGACCACTTTAAGTTCCCAATCCTCCCCTGCCGTCATGTAATATTTTACTTCAGACTCAGATCAGCTTCAGTTAAAAAAAAAGGTGTTGGGTTGATGAGACAGACTATTTGAATGAAAGAATAAGAATGAAGTAAAAAAATAAAATATGTTAACGTAAAAAAAAAACCAAGACATAATTCTTACCAAAACAGTGTTTCCACACCATCCTATGGCGGGTCTAACTTGAATACTTTGTACTTGAATGTTGTTGATAGTTTCTACATATGTAAACGTGCAATTATTGACGTCATTGACGAGGACCAGTGAACTGTAGTTGTACCCAAGTTTCTCTATTTGGCACAGACTGACAGAAGCTATCATTACAGTATCACACGTCACTATAGGTTTCACATCAAAAGGCGCTGTTCAGAAATATAAAATGCTTTTTTATATGTGAACATTTGACAAATACTTAAATAATTATTGTATATTATAGGTTTCAGGAAACAGGGTATAAAGACATAAGTTGTATTACCTCCTACAATATACAGGATCCTCAGGGAACATAGGCAAAAAGGGGTGCCCTAGCTAGCATAACGATAAAATCAGTCACTATTATTGGTGACGTGTTGCACCAAAGTCTTAGGAAGGAGGGAACAAATCAATATTCATAGATATAGAGAGAGTTACAATACAGTTTAATAACTCAGACCTAGCCTTCTACATAATCCATTTAGCTATCTTTTATTTTTAGTCATTACATTATTTATAGTCATTACATAGTCATTTATAGTCATTACTATTTATAGTCATTACATTATACCCTGTTATATGTTAATATTATATATATATACCATATCTCTCTATTGTTACCGATATGACCCAGTGCTAGCTCTCAATGCTATTGCCAATGAGCAACTGATTTTTCTACAGTACCTTCAGAATTGTTTTTTGGGAAATGCATAGTACTATTAATTTGCAATTGCAAGCTCGTATTTATTCCCAATACAGTGGTACAGTTTGGGCGCTGTGTGGCAGCATTGTTAGTATACTTCAAGGTACTGTTATTTATGTACTAGTGGGATTGTAGAATCCCCTGTTATTACTATCTTAGGTTACCTAAACTGACCCCCCTTGTAAAGTGAGCAATTCAAGTTACAAAAAGAGGTGCTAGTTTCTTTTTAAGACTGGCATTAAATCTGGTTATAATATATGTTATGATATGTAAATTACATGATAAAATGTATTCAAACACATGAAAATACATAAGTTCATGAAATAACGATGCAAAAGAACCCCTTACTTGAGTTCAAATACATGGATTCATTACAAATGCAGGTTGTATCATTGCCTATAACAACACACTCTTCATCAGTGCCACAAGTAGGATCATTACACTGTGGTGTTTCTGCAACAGAAAAAGGAAAATTAAACTACTGGAAAAACTTAATACAGTAAGTTTCAGGTTTGAACGTTATTGTTTAACAATAGGACTAACCTGTGCAGCATCCTGAGGCTATATCCCAATACCAGCCTGCAAGGCTTGCACAGCATGAGTTGTCATCCATTGGGCATTGAGTAGAAACAGGCATACAGGCTGTTTTTCCATCAACGCAGAGACAACCGTTTTCTCCAGTACATGACCCGTTACAGGAAGAATCACTACACAGAATAGGAGTAGTGTCATCTGTATAAAAGAAACATAAATAATACACTGTTCATTTTGAGCAGGAAGCATTATTAAACGGGTATTCGGGTGGAGGGTGGGGGCGGGGGGTTGTTTGTCTGTGGGGAAATCCCAACCATCACAAGAATGGGGGGCCCACACTGAAATAAATAGAGCTGCTTGCTGTTTGTGATAGAAAATAAGTGAGTAAAATAATAATAGTAATAAAAAAAATGAAAGCAGTGGCGCAGTGCATGCTCCACCAGCTGCTCCATTCTGGTTACAGTGATCAGAAGGAGTACTCCCAACAATCTGATAGTTATTCCCGATCCCATGGATAGGACGTAACTTGTGATAACTGGGATTGCCCCACTAATTCAATGAAAGACTGCTGTTCATTGTAATTCTCACCTTTTTCTTCTTCTTTTACACACATTATCTGGCAGACTTTTGCAGGCAACAGCAGCTTATCACATGGCAGTTCAGCGCCTACATCTCCCAGCATTGCATTGCATTGCATTCAGCTCTTGTTAACAATTAAAACTAAGCATTCTCTAGCCCAGTCAGAAGTGTGGCTGATGGGTTATTGGTAAACTACCCCAATGCACTCTGATAACACCCCTCCATGAGGGCAATGTAGTGTTGTCACAGACGGGCTGATTTCAGTGGTCCGTCACTTGTGAATTAATACAAAATCTTTTTGGAGCACAAACATTTCATTATATGCAAGTACCCATGTAGCTGGTGGATGAGGTATTAACCCCTGAAAGGCTGAATGTGAGTCATAGATGCCGCTATCAGCATTGAACAAAGCATTTGAGGGGTTAAATGACACCCACTCCATGCACTGTAAAGCGAATCGTGACATAGAAATTAGTAACAAATTAAATTTCTTCTCGTAGTTCGGTGAAGCAGACAAATCAAATTTTTCAAAACTTTGCTCATCTCTAATTATTAGCAAAGAATCTAAATATGAAAGTGACTTACTATAGCAAACTGCCCCTGTAAAGAGATAGAAGAAAAGACAAATTAGTGACAAAGAGCAAATAAAGTTCAAACGTTCCTTAATAAAACATCTTAATAAAGATCTTCTTTCCATTATTGTCTATTATCGGTCTTACCAAGCTTTACATTTCTGCCTCACATTTCAGAAGCTGATATTGGAAAGTCCTAGTGTTTTCACTTATTTTTCTTGCACCTTGTTGCAGGAATGCAAAACATTAAAAGGTGCCATCTCTGATTGGCAATGTGTGACCCCATAGTCTTCAAAAGCCTAGAGCTACAATAAATGCTCATGGCTTAATTATAGAAATGATCCCAAGCAGAGGATATTGGCGCCAAAGTTAAATTTGCTTTGATCAGGTAACAATTTCAATACAGTGCAACTCTTATCTGTCCAAAGCTAATATTCTACCCACTTCCATTATTATATCTATTTTGGTTACCAAGATCCTTTTCTTCACTGAGATTCAATCCATAGACAATTATGCACAGGTGCAGGCGAAATGAGCACATCACACCTTTTGTAGCCCGTCACAATGTTTACATATTTGCTTTCTGAAAACATAATTAGTTTTTACATAGGACACTGAATGTTATAATAGCTTGGTTAGTAATAATTAAACTTCATTGCCATACAGCAGAGTATCAATAACTCTTACTGTTCACTCACCGGCCACTTTATTAGGTACACCATGCTAGTAACGGGTTGGACCCCCTTTTGCCTTCAGAACTGCCTCAATTCTTCGTGGCATAGATTCAACAAGGTGCTGGAAGCATTCCTCAGAGATTTTGGTCCATATTGACATGATGGCATCACACAGTTGCCGCAGATTTGTCGGCTGCACATCCATGATGCGAATCTCCCGTTCCACCACATCCCAAAGATGCTCTATTGGATTGAGATCTGGTGACTGTGGAGGCCATTTGAGTACAGTGAACTCATTGTCATGTTCAAGAAACCAGTCTGAGATGATTCCAGCTTTATGACATGGGTCATTATCCTGCTGAAAGTATCCATCAGATGTTGGGTACATTGTGGTCATAAAGGGATGGACATGGTCAGCAACAATACTCAGGTAGGCTGTGGCGTTGCAACGATGCTCAATTGGTACCAAGGGGCCCAAAGAGTGCCAAGAAAATATTCCCCACACCATGAGACCACCACCACCAGCTTGAACCGTTGATACAAGGCAGGATGGATCCATGCTTTCATGTTGTTGATGCCAAATTCTGACCCTACCATCCGAATGTCGCAGCAGAAATCGAGACTCATCAGACCAGGCAACGTTTTTCCAATCTTCTACTGTCCAATTTCGATGAGCTTGTTCAAATTGTAGCCTCAGTTTCCTGTTCTTAGCTGAAAGGAGTGGCACCCGGTGTGGTCTTCTGCTGCTGTAGCCCATCTGCCTCAAAGTTCGACGTACTGTGCGTTCAGAGATGCTCTTCTGCCTACCTTGGTTGTAACGGGTGGCAATTTGAGTCACTGTTGCCTTTCTATCAGCTCGAACCAGTCTGCCCATTCTCCTCTGACCTCTGGCATCAACAAGACATTTCCGCCCACAGAACTGCCGCTCACTGGATGTTTTTTCTTTTTCGGACCATTCTCTGTAAACCCTAGAGATGGTTGTGCGTGAAAATCCCAGTAGATCAGCAGTTTCTGAAATACTCAGACCAGCCCTTCTGGCACCAACAACCATGCCACGTTCAAAGGCACTCAAATCACCTTTCTTCCCCATACTGATGCTCGGTTTGAACTGCAGGAGATTGTCTTGACCATGTCTACATGCCTAAATGCACTGAGTTGCCGCCATGTGATTGGCTGATTAGAAATTAAGTGTTAACGAGCAGTTGGACAGGTGTACCTAATAAAGTGGCCGGTGAGTGTATATCTGATCAGTGATATTTCTAATACAAGCAACAAACCATCTATCATGAAGAGACTAACATACTACAATATGTAAACCTCAAATTATATTTCATCAGGGAAAACCATTTTTCAGTAATTATTTAACCCTTTCAGTACCGAGCCACATTTCACCTTAAATCCCAGGCCAATTTTTGCAAATCTGACATGTGTGACTTTATGTGGTAATAACTTTAGAATGCTTTTACTTATCCAGGCCATTCTGAGATTGTTTTCTCATCACATATTGTGCTTCATGACAGTAGTAAATTTGTGGTAAAATATTTCATTTTTATTTATAAAAAAAATATCAAATTTAGCAAAAATTTGGAAAAATTACCAAATTTCAAAATTTCAATTTCTCTACTTTCAAAATACATAGTAATACCTCCAAAAATAGTTATTATTTTACATTCCCCCTATGTATACTTTATGTTGGCATCATTTTATAAATGCAATTTTACTTTTTTTTGGACGTGAGAAACCTTAGAAGTTTAGAAGCCGTTTTTCAAATTTTCAACAAAATTTCCAAAACCATTTTTTTGAGCACCAATTCAGTTATAAAGTGATTTTGGGAGGCTTACCTAATGGAAACCACTAATAAATGACCCCATTTTAGAAACTACACCCCTCAAATTATAAAAAACTGATGTTACAAACTTTGTTCACCCTTGAGGTGTTCCACAAGAATTAATGGAAAATGGAGGTGAAATTTCAAAATTTCAATTTTTTGGTAGATTATTCAGGGTTAACAGCTAACTAAACTTCAATATACATTACTCTGATTCTGCAGTTTACAGAAATACCCCATATGTGGTGGTAAACGTCTCTATGGGTTTGTGGCAGTGGTCAGAAGGAAAGGAGCGCCATATGGATTTTGGAGGCAGATTTTGCTAGAATGGTTTTTAGGCACCACTTTGTAATTGAGAGACCCTGACGTACCCCTACAGTGGAAACCCTCAAAAAGTGACCCCATTTTGGAAACTACACCCTTCAAAAATACATTAAGTACATACTGGCCACTTTTACCCCCATTTACGGAATTTGGAAACACTTGGCTCTGAAAATGAAGTTTCATTTCTTCCAATTAAATGTTGCTTTAGCCCCAAAGTTTTCATTTTCACAAGGGGTAACAGGAGAAAAGCATGCCATAATTTGTTCCCCATTTTCTCCTGAATACGGCAACACCCCATATGTGGTGGTAAACTGCTGTGAGGGCACATGGCAGGACTCAAAACAGAAGGAGCGCCATATGGATTTTGCAGCACAGATTTTGATGGATTGGTTTGCGGGAGCCATTGATTTTTATTTTTTTGAGTTATTGTCTTATGTGGGGGCTCATTCTTTGCGGGATGAGGTGACGTTTTCATTGGTACCATTTTGGGGATCATAAAAGTCTTATGTACCCCAACATGGTACCAATGAAAACGTCACCTCATCCCGCAGAAAATGAACCCCTACATAAGACAATACCTCAAAAAAATAAAAATCAATGGCTCCCGCAAACGAATCCATCAAAATCTGTACTGCAAAATTCATATGGCGCTCCTTCTGTTTTGATCGCCTGCTATTACACTTTTTGTGATGTGTCAAGGTAAAATAGCTGTTTTGACATAGTTTTTTTTTAAATTTTTTTTACCGCGTTCACCCAAAGGGGCAAATCATGTGATATTTTTATAGAGCAGGTTGTTACAGACGCAGTGATACCCAATATGTCTAGCATTTTTAATTTTGTTAAGTTTTACACATTAGATGCATTTTTGACCAGAATAAAATCTTTTTTTTGTGTTGCCATTTTCTGAGAGCCATAATTTTATTATTTCTTGGGAGATTGTCTCAGGTAGGATCTAATTTTTTACAGGACGAGATGATGGTTTGATTGGTACCATTTTGGGGTAAATATGCCTTTTTGATCGCCTGCTATTACACTTTTTGTGAGGCAAGAGGCGAAAAAATTGCTGTTTTGGCCTAGTTTTAAAAAAAAAAATTTTGACAGCTTTCACCTGGGAGGCCATCTCACGTAATATTTTTATAGAGCAGGTTGTTACGGACGCGGTGATACCCAATATGTCTAACATTTTTATTTTTGTTAAGTTTTACACGTTAGATGCATTTTTGAACGGAATGAAATCTTTTTTTGTGTTGCCATTTTCTGAGAGCCATATTTTTTTTCATTTTTTGGGCGATTGTCTCAGGTAGGGTCTCATTTTTTGCGGGACGAGATGACTGTTTGATTGGTACCATTTTGGGATTAATACGTCTTTTTGATCGCTTGGTATTACACTTTTTGTGAGGCAAGGTGATCAGAAAATGGCTTTTTTTGCATGTTTTTATTTTTTATTTTTTACGGCGTTTACCTAGCGGGGTGGGTAATGTGATATTGTTATAGAGCCGGTTGATACAGACGCGGCGATACCTAATATGCCTGCTTTTCTTTTTTTCCCTATTTTTTACAATTTTTTTTAACTTTCTTTTGGGAAAATGACGCTTTTTTTTTTTTTTTTTTTACTTGAAACTTTTATTTTTTGTTAAAATTTATTTTTTTCACTTTTTTCACTTTTGGGGGTCTGATCCCCTGCACAATGCATTAGAATACTTCTGTATTGTAATGCATTGGCTGTAAGTGTATTACACAGTGTAATACACTTATGCCCCTTTCACACGAGCGGGACTCGCATGTCTCCCGCAACACATCTACAGGGCTGGACTTGGCACGGACAGGGATCGCATATAATGCTATGCGATCCCTGTCAGTGCCGGAGTCCAGCCCTGTAGATGCGTTGCGGGAGACATGCGAATCTCCCGCTCGTGTGAAAGGGGCATTACAGCTTCCTGGATCTCACAGGCTTCCTTAGAAGGCAGCCCGATGCCTAAGGAAGGCATCAGGCTGCCTTCCCTGCCATCGGGTCCCCCGCACTGCTGTGAGTTCTTCCTCCCAGCGCCGACATCGCACATGTCGCCGTAAGCGCTGACTGCGGCAGTGCGAGGGTTAATGCACCGGCATCGGTGTTTTCACAGATCCTGGTGCATACAGCAGGGGTCCGGCTATCAGCCACTGCCGGACCCCTGCAGCTGATCGGGCGAGCACTGCACCTGCGCCCACCCGATCAGAGCCCCGTACCAGTACGGCACTGGGATTTGTGTCCCGGGTTCCAGCACCGTCAATGTACGGCGCTGGGAGTGTAAGGGTTAAGGAAAAATATTATACCATTGTTGTAAAGACATAAATTTTAGAAAAAAAAATAAAACAAAAATGTAATCGGTTGATAATTATGTAATTCTTAGTAAACAGATCTTACCTGTATATTTCAGCAGAGCGCACAAGGTGAGCAGGAGAAGAGATTTCATTTTTTTGAGTTTTTTTTTGCCTTCCTCAGGATGAATTGCTAGTACGCAAATAACTGTGATGCAGAGAAGGTCTGATGCTTTTATAGTAGAACTATTTCTATGGAAACAGGAAGGTGGTACTAAACAAAGGATGTTCTTCAGGTGGAGGGGATGGTATAGGACAGTGACGTAGATGCTGAAGGAGTTTAAGTAAAACCTATTAGAGAGGTGCTAGCTTGGGGTGTATGTGGCGAATCACATTCCCCCTTCTACAGTCTTGACGTTGGTCTTTCATGTTTTACAGATATATATTTCAAGAATGTGACTATATATGTGACAGATGTAATGAATATTACCTTAGAGCATGAACCATTGCCCTACCTTACCCCCAAGGTTAGATGACATATGCTATTCTCAACATTGAGGTTATTTTAAAAAAAGATGACTACCTACATTTTTACCTGTGCAATTACTTGATACTTAATAGAGCAATATTTGAGAGGGATAATAAGTACTGTTGAGCGAATCGAAGCATCCGAGTTGATCCAAGGTTTAGGAAAAATTTAATTTGTCACAAATCGGAATTTCCTCATGCTTCGTGATAATGAGTCAATTTTTCCTAAAATGGCAGCTGCAGGTGTTACAAAGTGAAAGTAATAAGCCCGAAAACTTGATATGACGCATAATGCTGCGCAGCCAGCCAATCCGCTGCCCTATAAAAGTTTCATCCTGTGTGGTCTCCGCCATTTCACTGTGAGCTGAGCATAGGGAGAGACGTGACATGCACTAGGGATAATGTTGCTTAAAACTGGTTTAAAACAGAATATTAAAGAGGGTGAGTGTCGGGACAGTGCAGGGAGACTGTTTTGAGACTGTAGAGAGACAAGTGCATGATGTTCTACTGCACCCACATTAAGAGTTAGGGGTTGTTCACATATCAGTTATTTGATCAGTTATTTCCATCAGTTATTGTCAGCCAAAACCAGGAGTGGACACTAAACAGAGATCAGGTATTATGAAAATATCTGCACCTGTTCTGTGTTTTTGACCCGCACCTGGTTTTTGCTCACAATAACTGATGGAAATAACTGATCAAATAACTGATATGTGAACAACCCCTTAATCCGTTATTTTACTCATGCAGTTAGTGTGGGAGATTTATCTGGTGTTAAGGAAAAACAGCTTAGTTGTCCATAGCAACCAATTAGATTTCAATTTTAATTTTCCAGAGGTCCCTTGGAAAAAACAAAAGTAGAATCCAGTTGGTTGCTATGGCAATTAAGCCAGTTTTCTTTTACACCAGTTTTGATAAATTTCACCCAGCATTCCTCAGTATATAAGGCAGGTATAATATATCGCCGTGTGCAGCTCATTCTACTGCACTCACATTCAGAGTTATTCCATTCTGTTAGCGAAACAGATACATTGTGTCCATATTCCAGCATGGTGTTATATTTTGCCCTGTTCAACTGTCCAGTGGATCCAAATATATAATAGCGAATGCATTCCGTTAGCTGTTACGTTGCATAGTGTCAGTATTAGGCCACAGTTAAATATTTCGCCCTGTTCAAATTAGCAGTGGAGCCAAATTTATCATAGCGAATGCCTTCTGTTAGCTGTTGCATTACATAATGTCAGTATTAGACTATGGTTAAATATTTTGCATGTTCAAATGAGCAGCGCATCCAAATTTATCATAGCGAATGCATTCTGTTAGCTGCTGTGTTACATAGCGTCAGTATTTGGCCATTATAGTAAAAAATCCCTTTGTGCCACTTTATTTTTCAAATATGTTTTTATTGAAAATAGAATTTCAAAACGTTACATACTATAAGGAGGTATTGCCTGGTATACAAAAGGGAGACCTCTCGCAGGAGGTCGTGTAAAGAGTAAAATACAGTACCAGAGCAGTTAATTACATTCAGTAACAATATTAAATAATACGGAAAAAGGAAAAGGGAACAAATAAATAGAGAAAACTGAACCAATGACCTGTCGCAGTACGATTCAGATAACTCTGTTCCCCTTTATAGTAAAAAATCCCCCATTTGTAGTAGTAATGCCCTTTAAGCCCTGTGGTGATGTGTATAGTAATGTGAGGTGTGGGGTGTGTATCTCGCCTGGTTTGTCAGTTTAGCCAGGTGAGAACTGAAATCCAGAAGTGGTATAGCTTCAGCAAGCATAGTTGCTGGAGTTGGTTTTTGTTTAATGTTGCTTGGGCTGGATTTCTTGGACTGGGAGACAGGTTGGAAGTGGGAGGCTTCCAGTCCACACACACCCTAATCCGTCACAGATTTTCCCTGGCCCCAGGTGAGGCCAGCTGGATTAATCAGGCAGGGATAAGTTAACCTGCACTGTGTGTTAGAGAGAGGGCCCCAGGGAACAGACCTGGAGAGGGCCCGTGTGGCCACAAGGCTGAGGAGGCCTGAGAAGTTAGAGCCTGCGGTGGCTCTGTGTGGTCTCAGCCACGAGGCTCAGTGTAGCCTGGAAGTTTGGGGGGCCCAGTGACCTTAGGAGAAGAGGGTCACACGGTCATAGTCGGGAGGACTATTGGACCATCTCCCCCCAAAGGTACGGTTGGAGCCACAGCCAGGAGGCTGCTGGACTGATCGGCTGAGGATGCCGCACTTAAAAGCTGTGTGTGAACAGCGTATGTATTTAGGTGAGTTAGCTGAACTATGTTTAGTCAGAGCCCAGCCGGGCAGGTGGTTTTATGATTTGTTTTGGTGTGCTGGTGCCAATAAAACTGAGTTGGACCTGAAAATCCCCGTGTTTTGAAGATATTGTGTGATGTCGACTCCCCTGACAGGATACGATCCCTTACATATGGTGGAGGATGCGGGCATGTTGATGCCAAAGCGGGCATGTTGATGCCACCAAGGTGTGTGTCTGTGCAAAGAAGGCACAATGTTGTTGCTGGGGGCAACAGAAAAGTGAAAAAGTGTTGCTAGGAGCAACAGCGTGGAAAAGAGCAGGTGCTGCTGAATGTTGCTGTGTTCCTGTGTTAAAGGACCGGAAGCCTGTTTGTTTGGAAAAAGCTACAGCTGCTAATCCGAACACTTCTGCGGCATGGCAAATAAAGCTTGTTGAAATATAAAGGGCCAGTAGCCCATGTGAGAGAGACGTCTCTGTCGTGTTGGGAAAATTTTTTTTTTAGTGAAGGTAACTATGATGGTGGGTGTCGCTGTGCAAAGTTCATATAGTGCCCATGAGCAGCTGATGAAGCAGCTGATACAGGACTGTGCAATGAAGGATTCTTTAATCAGAAGAGCTGATAAAGGAAAGGTCCTGTGAAATGGTGATTGGGGGAATCCCGCTGGGGGTTACGCTAGATTCCCGCCAACAAGTGTCTTGGGTGATGCCCAAAGTTCTGGACTTTCTGAAGAGGGGGCCAGAGACAGAGACTGCAGTGTCTCTAACCTTTGAAAAGGACTATAGTTCTGTGCAGTGGGAGCTGCGAAAATGTGAGACTCTGGAGGTGGAATTTGTGCTGGGCACAGACTTTCCGTGGTTTCGGCAGCTATGGAATGGAGAGAGTGCTTTGAATGGTGCGACTAGAGAGTCCGAAGGAAAAGTCGGCAACCAAGGCGTTTCCCATGGCAACCACAGGATTGAGGAGTCGATATGGGATCCTGTGACCAGGAACCAGGGGCTAGAGGTTCTCAAGTTCCCGAGGAAGGAGGCGGACCTCAGTGGAGATATCCCTGGAGAGACAGCTCCCTCATCTACTGGGTGTGTCGATACCGTGACGGTGTTTGGTAAGACCGTTCCTGTTTGTGCGTGTGACATAGAAGATGTGATTTCTGGTGAGAGCCGGCGGCAGTCGCTACCTGCCAAGCCGGTAAGTGTCATGACACTGGGACTAGAGACTGCGACAAAAATGTGTGATATTGTGGTAAATGACGGTCCAGTCCAAGCGTTGCTGAATGCAAGGAGCCAGGTGAGCCTGATACATGTCAGCTTGGCTACTGGGGACTATGTGTTGGGCAAACGCGTGACTATGATGAACATTTATGGAGATAGCAAGTCCTATTATGTGGTACTCACTGAGTGTGAGACTCCAGTGGAAACTGGGACTTATGAACTTGGGGTTGCAAATAGGCTCATGCATGATGTAGTGTTGGGCCATGATTTCCCCTTGTTTTGGGAGTTGTGGGGAAATGTGAGGTCATGTGAAATATGTGATGATGATTATGACCCTTTTCCTTTGTAGGTTGTGGTGGGGGAAGAAGCTTCCCCGGTTGGTAAAAACGTATGTGATGTGCTAAAATGCTAATTGATGTTGATAGCACAGAACTGAGGGAACCCAATGTGGTAGATGTGCAGGAAAGTGTGGCAGTGTTGCAGGGTGTACCACACATACCAGCTGCAGATGAGCAGTCTCCACTGTGCTTGATAGTGAGGTCGAGTGCAGTGTTAATGAAGGTGTGGTACCCTACAAGGTAAACCGTCTATTTGCAAGAGAGCCTGAGCGGGTTCAGGACATAAACCGGGCTAATAGGGGAGTTAGCTCATATGTTCCCATAGAGGTCAGGAATGAGATTGACAAGAGTGCTTTAGGTGATATAAGTGCTGTGACTAATAGCAGCTCAGAGAAAGAGACTGCCGGGTCAGTTTCTTGGGAAATCAGTGTGGTTGCTAGTAGCAACCAGGGGTCAGTTGTCAGCAACTTGGAGAATAATACCCAGTAAAGTTCATGAGGGAGTAAAGACACAAAAGAGTAGAGGTAGAGAGTATAAGAGAAATGTGAAGCGGAAAAGAGTAAGAGAGGGTCTGGCCGTTAGATGGCCAACGGAGTCCCTTAGATGCTGTCTACAGGGTAGAGAGTTGGTCGTGATGATAAATCAAGCTCTGCTGGCCTGGGTATGGCAGAATAAAGGGAAAGCATGTGTGTTCACCCCCACAGGTTTGAGCAGAGGGGGGGGGGGGGGATATGTGGTGATGTGTGTACAGTCATGGCCAAAAGTTTTGAGAATGACAAAAATATTATATTTTCACATAATCTGCTGCCCTCTGGTTTTTATGTGTGTTTGTCAGATGTTTTTATCACATACAGAAATATAATTGCAATCATATTATGAGTAGAGATGAGCGAGTAGTGTTCGATCGAGCCGGTATTCGATCGAATACTACGCTATTCGGCATACTCGATTTCGATCGAGTATAACGGCGATGGCGCACTTAGAATTCGTTTCCCCTCCCACCTTCCCTGGCGCTCTTTTTCCACCAATCACCATGCAGGGGGGGTATGACAGGCCCGCGGAGCACGCTGGCAGCGCGAAAACGGCGTCTACATGCATTGGCTGGAAAAACCATGTGACCTCGAATCATAAAAACTCAGCTCTTCCTGCTCGTTCGCATATGCTGCGTGAACTTAGTCAGGGACAGAGGCTGGAGAAGGGAGAGATAGGTTTTAGCTGTTGGACAGGCAGGAGCGTGATTAAAATCCCTTATCAGGGCTACTATAGTGCAGTACAGTGATAGCTTTACTACTATATGCACTCTGCAGAGAACGGCTGCTGTATTCAGGGATAGCTGCTGGAGTAGGGACAGAGAGAGGCATTAGTGGTGTATTAGGTGCTCTGCTACATACCAAACTATATTTGGCACTACTGTTCTGCGTTCTTTTTGGCTGCAAAACCCTGTTATATACCTAGTGTGTATATGCACCATCTGATCTGGCAGTATACGGCTGTGTACTTTTTTTTTTTTTTAAATACAGTTTATTTGGCTCTAGTGTTCTGGGTTCTGTGTGCCTGCAATACCCTTTTTGTATACCAGGTATAAATACCCACCGTCTGAACTGTTAGTACACGGCTATGTACCTAGAAATATAAAAAAAATAGGCCTTTTCATTGGCACCTGTACTGTGCGTTCTCTTGCAAAATAATTTTATATACGTGGTGTTATTACACACCATCTGAACTGTTAGTACACGGCTGTGTACCTAGAAATATAAAAAAAATAGGCCTTTTCTTTGGCACCTGTACTGTGCGTTCTCTTGCAAAATAATTTTATATACGTGGTGTAAATACCCACCGTCTGACCTGTTAGTACACGGCTGTGTACCTAGAAATATAAAAAAAATAGGCCTTTTCTTTGGCACCTGTACTGTGCGTTCTCTTGCAAAATAATTTTATATACGTGGTGTAAATACCCACCGTCTGACCTGTTAGTACACGGCTGTGTACCTAGAAATATAAAAAAAATTGGCCTTTTTTTTGGCACCTGTACTGTGCGTTCTCTTGCAAAATAATTTTATATACGTGGTGTTAATTAGAGATGAGCGAGTAGTGAAATATTCGAAAGTTCGAAATTCGATTCGAATAGACCGCGAAATTCGACTATTCGACCGAAGTATCGAATCCCATTAAAGTCTATGGGAAAAAAATGCTCGCCACTTGGAAATCTCAATTCGACCACTTGGAGGTCACCAAGTCCACCCTGAAACCTCAGAAAAGGATGCCAACACTGCTGGAATGCAACTGGGACAGCAGGGGAAGCATGTCTGGGTGCATATAACGTGCCCAAGTCGCACTATTACGCCACTATCACAGCCTCTCAACAATACACTCCAAAGACAAACTAATCTCTCTGTAAAGTGAGACCATACAAGGAAACCTTCTTTCCTCTACATTGCCATGGACCCCAAGCCAAACTAGACAAAAAAGAAGATGAAATTCTGCACCCCTTAAAATCACGTTGCCTATGACAACCACAGATGGCATAGGCAAGGGGGAAAGCAAATAGACCCCACCCCTAATTGTCATTGTGTGTGTGTGTGAGATGTGGTCAGACATGTCTTCTTTAAAATGTTAAAACAACTCATGCAGAAGCCTTAAAATGCCCAAATTGTTGGCGCTAGAGATGTCAGTGACCCGACCTAGCCCAGTGTCATGTCTAGCAGGTAAAGCAGTGGGGATGTTGAGGGATGCGTAGGACCGCAAAAGGCAGGAAGAGGCCGTGGGCTGGCCAGAGCTCATGGAAAACTTTTGTGGAGGCCCAAGAGGTGAGACGTCTTAAAAATTGTGTGGAGGCTAAAGAGGTGAGACCTCTTAAACATTTTGTGGAGGCCCAAGAGGTGAGACCTCTTAAAAATTATGTGGAGGCCCAAGAGGTGAGACCCGTTAAAAATTGTGTGGAGGCCAAAGAGGTGAGACCTCTTAAAAATTGTGTGGAGGCTAAAGAGGTGAGACCTGTTAAAAATTTTGTGGAGGCCCAAGAGGTGAGACCTTGATAAAATTTTGTGGATGCCCAAGAGGTGAGACCTTGATAAAATTATGTGGAGGCCCAAGAGGTGAGAAATTTTTGTGGATGCCCAAAGGTGAAGACCTTGATAAATTTATGTGGAGGCCCAAAGGTGAGACCCTGTTTAAAAATTTTGTGGAGGCCAAGAGGTGAGACCTTAAATTTTGTGGAGGCCAAGAGGTGAGACTGTTAAAATTTGTGGAAAGAATTTTGTGGATGCCCAAGAGGTGAGACTCTTAACATTTGTGGAGCCCAAGAGGTGAGACCCAAGTTGAAAAATTTGTGGAGGCCCAAGAGGTGAGACCTTTAAAATTTTGTGGAGGCCCAAGAGGTGAGACCTTGATAAAAATTTTGTGGAAGGCCCAAGAGGTGAGACCTCTTAAACATTTTGTGGAGGCCAAGAGGTGAGACATTTTGTGGAGGCAAGAGGTGAGACAAAAATTTTGTGGTTGCTGAGATAAATTTTGTGGAGGCCCAAGAGGTGAGAAAAATTTTGTAAGGCAAGGTGAGACCTCTTAAAATTTTGAAAAGACAGGCCTCTTAAACATTTTGTGGAGGCCCAAGAGGTGAGACCTCTTAAACATTTTGTTGGAGGCCCAAGAGGTGAGCCATAATATATAAATTTTTCTTATTTACGGAAGCAATTCTACGGCGGTTAAGGAGGAGGAGGAGGAGGTGGAGGAGGAAAATGGCACTTCATACAGATGGCACTTCACTTTTGGCTGCTTTCCACTGTTGGAGAAGCAAAGTCCGGGTCAATCCACTTGCTGTTCATTTTGATTAGCATCAGCCTGTCGGCACTGTCGGTTGACAGGCGGGCTGCGCTTATCGGTTATAATGCCCCGGCCTGCGCTGAACACCCTTTCTGATAGCACGCTGGCGGCAGGGCAGGCAAGCACTTCCAAGGCGTACAGGGACAGTTCCCAGCCACGTGTCCAACTTGGAGACCCAGTAAGTGTAGGGACGCCGCGGGATCGGGGAGGACAGGGGTACGGTCTGCCCAGGTACTCCCGCAACATCCGCCGATACTTGTCTCTCCCTGCTGATAGCGGGCCCCGCAGTGATGGAAGTTGCACGAGGGGGTGCCATGAACGTGTCCGCACACCTTGGAGAGTGTTCCCCTGGTGGCTGTGGGCCTGATAGATGTTGTGGGACTCTGGGTAGAACCCTCTCCTCTCTGCTGCCAGCGATGGTGGTGGGAAAATCTCCATCATGTTCTGCCACAAGTTCCCTCTGGTATTCCAGCAATCGATTCGTCCTCTCCTCTACCGGAATAAAAGAAGAGACGTTATCTTTATACCGGGGGTCCAGGATTGCGAAGACCCAGTACAGTTTGTTCTCCACTATCTGGACAACACGTGTGTCCCGGGAAAAGCAGCCCAGCATGAAGTCAGCCATGTGTGCCAGACTCTGAATAGGCATGACCTCACTGCCCCCACCAGAAGGATCACTTGCCATTTCCTCCTCTTCCTCTTCCGCCTCCTCTCCGCCCCATCCGCGCTGAACCAATGGGACGCACACAGCCTGACTGCTACCCTCGCCGCCAGCATCCTCCTCCTCTTCCACAGCCACCTCCACGTCGTCCTCCTCCTCCTCATCCTCCTCCTCCTCCTGCAACTGCCACCGAGAAGCAGACAAAAGTGTGGTCTGACTGTGTAGCTCCGTTGCGTCTCCTCCTACCTCCGTCTCCTCTGCGTGCAATGCGTTCTCCCTTATTGCGATGAGCGATTCTTTAAGGACGCATAGGAGCGGGATGGTTACGCTCACTATAGCGTCCTCGCTGCTGACCTTCTTGGTGGACTCCTCAAAGATACGCAGTACATCGCATATGTCTGCCATCCATGGCCACTCGTGGTTGGCAAACTGAGGGAGCTGAGTTGGAGGCACGCGTGGATTCATAATCTGGTACTCCATCAATGCTCTCTGCTGCTCACACACCCTGGCCAACATGGAATAGGTGGAATTCCAGCGAGTTGGCAGGTCGCACAACAGCCGATGTTCAGGCAAATGGAGGCGTTGCTGGAGTTTTTTAAGCTAGCAGCAGCTACAGTTGACTTCCAAAAGTGAGCGCACAAGCGCCGCATTTTCACCAGTAACTCTGCCATGTTGGGGTAAGTCTTTAGAAATTTTTTGGACTACCAGATTAAAAACGTGGGCCAGGCATGGTACGTGATCGAGTTCGGCAAGCTCCAGAGCCGCCACCAGGTTATGGCCGTTATCGCACACGACCATGCCTGGTCCTAGCTGCAGCGGCGACAGCCACATCTCCGTCTGCTGCAATATGGCGTCCCTCACCTCTGGGGCGCTGTGCTTCCTGTCGCCCAAGCTGATGAGCTTAAGCACCGCCTGCTGACGTCTCCCCGCGCCAGTGCTGCAACGCTTCCAGCTAGCGGCTGAGGGCGATGTTAAGGCAGAGGAGGAGGAGGAGGAGGAGGGGGGTTTATCAGAACCCGTGCTGGCAATCTTGGGCGGGGTGGTAGGTAGGCCGTCTCTGTTTGCGACCCCGTCCCCGCTTCCACTACATTCACCCAGTGTGCCGTCAAAGAAATGTATCGTCCCTGGCCGCAAGCGCTTGTCCACGCGTCGGTGGTCAAGTGGACCTTTGCGCTGACTGCGTACCTCAGGGCCCGCCTGATGTTACGCGACACGTGCTGGTGCAGGGCGGGGACGGCACTCCGGGAAAAGTAGTGGCGGCTGGGGACGGAATAGCGAGGTGCGGCAGCCGCCATCAGGTCGCGGAAGGCCTGCGTCTCCACAAGCCTAAACGGCAACATCTCCAGGGCCAGCAGTTTGGAGATGTGGCAGTTTAAGGCTTGGGCTTGGGGGTGACTCGAGGCGTACTTCCGCCTGCGGTCGAACGCCTGCGAGATGGACAGTTGTTGGGACGAGGAGTGTGAAGGTGCAGGCGAAGAGGCGGGGGAAGGGGAGGCTGAAGGAGAAGGCCCCAAAGTAGCCGAGGCAGAGGCAGATGTGGAGGTGTCCTGGCTGGAGGTCTGGACCGCAGTGGCAGCACACAACACAGGGGAAGAGGCAGTGGCAGCAAGACCGGGCGGCAGGTTGTATTGCGTTTGCTCTCTCCCACTCAGCCCAGTGCTTGACTTCCAAGTGATGCCGCATGCCTGAGGTGGTCAGATTGCTCTTCTCAGAGCCCCTACTCAGTTTTGAGTGGCAGAGTGTGCAAACCGCGCTCAGTTTGTCATCCGCACAAACATTAAAAATCTCCACACCACAGAAGTACGAGGCCTCGATGGGGGAGCTTTGCGCGACTGCCCGCTGCCGGGAACAGCTTCGGCCCTGCTGGCTGTGGCCTCACTTCTCTGTCTGGACTGTCCTCTGCCTATGGACATCCCTCTGCCTGTGGACATCCCTCTGCCTCTGGACATCCCTCTGCCTCTTGCTGCCTTTTTCGGTGCTGCGCAGACCACCACCTCTCCACTGCTTTCCTCGCTGGACATCACCCCTGGCCAAGTGGGGTCGGTCATTTCGTCATCCACCACCTCCTCTTCCACTTCCTCACTCTGCTCCTCCTGCTGCCCACTGGACATTCCAACAGCCTCCCTTGATGGCAACTGCGTCTCATCATCATCATCATCGCTCATGATAACAGATGCTGGCTCAGGGTCCACATCAGCAGGAGATGGCGAAAACTCAAGTGTTTGGGCATCACTACAAACAAATTCCTCTGCTAGCTCCTGGGATTCTTCCGGCACATCTGAAAAAGGACCCGAAAAGAGCTCCTGGGAGGGGTCAATGGTGGGATGACTCTGTTGGCCAGGTGTGGAGGAAGGAGGGTCAGAGTGAGACTGTGTGGATGACTGGCTGGTGGACAACTGTGTGGAAGCGCTATCGGCTATCCATTGCACCACCTGTTCAACCTGCTCAGGCCTCAACAGCGGTGTAACCCGCCCCCTGCTTAACTGTCCCATAAAGGCAGGGATTCTGGATGAGCGGGATCCTGGCTGACCCTCACCAGCACGCATTGTATCCCCACTGGCTTCAACAAGGCCCCCAACAGCATTTCCGCGCCCCCGTCCTCGTCCACGTCCTATTCCGCTAGCCCCCTCCGCATTTTATTATTTTTTGGTTACAATATTTTGCCTTCACAGCCATGAAATTATTTTGCAAGAGAACGCACAGTACAGTTGCCAATTATAAGGCCTATATATTTTATAGTTCAAGGTACACAGCCGTGTACTAACTTTTCAGACGGTGGGTATAAACACCAGGTATTTAAATAATTTTGCAAGAGAACGTACAGTACAGTTGCCTAGTATAAGGCCTATATATTTTATAGTTCAAGGTACACAGCCGTGTACTAACTTTTCAGACGGTGGGTATTAACACCAGGTATTTAAATAATTTTGCAAGAGAACGCACAGTACAGTTGCCAATTATAAGGCCTATATATTTTATAGTTCAAGGTACACAGCCGTGTACTAACTTTTCAGACGGTGGGTATTAACACCAGGTATTTAAATAATTTTGCAAGAGAACGCACAGTACAGTTGCCAATTATAAGGCCTATATATTTTATAGTTCAAGGTACACAGCCGTGTACTAACTTTTCAGACGGTGGGTATAAACACCAGGTATTTAAATAATTTTGCAAGAGAACGCACAGTACAGTTGCCTAGTATAAGGCCTATATATTTTATAGTTCAAGGTACACAGCCGTGTACTAACTTTTCAGACGGTGGGTATTAACACCAGGTATTTAAATAATTTTGCAAGAGAACGCACAGTACAGTTGCCTAGTATAAGGCCTATATATTTTATAGTTCAAGGTACACAGCCGTGTACTAACTTTTCAGACGGTGGGTATTAACACCAGGTATTTAAATAATTTTGCAAGAGAACGCACAGTACAGTTGCCAATTATAAGGCCTATATATTGTATAGTTCAAGGTACACAGCAGTAGTGCCAAATATAGTTTGGTATGTAGCAGAGCACCTAATACACCACTAATTCCTCTCTCTGTCCCTACTCCAGCAGCTATCCCTGAATACAGCAGCCGTTCTCTGTAAAGTCTATATTGTAGTAAAGCTATCACTGTACTGCACTATAGTAGCCCTGATAAGGGCTTTTAATCACGCTCCTGCCTGTCCAACAGCTAAAACCTGTCTCTCCCTTCTCCAGCCTCTGTCCCTGACTAAGTTCACGCAGCATATGCGTACGAGCAGGAAGAGCTGAGTTTTTAATATTCGAGGTCACATGGTCCGCGACCTGATGGCGGCTGCCGCACCTCGCTATTCCGTCCCCAGCCGCCACTACTTTTCCCGGAGTGCCGTCCCCGCCCTGCACCAGCACGTGTCGCGTAACATCAGGCGGGCCCTGAGGTACGCAGTCAGCGCAAAGGTCCACTCGACCACCGACTCATGGACAAGCGCTTGCGGCCAGGGACGATACATCTCTTTGACGGCACACTGGGTGAATGTAGTGGAAGCGGGGACGGGGTCGCAAGGAGAGACGGCCTACCTACCACCCCCGCCCAAGATTGCCAGCACGGGTTCTGATAAACCCTCCTCCTCTGCCTTAACATCGCCCTCAGCCGCTAGCTGGAAGCGTTGCAGCACTAGCGCGGGAGACGTCAGCAGGCGGTGCTTAAGCTCATCAGCTTGGGCGACAGGAAGCACAGCGCCCCAGAGGTGAGGGTCGCCATATTGCAGCAGACGGAGATGTGGCTGTCGCCGCTGCAGCTAGGACCAGGCATGGTCGTGTGCGATAACGGCCTTAACCTGGTGGCGGCTCTGGACCTTGCCGAACTCAATCACGTACCATGCCTGGCCCACGTTTTTAATCTGGTAGTCCAAAAATTTCTAAAGACTTACCCCAACCTGGCAGAGCTACTGGTGAAAGTGAGGCGCTTGTGCGCTCACTTTCGGAAGTCAACTGTAGCTGCTGCTAGCTTAAAAAAACTCCAGCAACGCCTCCATTTGCCTGAACATCGGCTGTTGTGCGACCTGCCGACTCGCTGGAATTCCACCTATTCCATGTTGGCCAGGGTGTGTGAGCAGCAGAGAGCATTGATGGAGTACCAGATTATGAATCCACGCGTGCCTCCAACTCAGCTCCCTCAGTTTGCCAACCACGAGTGGCCATGGATGGCAGACATATGCGATGTACTGCGTATCTTTGAGGAGTCCACCAAGAAGGTCAGCAGCGAGGACGCTATAGTGAGCGTAACCATCCCGCTCCTAGGCGTCCTTAAAGAATCACTCATCGCAATAAGGGAGAACGCATTGCACGCAGAGGAGACAGGGGTAGGAGGAGACGCAACGGAGCTACACAGTCAGACCACACTTTTGTCTGCTTCACGGTGGCAGTTGCAGGAGGAGGAGGATGAGGAGGAGGACGACGTGGAGGTGGCTGTGGAAGAGGAGGAGGATGCTGGCGGCGAGGGTAGCAGTCAGGCTGTGTGCGTCCCATTGGTTCAGCGCGGATGGGGCGGAGAGGAGGCGGAAGAGGAAGAGGAGGAAATGGCAAGTGATCCTTCTGGTGGGGGCAGTGAGGTCATGCCTATTCAGAGTCTGGCACACATGGCTGACTTCATGCTGGGCTGCTTTTCCCGGGACACACGTGTTGTCCGGATAGTGGAGAACAAACTGTACTGGGTCTCCGCAATCCTGGACCCCCGGTGTAAAGATAACGTCTCCTCTTTTATTCCGGTAGAGGAGAGGACGAATCGATTGCTGGAATACCAGAGGGAACTCGTGCAGAACATGATGGAGATTTTCCCACCCACCATCGCTGGCGGCAGAGAGGAGAGGGTCTCCCAGAGTCCCACAACATCGATCAGGCCCACAGCCACCAGGGGAACACTCTCCAAGGTGTGGGACACGTTCATGGCACCCCCTCGTGCAACTTCCATCACTGCGGGGCCCGCTATCAGCAGGAGGGACAAGTATCGGCGGATGTTGCGGGAGTACCTGGCAGACCGTACCCCTGTCCTCCCCGATCCCTCGGCGTCCTACACTTACTGGGTCTCCAAGTTGGACACGTGGCTGGAACTGTCCCTGTATGCCTTGGAGGTGCTTGCCTGCCCTGCCGCCAGCGTGCTATCAGAAAGGGTGTTCAGCGCAGCCGGGGGCATTATAACCGATAAGCGCAGCCGCCTGTCAACCGACAGTGCCGACAGGCTGACGCTAAATAAAATGAACAGCAAGTGGATTGACCCGGACTTTGCTTCTCCAACAGTGGAAAGCAGCCAAAAGTGAAGTGCCATCTGTATGAAGTGCCATTTCCTCCTCCACCCTCCTCCTTAACCGCCGTAGATTTGCTCCATTAAAAAAAAAAAAATGTATGGCTCACCTCTTGGGCCTACAAACCAATTTTAAGAGTCTCACCTCTTGGGCCTACAAACAATTTTTAAGAGGTCTCACCTCTTTAGGCCTCCACATAATTTTTAAGAGGTCTCACCTCTTGGGCCTCCACATAATTTTTAAGAGGTCTCACCTCTTGGGCCTCCACATAATTTTTAAGAGGTCTCACCTCTTGGGCCTCCACATAATTTTTAAGAGGTCTCACCTCTTGGGCCTCCACATAATTTTTAAGAGGTCTCACCTCTTGGGCCTACAAACAATTTTTATTATGGCTCACCTCTTGGGCCTTAATACAATTGTTAAGAGGTATCACCTCTTGGGCCTCCACTTAATTTTTTCGAGGGCTCACCTCTTGGGCCTCCATATAATTTTTTCGAGGGCTCACCTCAAGCTAACTTTGCGCGCTCATTAAAATATTTTCACAACAAGGACCCAAAGATGGGAGAGCTTTGTGTGGGGGCCTGTTATAGGGAAGAGATGCGGC
Source organism: Rhinella marina (assembly GCA_900303285.1). NCBI lineage: Eukaryota > Metazoa > Chordata > Amphibia > Anura > Bufonidae > Rhinella > Rhinella marina. The sequence goes on from ONZH01020525.1 coordinate 88,388, forward strand.
CCTGCGGGCTCTAGCCTGCCTTCTCCATGAGCCTCTGGCCAGCCCACGGCCTCTTCCTGCCTTTTGCGGTCCTACGCATCCCTCAACATCCCCACTGCTTTACCTGCTAGACATGAAACTGGGCCAGGTCGGGTCACTGACATCTCAAGCGCCAACAATTTGGGCATTTTAAGGCTTCTGCATGTGTTTGAGTTGTTTTTACATTTTAAAGAAGACATGTCTGACCACATCTCACACACACACACAATGACAATTAGGGGTGGGTCTATTTGCTTTCCCCTTTGCCTATGTCATCTGTGGTTGTCATAGGCAACGTGATTTTAAGGGGTGCAGAATTTTATCTTCTTTTTTGTCTAGTTTGGCTTGGGGTCCATGCAATGTAGAGGAAAGAAGGTTTCCTTGTATGGTCTCACTTTACAGAGAGGTTACATTGTCTTTGGAGTGTATTGTTGAGAGGCTGTGATAGTGGCGTAATAGTGCGACTTGGGCGCGTTATATGCACCCAGACATGCTTCCCCTGCTGTCCCAGTTGCATTCCAGCAGTGTTGGCATCCTTTTCTGAGGTTTCAGGGTGGGCTTGGTGACCTCCAAGTGGTCGAATTGAGATTTCCAAGTGGCGAGCATTTTTTTCCCATAGACTTTAATGGGATTCGATATTCGGTCGAATAGTCGAATATCGCGGTCTATTCGAATCGAATTTCGAACTTTCGAATATTTCACTACTCGCTCATCTCTAATTATGAGTAACAAAAGCTTATATTGACAGTTAGAATGAGTTAATGCAGCAAGTCAATATTTGCAGTGTTGACCCTTCTTCTTCAGGACCTCTGAAATTCTCCCTGGCTCTCAATCAACTTCTGGACCAAATCCTGACTGATAGCAGTCCATTCTTGCACAATCAATGCTTGCATTTGTCAGAATTTGTAGGTTTTTGTTTGTCCACCCGTCTCTTGATGATTGACCACAAGTTCTCAATGGGATTAAGATCTGGGGAGTTTCCAGGCCATGGACCCAAAATCTCTATGTTCTGTTCCCTGAGCCATTTAGTTATCACCTTTGCTTTATGGCAAGGTGCTCCATCATGCTGGAAAAGGCATTGTTGATCGCCAAACTGCTCTTGGACGGTTGGGAGAAGTTGCTCTCGAGGACATTCTGGTACCATTCTTTATTCATGGCTGTGTTTTTAGGCAAGACTGTGAGAGAGCCGATTCCCTTGGCTGAGAAGCAACCCCACACATGAATGGTTTCAGGATGCTTTACAGTTGGCATGAGACAAGACTGGTGGTTAGCGCTCACCTGGTCTTCTCCGAATAAGCTGTTTTCCAGATGTCCCAAACAATCGAAAAGGGATTCATCAGAGAAAATGACCCCAGTCCTCAGCAGTCCACTCCCTGTACCTTTTGCAGAATATCAGTCTGTCCCTGATGTTTTTTCTGGAGAGAAAGTGGCTTCTTTGCTGCCCTCCTTGAGACCAGGCTTGCTCCAAGAGTCTCCGCCTCACAGTGCGTGCAGATGCACTCACACCTGCCTGCTGCCATTCCTGAGCAAGCTCTGCACTGCTGGTAGCCCCGATCCTGCAGCTGAAACACTTTTAAGAGACGGTCCTGGCGCTTGATGGTCTTTCTTGGGCGCCTTGGAGCCTTTTGGCAACAATGGAACCTCTCTCCTTGAAGTTCTTGATGATGCGATAGATTGTTGACTGAGGTGCAATCTTTCTAGCTGCGATACTCTTCCCTGTTAGCCATTTCTGTGCAGTGCAATGATGACTGCACGTGTTTCTTTAGAGATAACCATGGTTAACAGAAAGAGAAACAATGATGCCAAGCACCAGCCTCCTTTTAAAGTGTCAGTGGTGTCATTCTTACTTAATCATGACAGATTGATCTCCAGCCCTGTCCTCATCAACACCCACACCTGTGTTAATGGAGCAATCACTGAAATGATGTTAGCTGGTCCTTTTAAGGCAGGGCTGCAATGATGTTGAAATGTGTTTTGGGGGATAAAGTTCATTTTTCTAGGCAAATATT
>ONZH01020526.1:0-296538 GCA_900303285.1 Rhinella marina
GAACATGCTCGTCCGAGCTTGGTGCTCGTTCGAGCATTAGGGTATTCGCATATGCTCGCTACTCGGACGAGCATATCGCGATCCTCGAGGAAATGGCAACTTCCTCTTCCTGCATGTTAGCCGCCTTTTTTCAGCCAATCAACATGCAGGAGAGTCTTTGGTACCTCCTAGCATCACGTGGGGCCCCTACAAGTCGATAGCAGGGATTGGCTGGCCAGATCAGATGACCTGGGAATATAAGAATCTGGTCCCGCGCTGCTCGCGTCATACGCCGTCTGCATGAGATTAGGGATAGAGCTGCTGTCTGTCAGGGAGAGTGTTAGGGCCTGAATTTAGTTGTTGGTTAGGCAGGAATCACCCACAAAGAACCCAACAGCCCTTCTAAGGGCTACAAGCACGTTTTTTTTTTGGTCTCCTCCTGGCTGCTGGCTGGGACTTGTAGTGCAGCTACCGCCATCTTGGCTGCACACTGTTAGGGCGTGAAATTAGAATCTGGTTAGGCAGGAATCATCCACAAAGAACCCAACGCTCCTTCTAAGGGCTACAACGACATTTTTTTTGTCCTCCTCTCGGCTGCTGGCTGGGACTTGTAGTGCAGCTACCGCCATCTTGGCTGCACACTGTGCACTGGTGGCAGAAAGGGGACAGCACATGGTCCACACAGACCCAATGAAATTGCCCAAAGTCCTCTCAGTACTCATTTTTGCTGCTGCTGTACCTTGGCTTGCTGGGATCTGTAGTGCAGTCTAGGGAATACGTTTTTGTCACTCAGTTATATAAACTACAGTCCAGTGAACAATTGTGAGGTGTGCGATACACTAGCCGCAGTCTAGAGAATACATTTTTTTCACTCAATTATATAAACTACAGTCCAGTGAACAATTGTGAGGTGTGTGATACACTAGCCGCAGTCTAGAGAATAATTTTTTTCACTCAATTATATAAACTACAGTCCAGTGAACAATTGTGAGGTGTGTGATACACTAGCCGCAGTCTAGAGAATACTTTTTTTCACTCAATTATATAAACTACAGTCCAGTGAACAATTGTGAGGTGTGCGATACACTAGCCGCAGTCTAGAGAATACGTTTTTTCACTCAATTATATAAACTACAGTCCAGTGAACAATTGTGAGGTGTGCGATACACTAGCCACAGTCTAGAGAATAATTTTTTTCACTCAATTATATAAACTACAGTCCAGTGAACAATTGTGAGGTGTGCGATACACTAGCCACAGTCTAGAGAATAATTTTTTTCACTCAATTATATAAACTACAGTCCAGTGAACAATTGTGAGGTGTGCGATACACTAGCCGCAGTCTAGAGAATAATTTTTTTCACTCAATTATATAAACTACAGTCCAGTGAACAATTGTGAGGTGTGCGATACACTAGCCACAGTCTAGAGAATACTTTTTTCACTCAATTATATAAACTACAGTCCAGTGAACAATTGTGAGGTGTGTGATACACTAGCCACAGTCTAGAGAATAATTTTTTTCACTCAATTATATAAACTACAGTCCAGTGAACAATTGTGAGGTGTGTGATACACTAGCCGCAGTCTAGAGAATAATTTTTTTCACTCAATTATATAAACTACAGTCCAGTGAACAATTGTGAGGTGTGCGATACACTAGCCGCAGTCTAGAGAATATTTTTTTCACTCAATTATATAAACTACAGTCCAGTGAACAATTGTGAGGTGTGCGATACACTAGCCGCAGTCTAGAGAATAATTTTTTTCACTCAATTATATAAACTACAGTCCAGTGAACAATTGTGAGGTGTGCGATACACTAGCCGCAGTCTAGAGAATAATTTTTTTCACTCAATTATATAAACTACAGTCCAGTGAACAATTGTGAGGTGTGTGATACACTAGCCGCAGTCTAGAGAATAATTTTTTTCACTCAATTATATAAACTACAGTCCAGTGAACAATTGTGAGGTGTGTGATACACTAGCCGCAGTCTAGAGAATAATTTTTTTCACTCAATTATATAAACTACAGTCCAGTGAACAATTGTGAGGTGTGTGATACACTAGCCGCAGTCTAGAGAATAATTTTTTTCACTCAATTATATAAACTACAGTCCAGTGAACAATTGTGAGGTGTGCGATACACTAGCCGCAGTCTAGAGAATAATTTTTTTCACTCAATTATATAAACTACAGTCCAGTGAACAATTGTGAGGTGTGCGATACACTAGCCGCAGTCTAGAGAATAATTTTTTTCACTCAATTATATAAACTACAGTCCAGTGAACAATTGTGAGGTGTGTGATACACTAGCCGCAGTCTAGAGAATAATTTTTTTCACTCAATTATATAAACTACAGTCCAGTGAACAATTGTGAGGTGTGTGATACACTAGCCGCAGTCTAGAGAATAATTTTTTTCACTCAATTATATAAACTACAGTCCAGTGAACAATTGTGAGGTGTGCGATACACTAGCCGCAGTCTAGAGAATACGTTTTTTTCACTCAATTATATAAACTACAGTCCAGTGAACAATTGTGAGGTGTGTGATACACTAGCCGCAGTCTAGAGAATAATTTTTTTTCACTCAATTATATAAACTACAGTCCAGTGAACAATTGTGAGGTGTGCGATACACTAGCCGCAGTCTAGAGAATAATTTTTTTCACTCAATTATATAAACTACAGTCCAGTGAACAATTGTGAGGTGTGCGATACACTAGCCGCAGTCTAGAGAATAATTTTTTTCACTCAATTATATAAACTACAGTCCAGTGAACAATTGTGAGGTGTGCGATACACTAGCCGCAGTCTAGAGAATAATTTTTTTCACTCAATTATATAAACTACAGTCCAGTGAACAATTGTGAGGTGTGCGATACACTAGCCGCAGTCTAGAGAATAATTTTTTTCACTCAATTATATAAACTACAGTCCAGTGAACAATTGTGAGGTGTGTGATACACTAGCCGCAGTCTAGAGAATATTTTTTTCACTCAATTATATAAACTACAGTCCAGTGAACAATTGTGAGGTGTGCGATACACTAGCCGCAGTCTAGAGAATATTTTTTTCACTCAATTATATAAACTACAGTCCAGTGAACAATTGTGAGGTGTGCGATACACTAGCCACAGTCTAGAGAATAATTTTTTTCACTCAATTATATAAACTACAGTCCAGTGAACAATTGTGAGGTGTGCGATACACTAGCCTCAGTCTAGAGAATAATTTTTTTCACTCAATTATATAAACTACAGTCCAGTGAACAATTGTGAGGTGTGCGATACACTAGCCGCAGTCTAGAGAATAATTTTTTTCACTCAATTATATAAACTACAGTCCAGTGAACAATTGTGAGGTGTGCGATACACTAGCCGCAGTCTAGAGAATATTTTTTTCACTCAATTATATAAACTACAGTCCAGTGAACAATTGTGAGGTGTGCGATACACTAGCCGCAGTCTAGAGAATAATTTTTTTCACTCAATTATATAAACTACAGTCCAGTGAACAATTGTGAGGTGTGTGATACACTAGCCGCAGTCTAGAGAATAATTTTTTTCACTCAATTATATAAACTACAGTCCAGTGAACAATTGTGAGGTGTGCGATACACTAGCCGCAGTCTAGAGAATAAGTTTTTTTCACTCAATTATATAAACTACAGTCCAGTGAACAATTGTGAGGTGTGCGATACACTAGCCGCAGTCTAGAGAATACGTTTTTTCACTCAATTATATAAACTACAGTCCAGTGAACAATTGTGAGGTGTGCGATACACTAGCCGCAGTCTAGAGAATAATTTTTTTCACTCAATTATATAAACTACAGTCCAGTGAACAATTGTGAGGTGTGCGATACACTAGCCGCAGTCTAGAGAATACGTTTTTTTCACTCAATTATATAAACTACAGTCCAGTGAACAATTGTGAGGTGTGCGATACACTAGCCGCAGTCTAGAGAATACTTTTTTTCACTCAATTATATAAACTACAGTCCAGTGAACAATTGTGAGGTGTGCGATACACTAGCCGCAGTCTAGAGAATAATTTTTTTCACTCAATTATATAAACTACAGTCCAGTGAACAATTGTGAGGTGTGCGATACACTAGCCGCAGTCTAGAGAATAATTTTTTTCACTCAATTATATAAACTACAGTCCAGTGAACAATTGTGAGGTGTGCGATACACTAGCCGCAGTCTAGAGAATAATTTTTTTCACTCAATTATATAAACTACAGTCCAGTGAACAATTGTGAGGTGTGCGATACACTAGCCGCAGTCTAGAGAATAATTTTTTTCACTCAATTATATAAACTACAGTCCAGTGAACAATTGTGAGGTGTGCGATACACTAGCCGCAGTCTAGAGAATAATTTTTTTCACTCAATTATATAAACTACAGTCCAGTGAACAATTGTGAGGTGTGCGATACACTAGCCGCAGTCTAGAGAATACGTTTTTTTCACTCAATTATATAAACTACAGTCCAGTGAACAATTGTGAGGTGTGCGATACACTAGCCACAGTCTAGAGAATAATTTTTTTCACTCAATTATATAAACTACAGTCCAGTGAACAATTGTGAGGTGTGCGATACACTAGCCGCAGTCTAGAGAATACATTTTTTTCACTCAATTATATAAACTACAGTCCAGTGAACAATTGTGAGGTGTGCGATACACTAGCCGCAGTCTAGAGAATAATTTTTTTCACTCAATTATATAAACTACAGTCCAGTGAACAATTGTGAGGTGTGTGATACACTAGCCGCAGTCTAGAGAATAATTTTTTTTCACTCAATTATATAAACTACAGTCCAGTGAACAATTGTGAGGTGTGCTGATACACTAGCCGCAGTCTAGAGAATACGTTTTTTTCACTCAATTATATAAACTACAGTCCAGTGAACAATTGTGAGGTGTGCGATACACTAGCCGCAGTCTAGAGAATACGTTTTTTTCACTCAATTATATAAACTACAGTCCAGTGAACAATTGTGAGGTGTGCGATACACTAGCCACAGTCTAGAGAATAATTTTTTTTCACTCAATTATATAAACTACAGTCCAGTGAACAATTGTGAGGTGTGCGATACACTAGCCGCAGTCTAGAGAATAATTTTTTTCACTCAATTATATAAACTACAGTCCAGTGAACAATTGTGAGGTGTGTGATACACTAGCCGCAGTCTAGAGAATAATTTTTTTCACTCAATTATATAAACTACAGTCCAGTGAACAATTGTGAGGTGTGCGATACACTAGCCGCAGTCTAGAGAATACGTTTTTTTCACTCAATTATATAAACTACAGTCCAGTGAACAATTGTGAGGTGTGTGATACACTAGCCACAGTCTAGAGAATAATTTTTTTCACTCAATTATATAAACTACAGTCCAGTGAACAATTGTGAGGTGTGCGATACACTAGCCGCAGTCTAGAGAATAATTTTTTTCACTCAATTATATAAACTACAGTCCAGTGAACAATTGTGAGGTGTGCGATACACTAGCCGCAGTCTAGAGAATAATTTTTTTCACTCAATTATATAAACTACAGTCCAGTGAACAATTGTGAGGTGTGCGATACACTAGCCGCAGTCTAGAGAATACGTTTTTTTCACTCAATTATATAAACTACAGTCCAGTGAACAATTGTGAGGTGTGCGATACACTAGCCGCAGTCTAGAGAATAGTTTTTTTTCACTCAATTATATAAACTACAGTCCAGTGAACAATTGTGAGGTGTGCGATACACTAGCCGCAGTCTAGAGAATAATTTTTTTCACTCAATTATATAAACTACAGTCCAGTGAACAATTGTGAGGTGTGCGATACACTAGCCGCAGTCTAGAGAATAATTTTTTTTCACTCAATTATATAAACTACAGTCCAGTGAACAATTGTGAGGTGTGCGATACACTAGCCGCAGTCTAGAGAATACGTTTTTTTCACTCAATTATATAAACTACAGTCCAGTGAACAATTGTGAGGTGTGTGATACACTAGCCGCAGTCTAGAGAATAATTTTTTTCACTCAATTATATAAACTACAGTCCAGTGAACAATTGTGAGGTGTGCGATACACTAGCCGCAGTCTAGAGAATACGTTTTTTTCACTCAATTATATAAACTACAGTCCAGTGAACAATTGTGAGGTGTGCGATACACTAGCCGCAGTCTAGAGAATAATTTTTTTCACTCAATTATATAAACTACAGTCCAGTGAACAATTGTGAGGTGTGCGATACACTAGCCGCAGTCTAGAGAATAATTTTTTTCACTCAATTATATAAACTACAGTCCAGTGAACAATTGTGAGGTGTGTGATACACTAGCCGCAGTCTAGAGAATAATTTTTTTCACTCAATTATATAAACTACAGTCCAGTGAACAATTGTGAGGTGTGCGATACACTAGCCGCAGTCTAGAGAATATTTTTTTTCACTCAATTATATAAACTACAGTCCAGTGAACAATTGTGAGGTGTGCGATACACTAGCCGCAGTCTAGAGAATAATTTTTTTCACTCAATTATATAAACTACAGTCCAGTGAACAATTGTGAGGTGTGCGATACACTAGCCGCAGTCTAGAGAATAATTTTTTTCACTCAATTATATAAACTACAGTCCAGTGAACAATTGTGAGGTGTGCGATACACTAGCCGCAGTCTAGAGAATAATTTTTTTCACTCAATTATATAAACTACAGTCCAGTGAACAATTGTGAGGTGTGCGATACACTAGCCGCAGTCTAGAGAATAATTTTTTTCACTCAATTATATAAACTACAGTCCAGTGAACAATTGTGAGGTGTGCGATACACTAGCCGCAGTCTAGAGAATAATTTTTTTCACTCAATTATATAAACTACAGTCCAGTGAACAATTGTGAGGTGTGTGATACACTAGCCACAGTCTAGAGAATAATTTTTTTCACTCAATTATATAAACTACAGTCCAGTGAACAATTGTGAGGTGTGCGATACACTAGCCGCAGTCTAGAGAATAATTTTTTCACTCAATTATATAAACTACAGTCCAGTGAACAATTGTGAGGTGTGCGATACACTAGCCGCAGTCTAGAGAATAATTTTTTTCACTCAATTATATAAACTACAGTCCAGTGAACAATTGTGAGGTGTGCGATACACTAGCCGCAGTCTAGAGAATAATTTTTTTCACTCAATTATATAAACTACAGTCCAGTGAACAATTGTGAGGTGTGCGATACACTAGCCGCAGTCTAGAGAATAATTTTTTTCACTCAATTATATAAACTACAGTCCAGTGAACAATTGTGAGGTGTGTGATACACTAGCCGCAGTCTAGAGAATAATTTTTTTCACTCAATTATATAAACTACAGTCCAGTGAACAATTGTGAGGTGTGCGATACACTAGCCGCAGTCTAGAGAATAATTTTTTTCACTCAATTATATAAACTACAGTCCAGTGAACAATTGTGAGGTGTGCGATACACTAGCCGCAGTCTAGAGAATAATTTTTTTTCACTCAATTATATAAACTACAGTCCAGTGAACAATTGTGAGGTGTGCGATACACTAGCCGCAGTCTAGAGAATAATTTTTTTCACTCAATTATATAAACTACAGTCCAGTGAACAATTGTGAGGTGTGCGATACACTAGCCGCAGTCTAGAGAATACGTTTTTTTCACTCAATTATATAAACTACAGTCCAGTGAACAATTGTGAGGTGTGCGATACACTAGCCGCAGTCTAGAGAATAATTTTTTTCACTCAATTATATAAACTACAGTCCAGTGAAACAATTGTGAGGTGTGTGATACACTAGCCGCAGTCTAGAGAATAATTTTTTTCACTCAATTATATAAACTACAGTCCAGTGAACAATTGTGAGGTGTGCGATACACTAGCCGCAGTCTAGAGAATACGTTTTTTTTTCACTCAATTATATAAACTACAGTCCAGTGAACAATTGTGAGGTGTGCGATACACTAGCCGCAGTCTAGAGAATAATTTTTTTTCACTCAATTATATAAACTACAGTCCAGTGAACAATTGTGAGGTGTGTGATACACTAGCCGCAGTCTAGAGAATAATTTTTTTCACTCAATTATATAAACTACAGTCCAGTGAACAATTGTGAGGTTGCGATACACTAGCCGCAGTCTAGAGAATAATTTTTTTTCACTCAATTATATAAACTACAGTCCAGTGAACAATTGTGAGGTGTGCGATACACTAGCCGCAGTCTAGAGAATAATTTTTTTCACTCAATTATATAAACTACAGTCCAGTGAACAATTGTGAGGTGTGCGATACACTAGCCGCAGTCTAGAGAATAATTTTTTTCACTCAATTATATAAACTACAGTCCAGTGAACAATTGTGAGGTGTGCGATACACTAGCCGCAGTCTAGAGAATAATTTTTTTCACTCAATTATATAAACTACAGTCCAGTGAACAATTGTGAGGTGTGCGATACACTAGCCGCAGTCTAGAGAATAATTTTTTTCACTCAATTATATAAACTACAGTCCAGTGAACAAATTGTGAACAAGTGTTAGGTGTGTGATACACACTAGCCGCAGTCTAGAGAATAATTTTTTTCACTCAATTATATAAAAATACAGTCCAGTCAATTGTGAGTGTGAACAATTGTACCAAGTCTAGAAACAGTAATTGTTGTGAGGTTGTACTCTACACATATACAGTCCACAAAGCAGTGATACAGTCACTAGAGAAATACGTTTTTTTTCACTCCAGTAATTATATAAACTACAGTCCAGTGAACAATTGTGAGGTGTTATACACTTGTGTGAGATACACTAGCCGCAGTCTAGAGAATACATTTTTTTCACTCAATTATATAAACTACAGTCCAGTGAACAATTGTGAGGTGTGTGATACACTAGCCACAGTCTAGAGAATAATTTTTTTTACTCAATTATATAAACTACAGTCAGTGAACAATTGTGAGGTACACAGCGCAGTCTAGAGAATAATTTTTTTCACTCAATTATATAAACTACAGTCCAGTGAACAATTGTGAGGTGTGTGATACACTAGCCTCAGTCTAGAGAATACGTTTTTTTCACTCAATTATATAAACTACAGTCCAGTGAACAATTGTGAGGTGTGTGATACACTAGCCGCAGTCTAGAGAATAATTTTTTTTTCACTCAATTATATAAACTACAGTCCAGTGAACAATTGTGAGGTGTGTGATACACTAGCCGCAGTCTAGAGAATAATTTTTTTCACTCAATTATATAAACTACAGTCCAGTGAACAATTGTGAGGTGTGCGATACACTAGCCACAGTCTAGAGAATACGTTTTTATTCTCAGTTATATAAACTACAGTCCAGTGCAAAATTGAGTGGTTTGCAGTGCAATAGCTGGAGTCTAAAGACTACATTTTTTTGCCTCAGATAGTAATTCTACTGTCTACTGAATACGGTTTTGGCCTCAGATATTAACTCGACAGTTTGGTGAATATACAAAATGTTGAACCCAAGGGCTAAGGGTCGAGGACGAGGGCGTGGGCGTTCAAGTAGTGTAGGGGGCAGAGGCCGTGGTCCTGGGCAGGGTGACACTGTACATGCTGATGAGGGAGCAGTGGAACGCCGCAGAGTTTCGCTCCCTAGCTTCATCTCGCAACTTACTGGGTCACGTGGTACACCACTATTGAAACCACAACAGTGCGAACAGGTGATGACGTGGATAGCGGACAATGCGTCCAGTAATTTATCCACCACCCAGTCTTCCACGCAGTCCACCCACGCTAGCCAAGGGAGTAGACCTCTGGCTCCTCCAGCTCAACCTCCTTCCCCCCAGCCTGCCCCCCCCACGGAAAATATGGATTCAGATCAGGCATACTCACAGGAACTCTTTTCAGGACCCTACCCAGAGACACAAACCACTGCTCAAGAGCAACCTGAGCAGTTGCTCTGTCCCGATGCCCAAAATTTAGAACTTTCACAGTCTGTGGGTGATGAGAGTGTGGACTTAGTGCAAGTAGTGCGTGAAGAGGTGTCGGATGATAATGATGATGATGATGAGACACGGTTGTCAGACAGTGACGTTGTTGTCAGGGCAGTAAGTCCGAGGGGGAGCAGAGTGAGGAATCGGAGGAAGAGCTGGTGGATGATGAGGTGACTGACCCGAGCTGGGTTGGTAATCCAACTCAAGACAGTGCTTCTGAGGGGGAGGCAAGTGCAGCACCAGAACAGGTTGGAAGAGGCAGTGGGGTGGCCAGAGGGAGAAGCAGGGCCAGAGCAGGTAGATCAGCAACTGTTTCACGGAGTCAAGCTCCCGTGCCGAGGCCTAGATGTTCGCAAGTCTGGAGGTTTTTTAAAGAAAGTGAGGATGACCGACGGACTGTGGTGTGCAACCTGTGCCACACCAGGATCAGCAGGGGAGCCACCACTACCAGCCTAACCACTACCAGCATGCGCAGGCATATGAGTGCTAAACACCCGACTCAGTGGAACCAAGGCCGTTCACCGCCTGCGGGTCACACCACTGCCCCTTCCCCTGTGTCACATGCTGGCTCGGCGAGTCAACCCCCCGCCCAGGACCCCGGCACGAGCGCCTCCCGCCCTACAACCACCCCTTCACCTCCACGATCCTCCACAACCTCCACCAATGTGTCCCAGCGCAGCGTTCAGCTGTCTTTGCAGCAGACATTTGAGCGCAAGCGCAAATACAATTCCAGCCACCCACATGCACAAGCCCTAAACGTCCACATCTCCAAATTGTTGAGCCTGGAGATGCTGCCCTATAGACTGGTAGAGACTGAGGCTTTCCGCAACCTGATGGCGGTGGCTGTCCCTCGGTACTTGGTCCCCAGCCGCCACTATTTTTCCCGATGTGCCGTCCCAGCCCTACACCAGCACGTGTCAGAGAACATCATCCGTGCCCTGACCAACGCGGTTAGTGATAAGGTCCACCTAACCACGGACACGTGGACAAGTGCTGCCGGGCAGGGACACTATATCTCACTGACGGCACATTGGGTTAACTTGGTGGAGGCTGGGACCGAGTCTGACCCTGGGGCCGCTCATGTACTGCCCACACCGAGGATTGCGGGGCCTACCTCGGTCACGGTTTCTCAGATGTACTATGCCTCTTCCTCCAACCCCTCCTCCTCCTCCGAATTACCATCCGTGGGCACGGCGCCTTCAGTCGGTAGCTCTAGGCGCAGCAGCAGTGCCGTGGGTAAGCGCCAGCAGGCGGTGCTCAAACTGCTGAGCTTAGGTGACAAAAGGCACACCGCCCAAGAGCTGTTACAGGGCATCACGGCGCAGACCGATCTGTGGCTGGCACCGCTGAACCTCAAGCCAGGCATGGTTGTGTGTGACAACGGGCGTAACCTGGTGGCGGCTCTGCAACTCGGCAGACTGACACATGTGCCATGCCTGGCCCACGTGTTCAATCTCATAGTTCAGCGGTTCCTCAAGACATACCCCAATTTGTCAGATTTGCTCACCAAGGTGCGCCGCATCTGTGCGCATTTCCGCAAGTCAAGCACAGATGCTGCCACTCTCAGGGCAGCGCAGCGGCGCCTACAACTGCCAGCTCACCGACTGTTGTGCGACTTGCCCACGAGATGGAATTCGACATTAAACATGTTATCCAGAGTTTACCAGCAGCGCAGAGCGATTGTAGACTGCCAGATGTCAACTTCCACCAGAACTGGTAGTCAGGTCAGTCAGCTTCCTCAAGTCTACAATGAGGAGTGGACGTGGATGTCTGATATCTGTCAGGTGTTGAGCAACTTTGAGGAGTCAACACAGATGGTCAGCGGCGATGCCGCCATTATCAGCCTCACCATCCCGCTGCTTTGCCTGTTGAAAAACTCACTGCTCAGCATGAAGTCAGAAGCTTTGCGCTTGTCACAGGAGATGGGGGAAGAAGATACGTCGCTTGATAGCCAGAGCACCCTCCGGTCTGTTTCTCAGCGCGTATTGGAGGAGGGGGAGGATGAGGAGGAAGAGGAGGAGAATGTTGGCGAGACAGAAGAGGGTACCAATGCTCAGTCCTTCTTAACTCTTGAGCGTGTATGGGCTGAAGAGGAGGAGGAGGAGGAAATGGAGAGTCAGGCCAGTGAGGAGAGGGAATTCTTGCGTGTTGGGACTCTGGCGCACATGGCAGACTTCATGTTAGGCTGCCTATCCCGTGACCCTCGCGTTAGAAGCATTTTTTCAAACACCGATTACTGGGTGTTCACTCTCCTGGACCCACGGTACAAGCAGAACCTTTCCACTCTCATCCCTGTAGAGGAAAGGAGTATGAGAGTGAATCAATATCAACAGGCCCTGGTGCACAAGCTGAAACAATCCTTCCCATCTGACGCCGCTAGCGGCAGAGGGCGTGGTTCTGTGGGCCAAGTAGCGGGGGAGAGGAGGCGAGCAGGCAGCTTGTCCAGCACTGGCAGGGGAACGCTCTCCAAGGCCTTTGCCAGTTTTATGTCACCCCAGCAAGACACTGTCACCTGTCCCCAGTCTAGGCAGAGTAGGGGGGAGCTGTACAGAAAGATGGTGAGGGAGTACCTAGCTGACCATACCAACGTCCTGCGTGATCACTCTGCTCCATACAACTACTGGGTTTCAAAGCTGGACACGTGGCCTGAACTGGCGCTGTACGCCTTGGAGGTGCTGGCCTGCCCTGCCGCTAGCGTGTTGTCAGAGCGGGTATTCAGTGCAGCTGGTGGCGTCATCACCGATAAGCGTACACGCCTGTCAACTGACAGCGCTGACAGGCTGACGCTTATTAAAATGAACAAAGCCTGGATTTCACCGGAATTCAAATCTCCTCCGGGGGAAAGCAGCTAAAGAATAAGATTCCTTATGTATCCGATTCCTCTCCTCTACTCCTCCTCCTCCTTCTCTTCATTGCCAAACGCTGACCCAAAAGGGAATTTTTTAGAGGGCCAACTGGCACTCTTTTAAGACAATGTTTCCGGAGGGCCACCTACAGGCCCTCTCTCCAAACAATTTTTCCGGAGCGTCAACTACAGACACTCTAAAACCATTTTTCAGGAGCGTCAACTAAAGACACTCTAAAACAATTTTTCAGGAGCGTCAACTACAGACACTCTAAAACAATTTTTCAGTATCGTCAACCACAGACACAAAAATTTTTTTTCGAAGGGTCTACTTCACAAACTCCCAAAAAAATTTTTGGGAGGCTCACCTAAAGCTTTTTGGCTGCAATCTCAGTCAGACAAAGGCATTGGTGGTGTCACCACCATGCTGTGTCAGGCTAAATTTTCGGGTGGTTCACCTGCTACCTCAGTCTAACTCGATCACTCTGTTGTCACCGCCGCCATACAGGGCCACGATAAATTTTTATGTGCTTCGCCTGCTCCTACACTGTTACTCGGTCACTCTGTAGTCATAGCCATACAGGGTCACGCTAAATTTTTATGTGCTTCGCCTGCTCCTACACTGTAACTCGGTCACTCTGTTGTCATAGCCATAAAGGGCCTAAATAAATGTTTATGTGCTTCGCCTGCTCCTGCACTGTAACTCGGTCACTCAGTAGTCAAAGCCATACAGGGCCATGATAAATTTTTATGTGCTTCGCCTGCTCCTGCACTGTAACTCGGTCACTTTGTAGTCATAGCCATACAGGGTCACGCTAAATTTTTATGTGCTTCGCCTGCTCCTGCACTGTAACTCGGTCACTCTGTAGTCACAGCCATACAGGGCCTCAATAAAATTTTTATGTGCTTTGCCTGCTCCTGCACTGTAACTCGGTCACTCTGTAGTCATAGCCATACAGGGCCTCGATAAATTTTTATGTGCTTCGCCTGCTCCTGCACTGTAACTTGGTCACTCTGTAGTCACAGCCATACAGGGCCACAATAAATTTTTATGTGCTTCGCCTGCTCCTGCACTGTTACTCGGTCACTCTGTAGTCATAGCCATAAAGGGCCTCGATAAATGTTTATGTGCTTCGCCTGCTCCTGCACTGTAACTCGGTCACTCTGTAGTCATAGCCATACAGGGCCTCAATAAATTTTTATGTGCTTCGCCTGCTCCTGCACTGTAACTTGGTCACTCTGTAGTCATAGCCATACAGAGTCATGCTAAATTTTTATGTGCTTCGCCTACTCCTGCACTGTAACTCGGTCACTCTGTTGTCACAGCCATACAGGGCCACGATAAATTTTTATGTGCTTCGCCTGCTCCTGCACTGTAACTCGGTAACTCTGTAGTCACAGCCATACAGGGCCACGATAAATTTTTATGTGCTTCACCTGCTCCTGTACTGTAACTCGGTCACTCAGTAGTCACAGCCATACAGGGTCACGCTAAATTTTTAGGTGCTTCGCCTGCTCCTGCACTGTAACTCGGTCACTCTGTAGTCATAGCCATACAGGGTCACGTTAAATTTTTAGGTGCTTTGCCTGCTCCTGCACTGTAACTGGGTCACTCTGTAGTCACAGCCATACAGGGCCACAATAAATTTTTATGTGCTTCGCCTGCTCCTGCACTGTAACTCGGTCACTCTGTAGTCACAGCCATAAAGGGCCTTGATAAATTTTTATGTGCTTCACCTGCTCCTGCACTGTAACTCGGTCACTCTGTAGTCACAACCATACAGGTCCTCGATAAATTTTTATGTGCTTCGCCTGCTCCTGCAGTGTAACTCGGTCACTCTGTAGTCATAGCCATATAGGGTCACGCTAAATTTTTATGGTCTGGGTGAGCACAATTGCCTTGAGGGTCACCACCAGGCTGTTGCCCAAGAATTTGGGGTAATGATGGGATTAGGCAGCCTCAGAGGCATCCATGCATGCTGCCCCAGCTGTTTCCTGTCCATTTCCGTGGTGTTTCCATTATTTTCTGAGGTTTCCAGGTTTTCACCCAGCCTTCCCTAGGCAGAGCCTTGGTCCCCTGCAAAAAATGCTTGAGTCTCCCATTGACTTCAATGGGGTTTGTTATTCGAAACGAGCACCTGAGCATCGGGAAAAATTAAACTCGAATAACGAGCACCCGAGCATTTTAGTGCTCGCTCATCTCTAATCTTCATACTTAAAAAAATATATGAAATAGAATAAATACATTAATTGAAACCACTTATGTTAGGTGGTACATTAATTGAAACCACTTATGTCAGATGGCTTCAGACTTAGTTTACCATTGTGGAAGGAAAGAAGAAGAAAGAACAAGAAGATAGTTATGTTTTAATTCTGACACAATTTTATAGATATAACACATATCCAGTTTGCGGACATACCACTCTCATCATAGGGTGGTGGAATTAATAAGTATTACAATTTATTTTTGATAGTAGAAGAGTTTGGACAATGGATAAGATAGGCTTAAAGCTAACTCAGAGTTCGGTGGCTGATAGCTAGGGGACTATGACCAGCACTGATGAAACTCTCCTAGAGATGGGCAAGTTTCCTAAAATTGTTTTGGTCTGATTTGTCCAAATTGGCCAAAAAATTTGATTCAGGTAAGAATCAATTCTATCTAAATCTCTTTCTTGAATCAGATTTTTTATTTTATTTTATTATGTGGGTGGAATTTAGACTAACAAATCAGTTTGCTTATCTCTACACTCTACATGCCCCTCTTTTGGTATGGAAATTGACCACAGCCTCCAGAGCCTCACTGTAGAGCTGATCTAGGTCTGCTAAGACCCAGCAGCTTCTGTCTTGATCCGACACCCAGCGATCACATAATTCATGGTACTGTATGTGTGCATAAAATGTCTCTTCCTGACTGTAAACCTAGCACGCATTAACATACAGTTATACAAATGGAAAAGTAAAATAGAAATAAAAAAAAAAGTTATGGCAGGGAAGAAACAATAAAAAATAAATAAATACAAAATTGTTTATGGTGTAAAAAGGTTAATAGACTATTGCCCCTGTAACTGTCCATAATATTAATTAAAAAAAACATAGAAGAATCTAGAAGTTAGATGTTCTGTACAGTTTGGGAACACTATGACTTTATAATTTCAAATACCCTTATATCTTACAGCACACTATGTGCTATCTTATTCCAATTATATTTCCATATCTTGGTTAAGCTTGAGATTTTGACATTGTATTTCTGTGTAACTGACAGCACATCACCCGGGGATTACATAACAATAAAAAGTGGACAGGGCTCTCTGCTAATACAAAACGCTTCATAAGAATTTAAAAGATATGATGTACTTATGAAAATTACTTCATGGATAGTTATGTAACTTAAAAGAAAGTGAGGGCAAAATAAACCATAAGTGTCAGTTGTCAGCACAAAGCAAATATAACAAGGACAGGTCCTTGTTGATTAAGGCAGGTCAGAATTTCTAAAAACAGGTACTCTAAAAGAAAACTGCAAAAGATAACTTGTCAAAACTATGATTTTGTTGTTTTGTATGAAATTCTTTATATGAGAGCAATGAGTGCAGATGTATGTAACGAATGGAGAAAGACCCCATGGCAACATCATAGTAACAAGATATGAGGTTACAATTAAACCTGGGTTCTGCTAAATAAGGGGGACCAGGGTTAGGACAACCTCCCTTCATTCCCAATGAAGGGAATTAATGGAATATGTCCTACCACTGTCCCTAAAATTAAACAAGATTGTTGTCAGATGGCACACTGCCCCCCTAGGTGGCTACCTAGCCTTGAAGTTGCTTTAAGGGTTGGGCCACCATTTTTTTGCAAACCCTCATTTTGGACAGAGCTTCAAAAGGAAAGCATACTTACTTACTCTCCACAACAAGGTCCTGGTTCCTTTACTTCTCATCCTCAGCTGCCTCACTGGGGTACACTGTTGTCAACATCCACTTTGACTCCACTGTCACCATTCACTGGTCCCAGTGGTTACCTGCTCCTCTTGCATCAGGTTAATTGGTTATGTAGTTCAAGACGGGGGGATCATATTCTAATTGGCTGTAGCGGCATCAAAATTGGACCAGACAGCCCCACTGACACGATTTACCCTGATTATATTTGAAATGCCACATATCAATATACAATGTACCCTTTATCTGCCTTATCTGGTCATGATTATGTAATGGATGTCCTTTAAATGTTGTTCCAAATTTTGACAAAAGTAAAAAAAAGGTGTTCCAAAACATATACAAATCCATCTTTTACATCAAGCATGATAAACTTCCCCAAAAAGTGTTAAATAAAGCTTCAGTAAGACATTAATTATCATTAAATTATGGAAGCCTAGAAATGAATGATAACAGCTGGGACAGTTGCATTTATTAAATATCTGGATGAGTCTTTTTTCTGGAAATGCTACACAATGTTAAACCAATCAGCAGCATAAGGTGTCTTTCAACTTAGCAATGTCTCATACATATGTCCCCTGTCTTTATAGGCGCAACTGCATCTGCTATGGGTTGTGTGCCAAGATGTGCCATTCCCAATGTCTACTCTGAATATGATAATATCATAGTCTCCATAGTATGGGTGAGAATGTAATGCTAAACGACCATGAAATGCAATTTAGAATCTAAAATGATTCTAGCATTAATAGTGAGAGGGAAAAAAAGCTTTATCCATTACAAAGTAAAATTTTTCAATTCATATTCAGATTTTCTTCTAATGGGAATGTGTCACCAGAAAATGATCCATTGTTCAAATAAAGTTTGTTATGTTAAGCATATTATTATATGTGTTATGGATAATGGTTGTGGAACCACTGTGATTTTGACATTGGGCTAGACCAGGGGGCGTCTCCTGGTTTTTACTCTTTGACCCCTACATAGGGATCTAGTCTTTGCTACAGGGGATCCATCAGGTGACTACCTCCTGAAATAGTCCCAGTGTAGTTCGCAGTTGGGTCAGAAACACCCGTACAAGGCACCAAAAGCACAGGGATGATCATATACTGAACCAGGCAAGGACAGACAGGCACAAGCAAATTGAAGGCAAAACAAGGATAGAACTAGACTGAGGACAAACTCCCTGAGTGAGCATGAAAAATGCACATAACAGACTTGAGGGTATAGTAACAGATATTTGTGCAGAAATTTAGCAAGAAAAGAACAGGCACAGAACTCTTGGGAACAGTTCGGAAATAGAAGGTCCAGATATGAAAACCTGGCATGGCAGAACAGGCAAGAACAAGAATTTGGGAATACATTGGCAAACATAACTAGGACCAAATTCAGACATTCACAAGCAAAATATGTGGAACATACTCAAGTACCAGACCACTGGAAATAGGACAGAATTCAGACTACACACAGAACAGGCTCAAAAGCATGACAAATAGGACTAGGACAAAAGATAAAGTAAGATGGCTGATGAACTTCACATAACTCAGACAAAAGACAGAACATGCAAAGAACCAACATAATTGCATAGCTAGGAACAGGAAACACAACTGAGGCAATCTAAAACAAGTATTAACTCAACCAATACCGAACTGCAGAGAGATACAAGCACCTTTGCACTGATTCACACCCACAAGTAGCCAACTCATGAACACAGTGCACAATTACACTAATATATATATATATATATATATATATATATATATATATATATATATATATGTGTTATGGTTCATAACTTCATTCACAATTCTACAAGCCACAGAGCAGAAATTCCCCAGTATTCATTGCTGGATCAAAGATGCACAGATCATGATCTGGTGATTTTCATTGAAGGAAGTGTCATCTTTACACCCAACAATGTATAATCATCTAATATTTGTTATCCCTAGTGTTTTCCATGACAAACTAATGCATTTTAGTTATTAGAATTTTCGCTCTACGGTCAGCATTCAGTTACAGACAAGTAAATTTGAGTAAACCTAATGTGGGTGTGAAACGACTGTCCAATTAGATACAAACTCAAATTGATTCAATATGAATAAAAAGTGCCCAAAGGAGTTATCTGCTTTATTTATATTGCTAACCTATACTGATCAATATCAGATTGGCAGGGGGGCTGACTCCAGGCACCACTACTGATCAACTGTTTGAAAAGAAAGCAGTTCTTGCCCAAGCGCTGCCTTCTCTTCGTTGTCTATCTGCTCGTCGTCACAATGGCAGTAGTGAGAAGGTGTAATTACAGCTAAGTCACCCTATTCACTTTTATGGGACCTCTCCCTCCTGTTCAAGTGAATAGGAAGGAGTCATCCCACGGAAGTGAATTGGACGGCTGAGATGTAATTACACCTGCTTATCACAGTAGTTACAACGGTGAGCAGGTAAACAATGAAGAGTACAAGCGCTGCTTTTTCTTCAAACAGCTGATCGGTGGGGGTGCCTGAAGTCAGCCCCCACCAATCTAATATTGAAGTCCTATCCCGAGGATAGGTCATCAGTATAAAGTATACAACCCCTTTAAATTGTCTTGAAAAGCTGTCAATTACTATCTCTCTGTCCAACAATTCTCCCAAATCTAATCACCTAAAATTCTGATTCCACAGAATTCAAACATTCCCAAAGATTTGTGTCGAATTCTGATTCTATAGAATTGATTTTCTTATCTCTAGTGGTAGTGAAATAAACAGGAAAGCACATAATTTTACTGTTATGAGCAATGCCAAGGTTTTAATATGCATACTTAATTTCATAATTGGACTTAATGCTTATCATAACTGTATTCATAAAAATTAAAGCATGAAGTACAGTAAACGGTGCTCCATTATATTATGGACAATGCTTTCTAATACTTAGTGTTAAAAATACAGGGCTATAATACAGATCCGAACAAGCTCCGAGCTGTATGTGGCTATAACCTTGAACTCTTTGAAGCTTATGGGGCACTATAGGACTTCTGTATGCTGATTTGAGGCAAATAATTGTGACACGCTCCATTGGATACAGTTTTATCAAGGTGGTCTCTCCTAGATGCATTGATTGTAGATGAATGGCTACTTGTGTGGTTATAAATTTACTGTATGTCTGAATAAAGCACTAATTTTAGGCTTTTGAAAATGTTGAAAATTTCTATTCGTAGAGTATGGTTGGAATTTTAGCCAAGGACTCAGTCTAATACGAAGGTTTATACTTTACTTCTGCCACCTAATTATCAAGTGTTGATACATAGGACCCACACTTTTATGCTTGAATTCAATGAATGATCTCAATTTAAAAGTCAATAATAATCCGACATGAGGCCAGTCATTTCATATGGCCAAATTTTATGCTGCATTATGTTCATGTCATAATTCCCCAAGCATCCTTCTTTAGATGTTGCTCACCAAATGAACACTACAGAGTACAGAACAGAGTCTATTACGTATGAACTCTGGGGGCCCTGATAATTTGATTGTATGGGGCCCAGATACCTTAACTGCCCTGTCTGTAATGGTCCCACATGAGGGAAAAACAAAACAAAACAAAAACAACAAAGGAAAGATTTAGGAAGAAACATAATAAAAAAGTTTGTAATGTGAAAAAAGATATATGCCCATAAAGTTCAACCTATTATCTTACAAAGTTGATCTAGAGGAAGGTAAACACTCCATGAGTTAGAAGCCAATTTTCCTCATTTAAAGGTGAAAAATTCCTTCTTCAGGTATTCAAAATTACTTCCTGGATCAGCGACCCTCCAGAATTCTAGTAACTACAACCTTTAATATTATATTTAAGAAATACCTCCAGGTCCCTCTTGGAGTCAGTTCACCATAACCACCTCTTCAGACACAGAGTTTCATAGTCTCACTGCTCTTACAATAAAGAATTGTCTTCCATATAGATGGAGAAACCTTATTTTCTGTAGACATATAAAATATCCTCTTTTTGTGGTCACAGTCCTCGGTACAAATAGATGATGGGAGAGATATCTGTACTGACCTCCGATATATTAATACATAGTAATCAGATCTCACCTCACCAGTATTTTTTTCTAAATTAAATAACCCTAATTCTGATAATATTTATTGGCACTGTAGACCACCTACTCCATTTATTACTTCTGTTCTGCATGTCATTCCCATTTCCCAGGTGACCAGGGATTGGTTGAGCAGTAATTTCCTATGTGTCGAGAGGAGAGATTTTGGGGGCTCTGTGAAGCATCAGAATGGAAGCCGCAAAGAATCGATACTGTGAGTATAACTTATTTTGTTATACATACTTATCTTTTTTTAAAAAATTGCCTCTACGGCCTCTGTAAGAAATTCTGAATAAACAATGGACGGCTCTGACTATTCACAGAGCTGAGTCTTCTATGCTGTGTAAAGGGTTTCATTTTATTTATTGTGCTTTTAGGCATCTTTGATATGACAAGCAGGAGTAAAGATTTATTTTACATGGATCTGAAAAGGACTGAAATAGTTTTGTTCATTTCCTACAGTGCAAGGGTCATCCTTGCCAGTTCCATGCCATCCTTACCGCTGATACTCCCTTCTGAAGCGCCATAGAAGATAAGCCTAAAGACAAGATGTTAAGATAAGTTCTCAGTATGTCTTGGCTGCTTGCTGCTTGGAAATGTTTACTGTTTGTATCCTTCAATATAAACTTTTAGGGTATGTGGGGGGAAAAATAAACTCAGAGATATATTTTTTTCATTAAACTGCAAAAAACAGTCTACCATTTCCCGACTTTCTTGTCAGCTTCATTTTGAATTCTGTTATTGTCTCCCGCAGAAGAACAGTGACATTTGATTCACTGCAGATTTCTAAGCACATCTGCCATGAAGTT
Source organism: Rhinella marina (assembly GCA_900303285.1). Classification (NCBI taxonomy): domain Eukaryota; kingdom Metazoa; phylum Chordata; class Amphibia; order Anura; family Bufonidae; genus Rhinella; species Rhinella marina. Next base: position 21,610 of record ONZH01020526.1, read on the forward strand.
GTAATGCATGCAGAGGAGGCAAAGAACATACAGTAGCATATATCAAGTAAAAGTTCCGTCTAACTAATCAAGTCCATAGGGACACTCTACTGTGTCATAAGACATATCATTCCACAGTTGAATGAGATTGTCAGTCATAGCAAGCCAGGCTGCGGTAGAGCTATTGTCACCAGTCAGCAGTATGGAAGTGAATAAAAGTAGATAGGGGTATATTTAAAAACCAGCTCAGCGTGCCCTTGCACATGCCCATTTTGCCAGGCAGAAAGCACTCCCTGTCACATTTCAATTTACAAATCGGAAAGAACAGATTGTTGATAGCTTAAAGGAACATAAGGAGTTTTTATGGTATAATTCTGGACAATTACGAAATACCCAGAAGCTTAACAGTTTGGATTATTTGCTTACAGTGATGTTTTGAGGAAGAGTTTCATGGCGATAAAAGTTCTAAGTTCTAAGATCCAGCTTCGACTACTCAAGAAAACAAATAGTCAGTCTGGAGAATAACAAATCAACAATATGGGATTCTAACCTTTCTTGGGAAGTAAAAACAGACATAACAAACTCATAAACAAGCAGAAATGAACAAAAAAGTAGACGACCAAATGATAACATATAATGGAAAGAGAAATTGATATGCAATTCAGATTTCTTCCAATAAAAACTTAGGCAGAGTGTCCAGAATATAAACAGATTTACACATCACAATGAAGCAGGCAATTATTGGGAAGACTGTGTTCCTTGTCGACAATTGCCTGCTCCTCAGTGGAGGTGGAGAGCTACATTTACATGCAGCAACCATTGTATGGGGATGAGTGATCGCTACTCCCATCGCTCATCCTAATATAGAGTCTTTGTTTCTGGGAAGCCTGGGCAGATACTTTACACAATTATTGGGAACAAGTGTTTGTACGGATATTGATTACTGATAATCCGCTTAACAATCTAGCAGTGTAAATCCATCTTAACCTTAGAAAGCAGTAGGGAAGCAGAAGGAGTTTATCTAGAAATTATAAGACTCTAAAATAAATATCAGGTCAAAGCTCCATAATTAATATCAGCACCAAGATCTCCTTTGAGAACTTCATCAATGGATATGTTCTGTTCATTATGAGTTTAATGGCGTCCATGCAACTCAACAGAACAGAAGTCACAATCAAAATAACATGTATCAGGTGCTGCCTAATACTGCCACTCAAACCTGATAGTTCAAAATTAGGCCCTATAGTACCTTCTTATGCACCTTTATTCCCAATTTCAAGCACCTTAGTAGGTCATGAAGAAATGACGGTCGGGTATTCTTTATCTCCATCAATAAGCAATAGTTACAAAGAATGTCCTTCTCTCTCTGGTAGATTATGCACAGATTTCAATTGGCACCATGAGATTTCCCTGTGGTTGCAAACACTTGATGCCAGGGTCCCTTACACTTAACCAGTGAATGTTCATGGTTCAGTGAATGTTCATGGTTCAAGAAGTGGGGAACCTTGTGGTGGGCTTATTTTTGTGAAACCAAAAAGACATTATCTAAACTAAACAACTTTAAAGAACTTATACAGCAAAGCTAAAACTAGTCTTGTACCTCACATGGATATAGTGATCTCCCCATTCAATTAATCTGCAAAATGTATTTTAGGTTGGTGGCTCCGGTTGTGTCATTACTCTGGAGGTGGGTTGTTTATGATGTAGCTCTCTCCCTGTCACAGCTCAGGGGTTGTGTAGTTTCTGCTGTAGCTGGTGGAAGCTTAACAATGGAACTGAGCATGGGCATCCACCGCAGGAGGTGGACAGAGAAGAAGAGAGGAAAAAGAAAAAGAGAGAGGAAAAACAGCAGATGGCGCTATACAGATACATTTTATTGAATAACTCAATGGCTATACAAAATTTTTAATTATGTGCAATTACAAAAATATTCAGATCCAAGTTCTAACATTTAGCTACAGGTACCCAATTCCTAATGGTATTGGCATAAAACAGCCATATTCAGTTCCATGTATACTAAGGTAGCATCAGTTTTTCTTGAATGGAATGTACCTCATTATTTGGTTGTCAAACTGCGCAATAATATTTATTTTAATATAACATTTTTAATACAATATAAAATATTTAGAAGCAAACTACATAATTTACAGTATGCTCACCATAAAATGTTAGATTTTTATTGCAATATCACTATGATAACTAATAGTTTATGTCTTTACTGTAAAACATAATTGACTGCAAGTAACTAAGTAATTATATCTTATCATTATCACCACCTGTCCGGTAAGCCTTTAACAACAGCCTGCCTATGAGTAATAGTAAGCTTTTTTGTTCTTCCCCAGTAGTCCATGTTTGGAGGATTTTCTTAATCATACACAGGTGAATTAATGTAATACCAACTATTTTCCCATCTGTTGGCACAAAGAACATCTAAAAATATGACCTGTTGGAGATACTATGCTTCAAGAAAACCTACAGGCATCATATAAAAATTATGATATCTCTGTAGGAAACTGGTCATGATCAGGCTTGCAAAATTCTAAAACAGCAAGATATAAATCTGTACTTTATTATTTTATGTATATGTTATTTGTATAACTCTCAATACCCTTTGTCATCAGATAATTATCTAGCCCTTTTTGTAAATGTTGACATGGTATATGCCTCTTGGGTATTCTATAGCTTGACTTCTTAACTATAAGTAATCCTAAATCTAAATATCTAAATCCCATTTCCTCCACAAAGAACGTACCATTTCTTTGTATTGACCATACATGTATTTATTTGAATAAATGATACAGTATATCTTTTAAAGGGGTTTCCGGGATTTTGATATCAATAGCCTAAGCTCACATCCATTGTGTACAGCATCTTTCTCTTTAGAGTGAACGGGAGGAGCACTGCAGTTACCAGCTCTGTCCACTACACAATGGGCAGAGTTACGGAGTGCCAGTGCTAACTTGCAACCCCAGAGCTACAACAAATCAACTAACTGATGTTGTGTGAGGTGTTTAAATGGATCATTGTGCCTGTTGGTCCAGTGCTTCATGTGCTTCTATGGGACTGATCAGGTATGGTCTACATCAGTGCAATAGAAATAGATGGAGCAGTGGACTGATATGTGCCTACTGCTTCATGCAGTAGAACTCAGGACACCTCATGTGTGAAATTGTAGGAGGCTACAGGTTTTATTTTTGCTTGTTTTAATTTTTGTCCTTGTAGGTGACTTGCATATTGGTTGCTTACACCATAGGCATAGTTTACTAGGGCTGGCTATGGGGATCATTGTGGGTCAAAGGGAACCTCCTCACTCTGACTATTCATTATGACTGCAGCATCTGAGGAGTTAAGTGCCCATGATCAGAGTTATCTCTAAACAAGGGCACTGCCTGTGAGCGTCAACTGTGTAATACAACTAGCGATTATGACACAAACTCAGTATATTGAAACATTTGACTTGTATTATAGATGTAAGGTGGATTTTAGGTAGAGATTAATTAATTTGAATTGGATTAGAATATATTGGAATATATTGAGTTAAAAATACACGAATGTAAGAGGAAATAAAAAAAATAATTAATTGAATTGTTTTAAATAAAAAAAAGCATTTTTCAGAATCATATTTTCCCATGGTACCTTTACTACCTTTACCTTTGCTATAAGTACACCAACTGTTCATAATACAAGTTCAATAAATTATGATTTAATATGTTTGTAAAACCTTCAACAGACCGCAAATCACATTACAACCACTGGTTGGCTACAAACAGCATAAACAACTCCTGATAGAGTATTGCAAAACCATGTTTTTTTTTTTTTTTCCAAAGCTGGCAATATTTGTAGATTGCAAGCCCTCGCAGGCAGGACCCACTCTCCTTCTGTACCAGTTTGTAACATGTCTTATTCATGCTCATTGCAATTGTTTTATATTATGTAAATATACCCGTTTTCATATGTACCCCACCATGGAATGAATGGTGCTTTAATATTTAATAATAAGAATAATAATAATACTATTGCATAACGCTTCTTGGGATATGTTGAACTAAGAGGAGAGGTAAGGAAGGGCTCTCCATGACATCTTGTCTTAATATCAATCAGTGTGTTAGCATTTCAAGTTGTGGAGGAAAACTGGCTGCCACTGTGGCTGCCTGATGACAACCTAATTGATACTTTTCCAATAAATATTATTTATTTCAATCAATATTAATATTGATTGATAAATCATTTCTAAATTAATCAAATCGACCTGTATTTTCCAAAAGTTTGGGTCAAATCCAAATCAGAATTTTTGGCGAGTCAGTTTGGGTAATTTTCTTAAAAGGGCATTAGCCATTTTTCACATCAGAAGACAGGAAAGATGAAAATGGAAGATTGCATGGCCCTAGGTGATGTATGTGTGTGCTTATACAATGACAGACATTTGCTTCCAAAAAGTAAAAAAACAGCATATGTAGTACATTTATGTATAAGCCACGATGTATAAGCAACTTTGCTTCGACTATTGTCAATGAGCCACTTAATAACCTTTCATAATCATTACATTTTTAAAAAGAAAAACTCTCCTATCGATGTTGAATGCATCATATATACACATTGAATATCTATATTACACTGCAGTATATAAACATGGTAAAACAATTGGTCATTGGATTTGCTGTTTGTTGTCTTTCGCTTAATTTAAGTTCATAATATTTTTTTTCTGCCTAAGTGACCCGTGGATGCTCCTTTTGTTAATATAGTAACCTTAAAGTGACCCCTTAAATCAAATTACCCAGACTTCCTGCTGATAATTTCTTAGGTCAGGTTCCAAATTGCTCATCACATCCTTTACTACTGTATTTCAACTTACAATAACTGTAATACACTAAGCTCTGGAGCAGATTCCTCTGGGACATAATATCTGTCTGACTGGGGACCGCCATGGTCTTTTTTCAGTATTTATCTATCCTATTTTTTGTTATATATATATATATATATATATATATATATATATATATATAATCAGTACATTTTTACAAAACAGCATTTTTTAAACAATGTGTCCTTCCTTATCTTATCCTTTTGCTTCAACATATCTCGAGATGTGTTGATTTTGAGCCTATCAAGGGTCTCGCTATTATGTTGCAACAATGTATTGAGTTTGCATCAAGAGAAACTAAAGCCCTCAACCAAATTTGTTGAAAGTTAAAGGGGTTCTTCCAATAGGTCATCAATATAAGATCTGCAAGGGTTGGACTTCTTGCGGGGTCCAACTCTCAGCACTCCCACAATCAGCTGTTTGAAGAGGTAGTGGCATTAGTGAGAGCACTGCTTCATCTTCAAAATTACCTGCACGTCTTCTCGGTTGTAGTGGTGGCCCAGTATAATTACAACTGCTCAACCCATTCACTCAGACCCCCACCAATCTGCAATCTGATATTGATGACCTATGGATACACTGTAGGTCATTGATATTTTTTCACTACACAGCCCCTTTTGAATGGGTTTTCCAAGAAAATAATGTTAATGACCTATCTTCATCATCAGTATCCGATCAATGGGGTTCGACTCCTGATCTGATCAACTGTTTGAAGAGGCCATGTTGCTCCGGTGAGTGCTGCTTTCTCTTCCTGGGCCAATAAGGTCACATTCATCAGTCAAGGTGTAGCTCAGTCCCATTTATGTCAATAGACCATTCTACAATACTAAGCACAGCCACTATACAATGCTATGCTTGATAAGCTATGTGGAAGGCACAGTGCTCATAGGAACCCCACAATCTCTTCAAATAACTGATCATTATGTTTATTGGATACCACCACCCCCTCACATATTGATGACCTACAGTATCTGCTTAAGGGTGGACACCTGTCTTCAAGTGTAAACTGCAGACCATGCATTACTATATTGCTATATACCAGGGATGGCCAACCTGAGGTTCTCAAGCTGTTGAAAAACTACAATTCCCAGCATGTCCAGACTGACTACAGCTATCAGCCTACAGCAGGGTATAGTAGGAGTTGTAGTTTTACAACAGCTGGAGAGCCACTGGTTGGCCATCCTTACCCCTTGTAAGAAGGTAAAGTACCAAACCAATATTACATCTAAAATATTAATTGGTCATATTAATGCTATAGAGGGGAGAGTCTTTTATCAGCCATTTCTGATAGCTGCTTTCATTTGAGTAGTAGCTCTCAGTCTGGTGGACCCAGCGCTTGGTCTGGTTTCCATGGGTAGAGCATTGGGGGTGATCTGGGAGAATTTAGGTGGACGCAACAGCCCAACTCCTAGTATTAGGTTCAGTAAACCTCTGATACTTCACCCTTAGGTTCTCATACTTTTTAGGGTTGTTTCTGCTGACGACACATGTGGTCTAATCAGTTATGCTATCTGGCTACAGATGGGGTACTTACGCATTTGTTGGTGATGAACGCAAGGACGTCATTTAATCACTGAATGTCTTCTGCAACTAGTTTTTTCTGCCTAAGATACCCGGCTACCTGGGTTTTAGCTTCCTCCACATTTTTCACATTTGTATACTAATACATATTTTTTGTTTTATTTTAAAACGTCCTCACAGGCAGTGACTAACTATTAAACACTTGGACAAAAACTTCAACGTCTACACCTTTAAACATACACAGTGAGTCTTTCTTCTGCCTCTAAACATGAGAATACTCTGGAAAAATCAGCTAAATATTCAAAGACTAAATTTGATAACAACATTATCAATATACTGTATATAGAGCCTAAGAACTAATCAAAACAGGAGAAACAAATGAAGTAATTATGTAAGGTGAGAACAGAAGGAGCCGGAAGTAATGTATGATTACACAAGGTCATTAGAAGAAATGTGTTTGAGAAGAAACATTTATTAAGATACGTTGCTTGATCATTTATTTCAACTCCAAGCAGAGTTTGGAATACAATCTTCCCATTAGCATGACCTTGGAGGGATTATCATATCTTTTTAAATGCTGGATGAATTTGTGTTCAATTAGTTTTATGTACACGGAGACTCATTACAATTATACAGCCTTTTAAAGGCAAGGTGGAAAAAATGGGTTCTTGAAAAGCATTGTAAATTAACTCATTTAGCTACAGTCCAAGCACTAGAATATATCAGTTGTTTCCAACGAATGCCTTCACAATGACTAATGCTGAAAAAGTAGATGTATCATCAAAAGTATTATGAGGACCTGAAGACCCTTTTTCTGGAAGAACTATGTGAAGTAAGTTAGGAAGATATTCCTTCCAAAAAGCAACCTTTTTGAAGACTTTTTTTTCAAATATATAACACTGTGCAAAAATAAGAATGATTCTGCATCAGGACAACGACCCTGAACATAAAGCCAATGTCATTAAGAACTATCTTCAGCATCAAGAAGAACAAAGAGTCCTGGAAGTGATTATATGGCCCTCACAGAGCCCTGGTCTCAACATTGCTGGGATTACATGAAGAGACAGAAGTATTTGAGCAAGCCTAAATCCATAGAAGATCTATGGTTAGTTCTCCAAGAATTTTGGAACAACCCCCCTGCCAATTTTCTTTAACAGCTCTATGCAAGTGTTCCTAATAAGAACTGATGCTGTTTTGAAGGCAAAGGGTGGTCACACCAAATATTGATTGGGTTTTAATTTCTTCTTTTTTTGTTTGTTCACTTTACATTGTGTTAATTGATAAAAATAAAGTATTAACACTTCTATTTTAGATAGCATGTTTACTTTGAGTAGCTCTGTACTTGGTAAGCTATGTGGAAGACTCAGCGCTCACAGGAGCACCACCATCTCTTCAAGCAGCTGATCACTGTGGGTGTTGAAAGTTCTACAAATAGTCCAGAGGTATAGTAAGTCTAGCGTTTGACAAGAACAGGTTGTAGACCTACTCTACATCACTTTCAAAATATGTAAACCATGTACAGAAACTACTCCTCTGATCAGTCAAGGATAATTTTCTTTCACTTGTCTAAAACTAAAATGTTTGAGACTATTTTTTAAAATAAATTATTGCTACTTTAAAGTGCGCTCCCAACTTGCCTTAAGTACCCCAAAGTTAAGTTGATTCAGGGAGCCCTAACTTTATTAAGCTGCAGTAGATTGTTAGAAGCTTTGATAGCCACCAATACTGTGAAACTGGAAGGCAGAACGATTTCTTTGCACAGTATTAGAAGAGTGGAATGTCCACTAAAGTTTAACGTTTGGGGAAAAAAAAGCTGAGAATTCAGCTTTAGGCCATTTACACGGAGAACTAATTTATACATAAGTCTTTACTTGGGTAGATATTGCCTACTGTCCTCTATAGCTGAAGCCTGTTCTAGACATGTCAAAATGACAACCAAGCAATATTATGGCATGAGCATAGCACATACTACAATTACCAGGTGCAGCCAGGAGGTTCATGCTACAGCTAGTTAGACATCATGTTGTCATGGTCAGAATAGACTTCAGTTATATCTTAGAAGAAAACATTGTGGGTTTAATGGACTGATGGCTTACAGGACAGTAAAACTGATTGTGGAATGTTACAGTATGTGGGTGTTGATTAAAGTAAGAATTACAGTTCTTGCCTGGGGTCATACTTTAAGGGAGACTTAAAGGGTTAGTCCCATAACAGATATTGACTACATATTGCTAGGGTATGCCATCGATGTCAGACAGACACCTATAAGGGTCCACTCTAATTTTGAGAATGGGGCCCCGGAAGTGAAGGAGAGCACACCATTCATGTGTGATATGCTCTTCATTCACCACTATGAGGGTCCCAAAAATACCCCAACAAGTGCATTCAGCTATTTTTCAAATTCACATAGCGGTGAATGGAGAGAGCACCGCAAATGCACAACCACCACTTTATTTACCACTATGGGGATGCTGGAGATAGCTGAGTCAGCACTCAGCTATGTTGAAAACTCTCATAGAGGTGAATAGAGGGTGCCTGGGCATCATATTTTAACTATATGCCATCAAAGTCTGAGATGTAAATATCCTCTGAACCTGGACATATCCCTATTTTCACCCAGGCAGCCCCCCTGATATGAGCATCAGAGCATCACGCAGGGCTAAGGCTTTTTTTGGGAGATCCGGTGACATACCGGGCTTTCCATGGGTAAAGCTAGGTGGAGGTTTCCACCTAGCAGTAAACCTAGTGATGTCACTGGCACTAATGGATGGGCTTTAATGCTGCCCTAGTCTATAAAACAGCTAGGGCAGAGCTAGAGCCCTCCTATCAGTGCCAGTGATGTCACCAGCAACACTGTTAGGAGGAAGTGTGAAAAAAAACAGCCTAAAGCTCATATCACAGAGCCTGTCTGGTTGAAAATGGGCATATGTCAGTATATGGGCAGAAAGTTTTAAAATCCTCCAAAGGTGATAATATAATATATGTGTCATAGGATTCATCAGATAGCACCATTTGTAGGTACTTCTTACATTTATACATTTGCTTATTTGTTTAAGTTGTAATATTGGATAACAAAACAATATATTTATAAATAGATGAATATTTGATAAATAATAATAATAATAATAATAATAATAATAATAAAAACATAGCATAGCACATTCTTAAAATGATAAATAGATGCTCCTACACAACTGCTATGACAGACAAGAGATGGAAATCCACTCAAACAATTAAACGTCTTTATTTTTACAGTCAAACAGATGTAGCAAAAGAAATTTCTCTAGACATTTCGACCAGCCTAAGGGTCAATCACATGCTATTTCTGAACAAGTAAAACTGGGTCAAACATCCTGTAGCGGTATATATTTATATATGAAACGCCCAATAATAGTTAAAGACAGATGGTAAATTTGGAGCATGGTTAGCTTCCAGCTTCAGGACTTGAAGTTTGAAAGCCACACGTTGACAGAGAGGAAAACATTTTATTTATTTATTTATTTATTTATTTACTTATTTATTTATTTTTGTGTTTTGAATTGCTATCAATGTAAAATACAGGCAGGGAAACTCTGTGTACAAAAATCTTCTAACTTAGTAGGGTTGCGCATTTTTGAAATTTTCAATCTGACCATTCCTCTTTGAAAGGAACTTTATTAAGGATTGCGGTTTCTCATTATACAAATTCAATTCATTATGCTAGCATGCTGGCAAAACCCTCGACAAATTACAATTACAACCATTGTGTGGTCACATATAGACACATATAAAATAGGCAACTCCCAACAGAGTATCACAAAATATTTTTGGTATGTATATATTTTATACAGTATATCTATATTGCCCTGAAAAGTCTTGCATGAGTTCTTCTAGGACTGTATCCAACACCTTTCAAGTTCTTTCACCTGAAAACAGCCTTAATAATGTCAAAGTATCAGTGATATATATGGCTGTGGGTAAACGGATGGTAACTGGAAGTAACTAACAGCCTATTTAATAAAACAGTGTAATGTCCAATTTTATTTTTAAATTAAAACATGGTCCACAAATTATTCCTTTTTTGGTGGCAGTCTTCTGACCAGTAAATTGATAACCACTATTTGGAACATTTGTCTGACTCGAATCACAAAATATTTTAATTTGTCTGGAATCTGAATTTTGGGAATTTCTGCTTTAAATCTGGCAACATGTTGAAAAAGCAATTGGTTCAACCCAAAATACCCTACGCCAAAGCACAAATAGAGCAATATTGTGTATGAAACAAAACCGCAGCTACACCAGCATATGGCCAAGTACAGAAGGGCTAATGCCTATGGGTATCTAAATTTTAAAGGGGTTATACACTTTAGCAAATAGCATTTATTATATAAAGTTAATACAAGTTACTAACGTACTGTGGTTGTCCATATTGCTTCCTTTGCTGGCTGGATTCATTTTTCCATCACATTATACACTACTTGTTTCCATGGTTATGACCACCTTGAAATCCATCAGCGGTGGCTGTGCTTGCACACTATAGAATAAAAACACCAGTTTATGTACACTCCCACGGTCCTGGCCACCAGAGAGGCCAATGCATTTTCCTATAGTGTGCAAACATGACCACCGCTGATGGATTGCAGAGTGGCCATAACCCCTGGAAAGGAGCAGTGTATGACGTGATGGAAGAATAAATCCAGCCAGATAAGGAAGCAATATGGAGAATCACAATACATTAGTCAGTGGCTTATATTAACTTTCTTTACATAATAAATTCTGTTTGCTGAAGTGACACAACCCATTTAAGGACAAAGGACACTCATTTAATGACAACAAGGTTCAAGTGCCAGACACAGAACAGGACTGGTTCAAAAGAGGCATGAAAGAAGCTATTCATGTTAAATTGGACAAACCAAAATTGAATAGAGGTGGAGGGGTACAACATCAATTTTCTGCCACTTACAATGCTGTTCTAGCACTTCTCCCAAGGCAGTTTAATTACAGCTCATAGCTTCAGTCATGCAAATGCAATCAGCATCTTACCACCATGAATGAAGCCATTATACAAGCTATTCTAATTGAGAAAGCCAGTTGGACAACTAGCAAACTGCATTAAGGAAAAGACAATTACAATTCCTGTTGCTCTGACTTCTTACTACTGATATTACTTCCATCCCATTTAATAATCTGGTCCCCCACCTCTGATCCCTTTCTAGCTCTTTTATATACTTTATACCAAGTGGAGCCCAAAACTATCTTCTAAAGTCAAGATGAGGGATTTTTTGAGGGAAAATATTTCAACTGGATTACAGGTTTTAGCTCTCTTGTCATATACCATAAAATCCTATTTGCTTTTGCCGCTGCTACTTGACATTGAGCACTGTTTACTGCTTGACTTACTAACTATAAGTCAGATTGTCGGTCTTTAGGGGAAACTTATCAGAGACAGCTGATGGCAGGTAGCAACGAGACATGTACGGTTTGTGTCTAGGTGCCTTAAACCTTTGCGAATATGAATGAGATGTAATTTCAAGTGTTTTCTTTCTCAGAGCAGATTGTCTGCCTGTTCTTTCCCTGCCTGGTGATATAAAAATATATTTCTGTGTCTGCACCAAGGGAACGAGGCTTTGTCTAAGTTTCGGCATACCAAAAAAATCAAAACACTTAAAATATTTACAAAATCCAAGAAACCCGTTGAGTTCTACCTCCGCAAGCAATGTAAGCACAATGTAAAATCTGTAGGTGTATAAAACACTTGCTCTTCTAGATCCTTGCAATTAATAAATGCAATGGCTTTCACTGGAACAAATTATGACTCTCATATAATTGTCAAGTTTAATGAGCACTACGTTGGATGGCCGCAGTTTTCCCGAGGACCAAGACCCTCCTGTGAAAGCTCCTGAACATCTTGTTTTATTACGGGATATCATTACGTCTTGTTATGTGTATAAATTCATTGTGCGCTTTAATTTTATCCTGGAGTCTTCATTTTTTATTCAGCCTGTGGCTTCATTAAAATTTCTCAGAATTAAAGCTTCCTTCGGCGCACTACAGCATGAGGTTTCGGTTTTAGATAGCCAAGCCTGTCTTTAACAAGGCGAACCTCACATTGAAAGTCTAATTTCCGGTATCCATATTTTCAGAGTGTTTCATATTTATGATAATATTTTTCATATTGCTTTTTGCCTCCTTGCAGTGCAGAAGCCAGGATAATTGAATAGTAATACCAGCTTAAATTATGTTCATGTGTCTTGGATGAAAGCAGAAGGATGGAAGCAGAAGGTTTCTATGTAAGCTAAATGACCGTTATACTCATGATCGGGCTCCATTCAGTGCTCCAGTATTCATTGCAGTGTCATTGAAAATTATTTACCGAGATTCTTCACCAAAATGTACAGTATGGTTACAAAAATAGAATTATTATGGCAGCAAAGGATGAAAGGACTGGTATGTATCATATCAAGCGAGAATAGACCTCAGCTACACTACAAGACACAACAGCTACATAAACAAAATGGTGGAAGGGGATAATCCTTATTTCTAGCCTCAGACAACACCTCAAAAATGGTAGGTGCTGGAGACTGGTCACTTTCTCTTAGTATTTTACATGTTAGAGCTGCAGTTTGTGCTGTAGAGCTGCTCTTCCTACTCTTGCTCAATCAGTCTATCAGAAGTTGGGCAGAAATTTGCAGTATTTTAGTCATGGTCACCTGAGGTTTTTCGACAAATAAAGACCATTGATTTCCTTCCTTCAAAATCCTTTCCATTAAATCTTGTATATTTTTCTCCCATAATCCACTACAGAATACAGTCCCAACCACCACAGAATACAGTCCCATCCACCACAGAATACAGCCCCACCCACTACAGAATACAGTCCAATCCACCACAGAAAACAGTCCCACCCACTACAGAGTACAGTGCCACCCACTACAGAGTACAGTCCCATCCACCAGAGAGTACAGTCCCATCACCAGAGAATACAGTCTCACCCACTACAGAATACAGTCCCATCCACCACAGAATACATTCCCACCCACTACAGAGTACAGTCCCATCCACCACAGAATACTGTCCAACGCATTACAGAATACAGTCCCATCCACCACAGAATACAGTCCTGTCCACCACAGAATACAGTCCCATCCATCACAGAATACAGTCCCATCCACCACTGAATAAAGTCCCATCCACCACAGAATACAGTCCCACCCACTACAGAATACAGTCTCATCCACCATAGAATACAGTCCCACCCACTACAGAGTACAGTCCCATCCACCAGAGAGTACAGTCCCATTCACCAAAGAATACAGTCTCACCCACTATAGAATACAGTCCCATCCACCACAGAATACATTCCCACCCACTACAGAGTACAGTCCCATCCACCACAGAATACTGTCCCACCCACTACAGAATACCATCCCGTCCACTACAGAATACAGTCCTGTCCACCACAGAATACAGTCCCATCCACCAAAGAATACATTCCCACCCACTACAGAGTACAGTCCCATCCACCACAGAATATTGTCCCACCCACTACAGAATACCGTCCCGTCCACTACAGAATACAGTCCTGTCCACCACAGAATACCGTCCCATCCATCACAGAATACAGTCCCATCCACCACTGAATACAGTCCCATCCACCACAGAATACAGTCCCATCCACCACAGAATACAATCCCACCCACTACAGAATATAATCCCATCCACCAGAGAGTACAGTCCCATCCACCACAGAATACATTCCCACCCACTATAGAATACAGTCCCATCCACCACAGAATACTGTCCCACCCACTACAGAATACCGTCCCGTCCACTACAGAATACAGTCCTGTCCACCACAGAATACAGTCCCATCCACCACAGAATATATTCCCACCCACTACAGAGTACAGTCCCATCCACCATAGAATACTGTCCCACCCACTACAGAATACCGTCCCGTCCACTAAAGAATACAGTCCTGTCCACCACAGAATACAGTCCTGTCCACCACAGAATACAGTCCCATCCATCACAGAATACAGTCCCATCCACCACAGAATACAGTCCCAACCACTACAGAATACAGTCCCATCCACCACAGAATACAGTTCAAATATTATTCTCACCAACAAAGATCTCCACAATGCTGCACCTCCCTACATACCCCCCTCATTTCTGTCTACTGCCTTACTGGTGCTGTCTGTTCTGCCAATGATGTAAGGTTAACATGCTCCATAATTTGAACCTCTCACTCTCCGCTACAAAACTTTTCTCGAGTTCCACCAGTTCTCTAGAGAGCACTGCCCCATGCAATCAGGTTAATCTCACCTTTTATTGCTTTAAACATGCTTCAAAAACTCATCATGTTTCCTAAACAGGGTAAGATGTGTCTTGTTACCACCACCTCTCTTTGTATCATATGGATGTTAGCCAGGTGCCACTGTACTGCTACTGTAGCTCATTTGTTCACGGCTTTGGTGACTGTTACTTACTTTACTCTGTATTTTTTCTTTTGTATACATCTTTTGTCATAGTCTAATAAACTTTTTACGCACTTAAGTTGTGTTAAGCCTATTTATTCCTGAATCTCAGAATTCACAATAATACAAGTTATATATTAGCCTGTAATTCTATGATGTCTATTTGTATATGCACCTTCTGAATTGTAAAGTGCAGCAGAATATGATGACTTAAATAAAGTTTTTATGATGATGATGATGATTATGATTATTTTTATTTATCAGTGTTCTTTGCCACTGTGTCTACCTGACAGTTAGCAGTATATTTACATTGTTGCGGACATATTCTACATATGCTTGTATCAATATATTATTTTTGTCTAGGTTGCTATGTAATGATGAGTGTTCCTTTTTGGATTTAGAGCTGTCTGCTTTGGATAGGCGCTTTTGGTAGAAAGGCATCCTGATTACATAGCGTCCTAACCATGAAACTCTAAAAAATCAAACCAAATCTAAAGGGAAATTAGAGTACAGGTATCAAATTACCCTATAGCATTTCTATAGAATAAATTATTCAACAATCTGTTTTTGTAATGTACAACTATGTGGGTTCTCAATATCAAAAAGCACTCTTTGTAGCTGCTGTCTACCTTTACGAACAAACTAAGGTTGCAAATGGGACCGCTCTTCATTAAAAGGGTTGTCCAGGAATGACAACTTATCCCATATCTAAAGATGCATCTAATTTGTTCGGTGAGGGTCCAACCACTGAAACCCTCATGATTAAGACAATGGTAGCCCCGGAATGGTGGTCCGGCATACACAATTCTGCTCCATTCAAAGTCTATGGGACTGCCAAAAATTTAGCAGCCTTATATAGGTTAAAAGCATTCCCATGTCATATCCTCAACCATCATTCTGCTCAAGATGAAGACAAAGATTCCCTTATCTTGTGATCAGTCAAACTCTTATCAATCAGACACTTATAATGTGTCTTATGGAAAACCGATGTTATCATTCTGAGACAATACATTAAAGCTAGATCTCCCTGTAGGCTCCTTGAATTTCTTTTTCCAGGATAATTCCTTTAACCCTCCAGTCTTCTGCTGTAAGCATACTTGCATCATGTCTCAGTGTAACCTATCCAGGTAAACGCAGATCAACCAGAAATATCACCGATCATCTTAGAAATAACGTGTATCATTGATATTCATACAAACTGGCTGCAGAACCAGCAACATCTCACACAGATTCCTTGCAGACTGTGGACGCCGCACATACAGTACTGCCTGAATGCTCGAGGCTTAGGCATAATTTTGGATCTGACACCTCTAGTGGTAGCATTAAAGATCACAGCTGCCTATGCCTTCCACAGCAGAACAAATTACAGGTCTGGAGCCTGGTATCTTGCACGCACTGAAGCCATGACTATTTCAGTAATGAACATACTACACAAATGGCATCATTCATTACAAGCAGTAAATGAAGAGAGACGCGGGGAAGAAGAAAGGCAGCAATCTCTGTAATAGTCATGGAATTATATTGTAGTATATGTCATATAACGGCAGAGATGTCCACAGTGCAATTACATTGAGTCCTAATGCATTGCATCCAGCGTAAATACACTGTCTGCTGTTTATGAAAATGGATGGTCATGGCTTTCACTGACAAAACTCTTTCATTTCCAGGATAAATACAGGATAGAATTGCATTAGAATATCTAATAGAACTTATAGGGGGGTTCCTAGGACTTATACAGAATATTGAGAGTCTATCCTTGGGAAATAAGCACCGACATATCTCCATACAGGGGTGCACCAACAATGAGGCCAGGTGAGGCAATTGCATCAGGCAGCACCAGGTAGGGGCAAGATGGGGGGGGGGGGTAGCCAAAGGGCCATGGGCTGAAGGGAAGGGGTTAGGTTAAGAAATTTGCAATGTGAAGGGGAGGGCAATGTTTCAGTTTTCGCAGAAAGGCTAGGTGCACCCCTGTCTCTATACACTGTGTGGTGGATGGAGCTGCTTCCTGCAGCACTGCTCTCCTCTACTTCAAAAAGAGCAGCTCCGTCCACTTTACGTTAGGGTGACTATTTCCGATGCCAAAGCTACTGATAAGTGAGGTGATGGGAGTCGGACTCCTGCCAATCAGATAAGGATAGGCTATCAATAGAAATTTCCTGCAAAACCCCTGTCACAATATACAGTAATGAAAGGGTTCATGGTTAGCAACTACTGGCCAAGCAGTTTTCCACTGTGAACACCACCCACCAGTTTCTAGGGGCTGTCTGACTTGTATGAAAATTTTCCCTCAGCCACACGGTCACATTTCTTGATGTAGTTTTAGAAGCCAAAATAAGAAGTGGATCATAAAAGGAGAAAAAGTATAAAGGACAGATACAACTTCTCCTGTTTTTTTTTAAATTTTCTCCAGGTTTTAGCTTCCAACCTGACCATGTGGTCATCCCCCACCACTTAGTCTCCCACACCACTTCTCTCCCACCATTTCCAGAGGTTCCACTCCGGTCTGTGTTTGCATGGTGCAATGGTGTTGTATCTGCATATGCAACACAACTACAGCAGGCAATCACTGGCCTCATGTTGTATACACTGTCACAACGGCAGCCTATATTGATATGTTTGTGTCTACTTGAATAACTTGTATCTGACCAAAAAAGCATAGACCACGGGAGAGGACTGGAGATGACTAAGTGATGAGTATCCAATGCATTATTATTTTATCCCATTTAGGGATACTCATGAGAGTTTCAAATAACTTGGAAAAACCCTTCAATGCATCTCTGCCAATCCTGTTTCTCCCCCCTGCATGCTTATAAGATGTCCATTAATAATGACAGTAGGTCATGTGATAGCACCAGCCAAATATTGGCTGTTACCAATGACAACACGTCAGTAGAGCAGTCATCAACCTGACATGTCCCTACCTAGAGAAGATACTAAAAAGGCCCCAGGGAGGAAAATAATGCTGTCCCAGTGCAATGACTCCATATTAGGAGGTCATTAGGGCATAATAGTCCTGACAGGGCACAATAGGGTCAGCACCTACCACTAAGGCCCAATTGATCCCCCCACCCCACCCTCACCCATTCTTTGCCCCCCTCTAACAGAAGTTTACTTGGTCTGCAACATTTTGACCTCAAGAAAACTTTACCTGCCGGTAAGATCCAACCTACTTATCGGGGGTTTGTACAGTACTTCATTTACATGTCAGTGGCTCTGCTATTTTGAGGGCCCTGTCCTAGAGACCTGCACCTATCTGACATTGGTGGCATATCCTAAGAACCCCTAGAACAAAACCCCTTTAAAGCCCAATTCCTCTACATTCTACTTCTGAATATGCAATGAGCAATATCCTTCAAAATGATGCAATATAATCATATTTCTCATACACATATAGTAATAGCAGCTGAGTGTCACCTGTCCGTGTACTGCCTGTAGCACTTACCAGCAAATTGCATAGCAAAAATGCATCCATTAGCTAAATAGCCTTTGTTTCTTCATAAATGTATATTTAGGGTTAACTGAAAGGGGGGGATAATGGTTTCAGCAAATAGTAAGCAGCAATTATCTATTATTATAAATAGTAATATAACGCGTCGCTGGCCATGGTGCTGAATTCCTCATTCCAGACGTCACATCAAGCTTATCATATAAAGTAAGTGCTCTCTTCTATGTGTGTTTAATTGAGGACCTGCATTTTCCAGGGAATATCAATCCTGGATCCTTTCCCTAGAGCTGTGTAGAACTCTATACTCATCTGCTCCTCTATTACTCCTTCTGGAATTGATAATTAAAATAACAGTTGGGTCTTAGAGTGCAGTGATGCACCCTATTCAAGGGCTTCTGTCTGCAGCTATGGTCATGAAAAACCGCTTGCAACTTTTGTGGACTTTTTATTATCCAGGGTATTGTAAATATGAATATTTATTCTACCAGGCTCTGCTCCTGTAAGTGCCCAGGAGGCGGAGCTTTGCGGTGAAGTGCTCTCTGTATTTTGGCTTCTTCACAACCCCTCCCCTCTGTTCTCAGTGAGAGCTGTAGCATCAGAACAGGAAAGCGCTACAGTCATCACTCAGAGCAGAGGGGAGAGGCTACGAAGCAGCTCAACACAGAGAACACTGCGTAGAGAAGACCCGCCTCTAGGGCACTTGCAGGAGCAGAAAACAATGTAATTTTCACACTACTTCTGATAATAAAAGCTCCACAAAAGGTATTCTTCTCCTGCTCCCTTCAACTCCTACCTAAAAATTTAAAGGGGTCACTAGGATATGCCCCCATTGTCTGATAGGTGCTGGTCCAACCACTGGGAACAGCATCTATCTCCTAAACCGAGCTGAAAGAGGGTGCACTGTGCTTGTGCAGCTGCTCTCCATTCATTTTTAATGGGGGCACAGAAAATAGAGAAACACTGTCTCTGCTATTTCCGTTGGGCCCATAGAAGTGAATGGGAGCATTGGCCAGTCATGCACCGTGCGCTCTCATTCACTTCTGTGGAGAGAGCACTTAGTGGTGGCCGGACAGGGGTCCTCCAGCCACCACTTTGCAAGGCTCTGTTTTCTGGTCCCAGTGGTGGGACCTGCACCTATAGACATTGCGGGCATATCCTAGCAATGTGTCCCCATTGTCTCAGGTAAGAAAACTCATTTAAGCACTTTTTGCATGGTCAAAACTGCTCACAGGCTCCCTTTAATAAGGGGAATGCCCAGCTGCCATTTTATTCATACATTTCCAGTAGGGATAATCGATAAATAACAATACAGTATAATAGTCCTAAGAAAAGATATTTCACAATAGCTATTTTTTGAGGAATTTTACTGGCGACATGTTGGGAGTGTTGACAAGTCCCCTTTAGGAAGTTTAACCACTAAATAAATATATGTAAAGTTTTATTATTATTATTATTATTATTATTATTATTATTATTATTATTATTATCATTATTTTTAGTAGTAGTAGTAGTAGTAGTAGTCGTAATAATAGTAGTGGTAGTACCAGTAGTAGTAGTAGTACTAGCAGTAGCATTAGTACTAATAGTAGCAGTAATAGTAGTAGTAGTAGTAGTAGTAGTAGTAGTAGTAGTAGTAGTAGTAGTATAAGTAGTAGTAGTATTGGTAGTATTGGTACTAGTAGGTATTGGTAGTAGTAGTATTAGCAGTAGCATTCAAAGTAGTGGTGGTAGTAGTATTAATAGTAGCAGTAGTATTGTAGTAGTAATAGTGGCAATAACAGCAGTGATAATATTAATAGCAGCAACAATGGTACTAAGAAGTTGCAATAATAAAATCATGATACAAAATAAATAAATACATATTTTGATAATTTATTAATTTCTGTAAAATATGAAACTTCACAGAAACTGTAAAAAAAAAAAAAAAAACAGAAGAGAATTTGAATGAATAAAATCCAGAACTTACCCGTCCAACTAGTATTGGTTCAGGTCCAGAAAACTCTTCCAGCACGAACATTTGATTCCACACCCAGCCTCTCTTGGATCTGTTTAATACTCTCTGCTCATCCATGATTCCATTAAGTTCCGTGGTGGCTTCGGTGGAGAGTACATAGGATTCATTCCTTGGAGCCATATAAACATGAGGAAGAACAGCAATCCATAATATGAAGAACGCAGTCCAAACATCCATGAACGTTTCCCTAAGTCTTTCTGGCATCGTAACGCAAGTCGTAGGGAACACAGGCAACACGAAACAATTGTTCTGCTCACATCCAGATTGTGGGCATCCGGTGCATCATGCAGAGAGGGAGATTTACTTGCAGCTGATCCGAGTGTTTATTGCTCAATAAACATAAGCACAAATAGTTCATATTCGAGGGACATAATGTGTCGGGAATATTGTTCATTGAAGTTTCCCTTAAAATGAAAAAAAAAAAAAATAGAAAATTAGAAAAATATTTTCATGAGTAAAATTTTCAATGCAGAATATGCTGTGTTTTTCTCAGCTAACAGGATTTATATATCTAAAATTAAAGCATCCTACCAGGAGGAGAGGGACAAAAATCAAGACCTTAAAGGGATATTTTCTTTAAAAAAAAAAAATAATAATAATAATAATAATAATTTTATGGACCCCCCACCTGCTTGTTAAGACTAACAACCTTTCCATTAATACTTATTAAAAGTTGGCTACTTTTCCAGTGCTTTGCTTGGTATGCTCCTGCCACTTCTTGGATCATGTGCCGTACATTGTCCATTGTCCTACCCTGGTTAGACCCCACAATGAACGTGTCAGTCTTCACTGATAACACAATCATGACCTGCCCCTTGAGCTCCATAAATCACAGCGCATGCATAAGAATGAATATCTCGCTACAGCTGTCAGCGCATAGACTGCTATCCCAACCCCTAACCAAGCCAGCTGCGCCTGCGCAGTCAGGACGTTTCAGCTAATGATGTCATGCAGGTCAGCACCAGAGATTGCCTTTCTGCACAGCCTGGTAAGGGGCGGGATAGTAGTCTTTGCTCTGACAGTGATAGCGAGAGATTCATTGTTACACATGCACTGTGATTATGGAGCTCAGGGGGTAGGTCATGAATGTGTTGTCATGTTCATTGTGGGTTGTAACCAGACTAGGACCAAATGCGCAATGTATGGGAGATGATCCAGGAAGAGCCAGGAGGATATTATCTGAGCAGGTAGGCAACCTTTAATAAAAGTATCAATAGAAAAGTTATTAGTCTCAAAAAGGATGGGGGGAAGGAAATTAAAAAAGAAAGAAAAAAATCAAAATATCTCTTTAAATGTACATAAACTGAGTACGGGTGGATTATGTATAGCTTCCTCTATGTTATAGGATAGATGCAGCAGAGCTGAACTTGTCATTTCACTTTTTTGGGCAATGTGGTCAGTGGGTAAGTATAATTCAGGGGATAAGCCTACAGTGCAACAGGTTGTGATAACACTAAGAGTTATGTGCAAACCAAACTGACCTCTGCTACATCTGTCACTCTAGTTTGTGAAAACCTGTAAGGGTGTTAGCACATATTGCCTGCACACAATGCTTCACATTATCGTACCAGTAGTTCTGCATGTGTTCACTGCATTGAATGGACTACAGTCAAGTTGAAGGAGATTATAAATCTTTTCTCCCTCAAAAAAGTCATGGGGGAAGATTTAAAAAATTTTGTGCAAGCCCTGCCTTGAACAAAAATGTGCAAATTACCACTCCTTCTGTGCCACGCTTGCTAATGTACTTTCAGACTAGTGGCAGCCTTCTCCAGTGGGGGAACAGCCTGCCAGATCTGTGCTGCCGCTAGTGCGCGTGTGCCACTGGAACTCCGCTCTGGCCCCATTCACTATAATAGGTCATACATATGACCTGCCATAGTTTTATTATGGCCGCCTCTCGGCATGTTTGCCGTGCTGCGGCCGGAACTCCAGCCCGCCCCCATTATAGTGAATGGGGCCGTAATGGAGTTCTGGCATTACACGTGCACTAGCCGGAACAAGGCTGCTGCTAGTCTTAAAGTAGCCTAATTTTGTTGGGCAATGCATGGGTGTGAGGGGTTGGGAGATAACCATCCTGACATATTTACCATGCTTGATACCTATACCAAGGATTCAAAGAACACCAAAAACACAATCCCTGTCTAATGCAATGCCCCTTCAGGTACAACACAGAGCATCCATTTTGCTCAGAGTGTTCCTTTAAGAAACTACCATAGGTATCTACAGTCAATAGACATCTATGTCCCCTAATGTTCATCCGGAGCTATTGCCCTCTGTAGCTAATTGCCTATAACTTGAAATGGGTGATTTTAGACACAATTTAGGCAATCTATAGACTACCAGAATATCTTTAACCTATGCATAGGTTTATTTTTTAGGATCCTCGTGTGGGTGACAGAGATTTAGAATGACAAAAATGTGCCTTTATGTCTGTGTTGAGATATCTACTGGGAATATCCTTGAATGATTGTGACATGAGGTAGAAAATTACTTAATATGTTTTCTCTTCTAGTCCAAAACTCATTGGTTCATTCGTTTGCTTCACTGATCAACACTGACTGGAAAAGTTTTCAGACAAAATTGAGAATTTAAAGAGCCTTACACTTATAGCTTACACTTATAGCTTTTTATAAATAACATTGTATGTTCTACACCATGAGAAGAGGGAGATTTCATACCAACCAAGTGGTCCATATCTGGGGGCATCTATAGGTTAAAAATAAGAGTGAAATTGAAATATTTTACAATGAGGTCTAGAAATAGGTTAAAATTAAGGAGCACATTTAGTGATCCACTGGATAAATGGGGTCTCCAAGGTTTGATTCAGATGTCCACGACTACAGTAGGACACCTTCTTCATTGCTGGTCTTCACAGGTAGCATAAAATTATTCCTATACCTTTGCAGAGCTCTCTATGGAAATATCTCATGCAAATCTGATATCAGCTTCAACAACAGGAATAGCTTGTATGGTCAAACTGCTTCTGAGACTACAAACAGAATTCTAACCCAGTTTATACCTACAAAATCCTCATTAAAGGGGATTGTCAAGTTCAGAAAACCTATTGTGAGGGAGGTATATTCTTAGGGGGGGGGCACCTCTTTTAAGAAACTCTTCTTTTCCCCAGAGCAGAATCTACAGACATCATCTCTCACTCTGGAGGACCTGTCCTTTCCTACCTTATACAGGCAAACCATTGGACTAATTCCCATCTTGGACAATGGGTGCATATAAACAGGATATGCCCCAATGTCTGATAGGTTTAGGTTCAACCTCTGGGAACTCTGGGACCCACCCCTATACAGAGACCACAAAGTGCCGGACGACGCACCACACATGGGCGCCCTCTATTCATTTCTATGGGAGTGCCGAAACTAGCTGAGCTATGGCTCAGCTATTTCCATAAGCCCCATAGAAGCAAATAGATTGATGGCCACGCTTGCGTGATGCACTTCCCTTTCATTTCAATGGGATTTCTGAAAATAGCTGACTGTGGTGTTCAACTTTTTTCAACAGTCCCATAGAAATGAATAGAGGGCACCCTCCAATACTTTGCAGACTTCAAGTATCGGTGTGGGTCCCAGAGGTTGGACTCACACCTATAGGTTTTTGGGGCATTTCCTAACAATATGACCCCAATGTCCAAGATGAGAATACC
Source organism: Rhinella marina (assembly GCA_900303285.1). Taxonomy (NCBI): domain Eukaryota; kingdom Metazoa; phylum Chordata; class Amphibia; order Anura; family Bufonidae; genus Rhinella; species Rhinella marina. The sequence continues at coordinate 45,547 of ONZH01020526.1, forward strand.
CATTTAATTTATCTTGTGATGGTGCTGAAGAGAAATCGAACACTTACTGGCAGTTTATCCTACAGCTGACCACTCAGGGTCCCATTAGGTGGAAACGTAGGGAATGTATTATCAAATGCTAAAATCCTCTAAAAAGAAGAATACAACTCTATCAAGGAAGAAAAATGCTCTACTAGCCTTGACATGATAGATAGATAGATAGATAGATAGATAGATAGATAGATAGATAGATCGATAGATACCAAAAGCTTAAGCACATCGAGCAAATTTGTGCCTACGATGCTCTGTACTCATATTACTGATGATGACTAACCTTGAAGAAGAAGCTGAGATCCCTAGGTGATGATAAGCCCCACTGTACAGAATAGACTATGATATGTAACTATTGATTCTGCATGAATCTATTCTTGATGTTCACCAGGGGACATGATTGTATTGGTCAGTCACAGATGACGCAAGAAGCCCATAGCCCCAAAAGCAAAAATATGCAGATCTCAGGATCTACAGAGCATGCATTTGTCCAAATAAGCAACAGACCTGCAAGTTCAGCATTTTTTGTGCTGAGCCCAGACTCACACATAAATATAGACCTTGTGAAAATAAGTATTTTGAGGACACACATTTTTTAATACAGCCACCAGTTTAAGTCATTGTCTATCCTTCTGAATCCAAAGAAAGTTTTTCTATTTTTAAGTTGGAACAAAGATAAATCATTCATGTCCGGGTGCTCCTATAGATGTACTGTATAAGAATTTGAACATTTTCCTTTAGAAAAGATGACATTAGAACATTGTTCATGGCTTTCACAGAATGTAGAATAATTTTGGTCATAATTTGGATATCTATATTACCGTCTATAGAAGTGTTAAGTGCTACATATGAAGAATGATGTCCCCATACATTGGTAGATTTAAATTATCATCTAACAATCACTGAGAGGAAGTCTCAAATCCATTAAAGTCATGTTTTATCTTCTTTATTTTTAACTTTGAGACCAAATTTCCAAATTTTTCTCATTAAGTGTTAGAATATCCAGTCTATATCTGGACGGTATAAGGTATTAAAGTACTGCATGGATCAGTGATGATTTTTATAGATGGTCACGTGCAGAAGAGCTTGGATATCATGAGTTACAGTACATAAAACCAAGTAAGTGAGTGCCTAAAATCAGCTGCATACCCGTAGGGTAAAACAGTAAAGCTTTATTCTTTCGGAGGTGGTCAATGCTTAGTTGGAACCATCTGTTTTAAATACAGGGTATATCTGTGGCCATCACTGTAGGAGCCATCGTTGGCAGTGTAGGGGGACATCTATGGCTCATACTCTCGGAGGAACCTTTGGTAAGTACACCTAGGGGCATCTATGTGGCAGATACTTAGATAGTCTTTTTCAAATATTGGGAGGTATAGAACATTTAGGGAGCTCTAGGGGGCGAAATGCATAATCTAGTTGTTTTCACTCTTGAAAACAGATGCAGAGACTAAAGCTTGACAACCCAATCCTTAGAGATTCAATCTTGAGTTTAATCTTACTGTACCAAGAAAGATAGCCGAGCTATTAAAAACCATGAGAAGGGAAGCTATTGGGGATTTCATATACTAACGCAAGATAAAACACTCCAATTTAAAACTTTTTTTTTTTGCCTACACAACCACCCCAAACAGATGCATTACTACTTCGACAACGTCCCCTCTTTATACTGCAACAGAGCCGAACCGTATAACACGGGATTATGAGCAATTTCCTCACTTCATTTAATCCTTTTACAAATCTACTCTGCATTAGTTAGAAAAAGGCAATTTTCTTCATCATCTTTTGTTCTTTTCCACAACAGAGCGATATCATATTCAACTGGAAAACAATCAATCCAACAAATTATTTTAATCATTATGTATATCAACAAATATGACTCACAATGTCTTGCTGCAAGTCCCCAAGCCCTAATGAAACTGGATAATCGTTACATGATACATATAAACCTTGTGCAGAGGTTTCCTTTAATTATTGTGCTCTACGAGGTGACAGAATTTGTCTGTCTCTTTCTTGTGGCATAAATATGTGGATTTCATTAATAAGCAAAAGGCTTTAGCACAAAAAAATGTTAATGTGCTTTTCACGTGAGTCAACAACATTGGAACTGACATATCGCTTTAAGGTCTCGACAACACATGGACCATCCGATGCATTCCCATATATGAGGGTGATATCATGCCTTAATAACAAATTCAAAATATTTTAAAATATTTATAATGTATTCACTTGTTTATTTATTTATTTAATTTGTTTTAAATGGGTGTAGACAAGTTATGGGGCAACTTAGGAAGGGCTAGTTCTGTTCTACGCTAGGTTTCGAACAGTCCTTGCCATAGTTATGGATGATATCAATGAGCTTCTTCCCTTCTTAAGCTATCAACAGAGCAAATAGCAATATACAACTGGAAAGATCCCCAGTCATGTTGAAGCATGTTCTAGTTGATGGCTACAATTTTGTTCTCACAATCCCTCAAATGAAATGGGTAAAATATAATAAAGCGGGACTGCCTACTATGTATATATTCTGTATTATTCAAGTACCATTGCTAACAGAGGGAACGGAGATATGGAAGATGCAGTAGTAGGTCTTTTTTGGTTCTTGAAGTTTGCAACTGGAAACTTACAGTGTGTGGACGAGATAAATCCCACATCTACAATATAGTTTTCATGTTATAGCAAAATGTGTTTGGTTATAGCTCAAAACCCATAATCCTAAAGGTTAGAGTTCAAAGAAGCAATGGAAAAATCATCAAACATCTTATAAAAGGATGGGCTTTAGGTCACAGCATTTGTGAAGGGTAATCGTCCAAAAGTGGTGCCCTTTTCTGCCACAGTCTGTGCTTTATGACTGCTACAGGTAGTAAGCTTGAACTGATCTTTGACCAGCTCTACTAATATAGCATCTAAAATTACCCATGTGCTTCTATGAGTCTTCTACTCTAGTAAAACAATATGGTTTGAAGAATGAAATTACTCAAAATCAAAGAAAATAAGTTGGACATAAATTGTTTTCAGTTTATGGATACTCTCACACTGTAGCGTTATAGTAGGTTCTCATTGGTCTCGCTCTGGATTTTTAATATTTTCCCTAATTTTAATTTTGAAAAAGTGTCGTAAATCCGCTATGAGTATATAATGAACATTATCTGACTATGAAAGGCTCAACATATGACAGTGATTCACTAGTTTTCGAAATGGCCAAAAGCATAGCCATAAATATGAACTATAGAAGGATGGTACAATCATAGGATAAAATGAGAAAAAACTCAAATATTAGAAAAATTTTAAGACCTGTTTTCAGAAGTCTTTGTGTGCTCTGACTTAGGTTTAAGAATATGCAGGTGTGGAAGAACATTCAAAAATTCAAAACATATCACAAGGCTTCTACGTATGTGTTGTACCTTTGTACTTTGTATCTATGCCGGTAAGAACAATCAAAATCAATCAGGAAGCATCCAACTGTACTCAAACTACCAAATTTACTATGTAAAACCTCAGAGTTCCTGATTTCAAGAGAACAATTAATCTTACATCAACTTAAATTGATGTGTGTTAATAGATGCTTGGCTTCCAACAATGAGAAGATCTCATCAACAGGGTTTATTATGAGCCACTGCTTTTGGGGGCCAAAATCTACTTTCCAGCAACCAAACAATACAACAATATAGCAACTCGAATGCTTCTCTGACAATACAGAATGCCTTTGAATCTCTTATTTATCATTGAAAGCCCTTATGGCATGTTGAACTTAGTCCATGTTGGACTTCGGAGCAAATCGGAAGACCTGCTGAAGGGCACAGCGTTGTCTCACAACCAACATCAATTACACGCTGCTTTTGTTATGTCCGCAAAGTTAACCATTTTATCTTCACCCTACATCTGTTGGCCAGACCACAGCCTTTCGAAAGCCTTCTAGACCTTTGGTCTATCCAAGCTGGACCAAGTCATAAGTCTACACAGGTAGAAACCTGTCTGACAGTTGTATTAGGGATTTAGTTTTATAGATAGTTTCCATTTTATTGCCTTTTTAGAACAGGAAATGTGTTCGTTCTAGCTAAGTATTTAATCTGGATTGTCAAGCATGATTTATATATAATATTTTCTCCCAGAACACGCACTATAAGTAATTTCATCCACCATAACCAGGCTTAAAAGTTCAATCACATCAGCAGTGTAGTAAATATAATGAACAGATTTTTACATTTTTCACGCCAGTTAATAATAGTCTTTGTCATACGCAGAGCCAGCTGTTACAAAAATTGAACATACACATTGAAAGTCGTAGCCCCCCCACCTTCCTTTACAAACTTCAGATCGGTGGCTCTTTGTTAGAGTCGTACTCAGAAACCCATTGAGCTTACTATTTTCTGTAGGCATTTAATGCCGAAAGAATAATACTTCAGCTTTTCTCCCTACAGGGTTGATTTTTTTTTTTTAAACTTTGACTAAGTTGGGATGAAGATATAATTGTGACACTATAGCAAAGTGTGGAAAAAAAGTGGAACCGTTAAATTGTCCTTTGAGGGATTTTTTTGGCACCACATCGGTCAAAAGGACCTAAACCTTGGACTTTGGCTTCTTTTCATAAGCAGAAATGTGAGTCATAATGCTAATCTTTCAAGCTTTGGAATCTATTAAATCTCTAATACGTATGTCTGGCTCACTGGAAGCCATTATTGTTGAATTTTTTTTATTTTTTTTAACATCTAAAAGCTAAAATTAGGCTTAGACTTTTTTCAACTATACATTTTAATATAATGATATTCAACATTTTTATTGTATTATTTTAGGTGCATTTTTGAGGCATTCATGAACCTATATTTTTATACATTTTTCTGATCAAATCTTTTATTGAGTTTTCAAAATGTAACTTTTTATACAACTATATAGATGTATAAAAGTGTATACCATATAGTTATAAGATAAGCACTCAAGTACTCAAACTGGATGAACAGCAAGGATGAATTACTATTACTCTTAACTTTAGGGTAATTTTTCTTCTTGTTTTTACTTGTTTAACTTTTTTTCATCATTCTTATTCTCTTCACAATAATATTGCTATAATTGTTATTTTTTGGAATGGGTGTAGTACGGTTAAAAATAACCCTACTGTAAAAAAATCACAACAAAATTTCAGCATCAAAAATGATGTACACCCCCCACCACCACCCCATATGTCTAGTGCTCTATGTGGTGTCCAAGAAGATATCTACTCTACAACTCTACCGGTGACCAGCTACCTCCAAGGTTCCTGTAACTTTCTTTGTGTTTTCATTAAGACGCTCAAAAGTTCTTGGAGGTACTTATTTCTTTGCTGAGCAGCGAGGGGGGATCGATAATTATGTACCAGTTGACAGATAGTAAATGCTGTTTTTTTCAGGCATGACTCGAAGCAAGTTTTCTGTGCTGCCTCTCAAATCACACTTTAAAAAAATTGAAAGCAATGGAAAGCAAAGAGTGATTTTTTATTTTATTTTATTCCCATCTACTCTCACAATACAGGTGATGTAATTTATAGCATCACCAGAAGAACGAGTTGGATTGATCGCCTTCTAATGGGACCCATAATCCCAACGTGTGCATCCCATTGTGTGTGACTGCTTTACGTTATGTATACACTCATGATTCCTTATTGAATCCCTACCGGCGACATACGACAGCCTAGATTACGTTTTGCGTGGACATAAGTGGGTTAAGGCAAAAAATGCCATGTAGCATTACACTGTAGGTGCCAGGCAGTCACCGTCTCCTTGCTGGTACTGATGACTCCCTTGCTGCATGAAATTGTATTTGAGCTCCTGTAAAAACATCTCAGTATGGTGAAATCATTCAGTGCACGTGGGATCATAAAATATTTACACTTTTAAAAGCAAATCAGCATTTTTTTTTCCCTATTTGCCGAGGCCTTCATCTTCTGCCTGGCATTTTGAGCATGGATTCACATGCAGCAACACGTCCAAATCAAATTCATTCCAGAAGTCTATGCATGAAGTCCCTCAAAGGTCCTGCATTTGATATTCACCATGCGTGGTGCCTTGCCAAAAATAATTAAGCAGATAGACTGCCTGTGGTATCATGACATCCTAGTGTCTGACTGGATTACATCTTTGCCCTGCTGGAAGTGTGATCTATGTTCCTACAATGATGAGGAATTTATGGAAGATAGCATTTTTGGGGTTCTAGAAAATCAGCATAGTCCAAAAATTCCCAAACAAAAGTTTCTCGCTCTTGAGATTTGGTAAACCCCGACTGTTGGGTTATTGGAAACAACTCGTCAACCTAATGTCTGTGCCGGTCTTGAGAATGGATTAGGAAGAACACACGCCATGTTCAGGAGACTGATTGGTCCTAATAAAATTCCACCTATTGTTCAAAGTCAACTTTGATTCATTCCCTGATCCACGAAGCTCAACTTGTGCATGAGAATATTGATTTTCTTGACAATAATATGTCTGTAACTCCTGCTAAAGACTGCACGCTGACACATTACAAAAACCTCTCTCAGCATCATTGAGCCCCAACAGGTTTGCACAAAAATGAATTTGCATCGATTTCTCCTACCCATCCATAACCATTCGAAATCCTGACATCCTTCCATAAATGCAAAAATTTGCAATTTCTGGGGACTTAATGAATGAAGACCTGTTGAAATGGAATCACCAAGAACCGTTCAAGTGTTAACCTGACATTTTATATGGCTTGGGTGCAACCATGTTGTATCATTAATGTTTTTAGTTCTTGCCCTTTTGATGGGTTCCCGTAATTAAATCACGGGTACCTAAACAGGTAGTGCATTCTGTATCCTCGTGGAGCTGCAGGGCTAGCATTTAACCCTTCAGGTGATCAATAAGCCTTCCAGCTACAATGCAGGGTGTAGATTCACCCTACACTTCCCATTAGATACCTGCTCCTGCAGGTCCAACGGTGGAGAGATGGGTCTGTTTTATTGCACCATTTTCCAAGTGTCATAATATCAGTGAAGATACTGTACAGTGCGATTACTCAAAGGGACGGAGATCTCCAGGTATTTAAATGCCATGTCTAGCCACTAACCGCTCACTCTCTCTCTGGTTAATTATGCTGCTAACCTGGCAAAAAAAAATTGTAGGAGTAAGTTTTAGAATCGGTGGATATTCGAGCAAGCCAAAGGGGACTCACTTGGTGGCTATATCTGAAAACTGCCAAGAAGCTCACTGCTCATCAGGTCTTATAGGATCATCTACAGTAAATCTTCTCGTTCTCTCTGTCCCTCGCCCCATGTGTCATGCAGTAGGTGTAAATCTTACAGGTCTCTTGCTGCAACTAATCCCCCACCCACATCAGTGCCCACTGCCACCCCCCCCACAAACACACACACTCTCTTAAAATAATAAAATGATAACACTAGTAATAGTCTCTACCCTGCTGTTCCAAATGCTCATCACTCTCCAGCAATTTACATAAGATGAGGGATGATATTCATTCTCATCACGGCAAGTGCAAAACCATTACTGGGCATGAAAGCCATACCAAAATGCTCAGACCGATGGACCTTAGTGTTCATGCCAACACTACAGAGAGACACCTTATGCTAGAAGAAGCCTAAAATGAAACATAAAACTCTCTCCTTGTATAAAAAGATGGGTAATCACCTGCAACCAGGGGATGATATAGTCATCAACACTTGCTGCAGGGAAGCAGAAATTTCCCAGGCAGTGATCAATCGTCAAGAGAACTCTTGAGGAGCAGATTGTGCGAGACCTTCTCCCCACCCCAATAAAGTAGCCTCAGTGGTGGCACAAGAAATGGAAAGGTTGACTACTTACTGTGCCAGTCTTCAGGCAGCCTCTTCATCTGCAGCCCCACAAGCTCAGGAGGGTACCAAGCTGGATGGATCCCTGGTGATTGAGCACTTACTGTGGGCTCCTGTGCCTTTTCATGTTGATGGGAAAAAAATAAAAGATTGACACTCTCAAGTGCTATGTGTCCTGATGGAAGGATGCAGTTTCCTCCAGCTCCCTCTCTCTACACATCAGCAGTGGATTTCCAGACAGACAGAGAGCGAGAGTGAGAAAAAAAAAGAACAAGAGAGCGAGAGAGAGGGAGAGAGAGAGAGGCAGGGATATTCCCAGTAAATCCTTGAATTTTATCAGTGAGCTGTTCCAATGTGCCTGGCTGCTGAGCAAAACAGTGAAGGGTTGTGAGAAAGTGATCTCAGAGAGCCTCCCCTGACGGCTCTTATTGGGCTGCTAGTCTTGGAGGCTGGTCTGCTGCTTGGAAATTCATGGATGCATTTCTTTTTCTTTCCTTTTTTTTTAAATAATTATCTTTTCAAGTGAAGTGCCCAACTTTTCTGGCCATTGTTGATTCCATCATCGTCTGGGCCTGTAACCCTTTAGCTGCTGCATCCCAGTGCTATCCAGAACAGTCACGTTTCCTGATGATTAATACATTATTTGCATGTGTTTAACCCAATCCTTGCCAGGCACAGAGAAGAATTTGCAGCAGTGGATGCAGAAGGGCTCATCAATATATATAAAGATATATCATTTTATTTATTTATTTATTTATTTATTATCATGCTGTCTAGAAAAATAAAGAAATACATCAATGCATTATTTGCATGCATTTAACCCAATCCTTGCCAGGCACAGAGAAGAATTTACAATGCAATATATATATTTATGTGTTTATTTATTTTTGTGCTTTCTAAAATAATAAATAAATAAATAAATAAATACATTATTTGCATGCATTTAAGGAGTGCTGCCCCTTTAACCCAGTGGCAGATACAGAGGGGTTCTTTTATTTATTTATTTATTTTCCTCTAAGTGCCATCACTCTAAAAACATTTCCATATATTTAAATGGTCCTGATAGCGATGTGGCAGATGCACCAAAGAGGACTTGGTTAGGGACCGCCGGACTGCAGGTAAACCCCAGATAGCACAAAGGACAAATCCAGCTCTGCTACATCTGAAATCAGATGAACAGGCCAGGTTGACAGCACATTGGGGGATCATGGTTGGGGCTCGGCTGCTGCAGAGCCTCTTTGGACAATCAGAATGGATGCCTCACGTCGCCGTTTAGTTGTTCACTGGACTGAAATGTGATTAACGTCTCTTGATCTCCCAAGAGGTTGTGCAGCAGCCGGCGGTTTTACAGTGCCCTCGTTGAATGAATTGACCTCTTGTGAGAGTGCAGTCATTAAAAACCTATCAGCCCAGGGGGCAATCGAACCCTTGGCACCTCAGTCAATCTGTCAGTGCTGAGGGGAGGAACGCACAGCCAGACTGCCTCTGATATTCTCCTCACTGCAAACAGATGTTTTGTCATGAATTTGCGGCAGGGTTGGAGTCCTCTGGCACAGAAACAGTTAAAGCTAGAAGCCAATGTGTGTAAACCGAAAGCGTCTCCTCTGGATATTTATAGCGTTGTCAATCTATAGATGTATCAATGTATAGAAATCCTATAGAATACACAGCACATTCTCACCGAGTTTATCTGTTAACCCCTTCTACTCTGCTCCAAATCAGGGAAGTGCAGTTATACCACCACATGAAGAATTGCTGCAAAAATAACATCAGAGCCAGGCAAGAGACACATACTATAGACAGGATAGATATAGATAGATAGATAGATAGATAGATAGATAGATAGATAGATAGATAGATATGGATAGACGGATAGATACATGGATGGATGGATAGTTAGATGAATGGATGGAAGGATGGGCGGACGGACAGACAGACAGATAGGTAGATACAGATGGATAGATAGATAGATAGATAGATAGATAGATAGACATGGATAGACGGACAGACGGATAGATAGATAGATATAGATAGATAGATAGATAGATAGATAGAAAGATAGATGGACGGACGGACAGACAGACAGATAGATAGATAGATAGATAGATAGATAGATAGATAGATGGATAGACATGGATAGACAGACAGACAGACAGACAGACAGATAGATAGATAGATAGATAGATAGATAGATATAGACAGACAGATAGTAGTAAATGGATGGATGGACAGGTAGATGATTAGATAGATGGATAGATAGATAGATAGATAGATAGATAGATAGATAGATAGATAGATAGATAGATACAGTAGATAGACAGTGATACAGATGTAGCAGCGCTAGCGATCACAGGAGAATCATGTGAGCGCAGAACAATATCGTAAATAGAGTACGCATCTGATGATTTGTACGCTAATGCGTACGAATTCATCTAATTAGCGTACTTTTACTGCGAGTAAAAGGAGTGAAAGAGGAGAAGTTGTGATTTGTTAGCAACGCTATGCGAAAACAGTGATCGATAGCGCTGCTACATCTGTACATGGATGGATGGATTGACCGATAGACGATGATAGATAGATATGATATAATTATTGTACAACATTTGCCTCTATTTGTAAATATTTCCATTGTTATCCTCCGATCCCTGACAATAACCTTTAATAACAGCTGAACACCACATATAAAAAGTATCATTTCTTCTATAAGGTCATCGGATAAAATAACGTCTGATGTACAGTATACAGTATTTCACTGCTCAACTGTGTCCTCTAAAACTGGAAATGTAACGCAATGCTCCTATGAAGTGACAGGAAGAAGCTGTGCTGCCAGACATGGGCAGGCTAGGGTTAATGTATTGATTTTATGCCGGCTCTCTTCTCTGGGTATTAACAGACACAAGGGAAATATCCTGTTGAGCTCTGAAACATGAGAAAGAGCGCAGCCAACGCGAGAACCTGGCACATGACTGAATATGTTATCCACTTAAATGACCTTACTTGGATGGTGCCAAGAATGGGCAGCTATGTGTCCACCAGGGGGAGCTAGGAGACACCCGCTCTGCTGAGAGCAGCAGATACAATGCCATCTGTCTCCATACAGAAGTACAGGATTCTGGTGACTGCTAGTTCTCATACACATGCCAAAGACAAAGTGCTGAAGGAACGTCAAAGGCTAAAAATAAGGCATCAATAAGTAATGCTCTGCATATGGAAGGCATTCATCATCTCACGTGTCCGGAGCGTGCATCTGCTACCATTAAAGAAATCGAGATGGTGTAAAGTGGCATTAGGGCGGTATAGAGGGGGTCATGAATACATTAGGTGCATTGCTACAGTACATCCTCCACTTGCATAAGTGATGACTCCCCGCTCTGCTCCCTATAGATACATGGTGGGAAGTAGCATCGCGTGATTATTTCATTACACAGTCATGGCAATGTATGAGTTAATTTGCCATTCTGTATCCGTTCTACGTGCATTCTGTTTATGAACCAGGAAGATCAGGATGAACACAGCAGTGTTCTTCAGTTAGGGTCAGTTCGCAGTTTTTGGAGCATTTCTGCCTCAAAATCAGCTTTGAATCAGCTCCAAAACACCTCAAAAACATTAATTTCAATGGGAAGCAGCACTTGCTTATTCTTTAGGGTTACTGTCTTTTCTCTTTTAGGCACATGGTAGGAAGTATTGTGTGATTATTTTATAACTTATTCTCTCTTTTCTGTCCTTTAACAAAGTGATTTTATTTTCAGCAAAGTATGAGTTAATTTGCCATTCTGCATGTGCTCTACGCGCATTATGTTTATGAACCAGGAAGATCAGGATGAACATAGCAGTGTTCTTCAAGTAGGGTTACCGCCGTTTCCCTTTTAGACACATGGTGGGAAGTATCACTGGGTGATTATTGTATTACGTAGTCTCTCTTTTCTGTCATTTAATACATTTTTTTCAGCAAAGTATGAGTTAATTTGACATTCTGCGTGGGTTATTTTTTGTATTATGTTTATGAACCAGGAAGAACAGGATGAACATAACAGTGTTCTTCAAGTAGGGTTACTGCCTTTTCCCTTTAGGCACATGGTAGGAGGTATCACTGTGTGATTTCGCTAAATAGTCTCTCTTTTCCATCATTTAATTTTTAATTTATTTTTTTTTTTAGGAAAATGTGTGTTAATTTGCCATTCTGTGTGGGTTCTACTCTCATTATGTTTATGAACCAGGAAGGTCAGGATGAACATATCAGTGTTCTTCAGGTAGGGTTACCGCCTTTTCCCTTTTAGGCACATGGTGAGAAGTATTACTGGGTGATTATTTTGTTACATAGTCTTTCTTTTCTGTAATTTAATATATTTTTTCAGCAAAGTATGAATTAATTTGCCATTCTGTATACTTTCTATGTGCATTCTGTTTATGAACCAGGAGGATCTGGATAAACATAGCAGTGTTCTTCAGGTAGGGTTACCGTCTTTTGCCTGTAGGCATATGGTGGGAGATATCATTATGTACTTATCTCTCTACATAGTTTATCTTTTCCGTCATTTAATTTTTAAAGATTTTTTAGGAAGGAGTGTGTTAATTTGCCATGCTGCATGGCTTCTACTTGCAGTCTTGCTTATGAACCAGAAAGATCAGTATGAACGTAGCATTGTTCTTCTCTTTAGGCTTATAGTGGGAAGTATCACTGCATGTTTATTTTGCTGCATAGTCAGTCTTTTTTGTTATCCCATTATCAATGTAAAAAATGAAAATCAGACATCATATAGCACATGGCAGTACCTTTCTAACAAAGCTAGAACTGTCCCTGTACCTCACATGGATCCAGAGATCTCTACATTCATTGCTTCAATTGCTCTGCTAGATTCTCTTCATCCTGGCAGCTCAGGGGTGTGTCCTTTCTGCTTCAGGTCTCTTCCTTTAACTGCTCCTGCTTCTAACAGAACATATGTCAGGTGGCAGTTAAAGATTTAAACTGAGCATGTCTGACCAGCTCAGTGAGGTGGACAAGAAATAAGAAAACGAACAAACAGCAGGTGGCGCTATACAGATACATTTTATTGAATAACTCACTGGCTATACTAAATTTTTAATTACATGCAATTACAAAAATATTCAGATCTATGTGCTGGTTTGACAACTGTAGAATATGTTTCCCACACACTGGTCCATGATTGCTCAGTCCTTGTTAGGTCAACAGTGCAGGTGCATGGGTACCTACAGCAGAACAATCCATCTGTTTTTTGGCCTTGGTGACACTTTCAGGATTAGCTGTAGACAGTGGCCGGACATTGCTTACAGGGGAACAACTGGATCTAGAGCAGGAAGCAATGGTGACTCTTAAAGGTGCCACTCAGGTTGACTCTTTGTTCTCCTGTCCACCAGCTGAAGTGTCACAGCAGTGGACCCAGTTGGTCATTGTATGTATGGTTATTGGGAGTGGTGGACACATTGGCATAATACTGTACCACTGCCATAGTTGACCTACACTACTATATGGGTTCCTTTGCTAGTTGGTGCCACCATAGAGGAACCCTTGTCTGGTCAAATACACAATAATTTGAGGGTGTCGTAGACAAATTGCAACAGAAAAATCAACAAAATTACAAAATCTGTCATTCAGTCATTGCCCAAAGATAATGTTTCATTACAGCCCCAATGTTACAATTCCCATAAAGGAAGCAATGTTGACTCTTAAAGGTGCCACTCAGGTTAACTCTTTGCTCTCCTGCCCACCAGGTGAAGTGTCACAGCAGGGAGACAGGTGGTCAGGTAGACCTTAACCACTTCCCATCCGGGCCATTTACCCCCTTCCTGACCAGGCCTAATTTTGCAAATCTGACATGTGTCACTTCATGTGGTAATAACTTTGGAACGCTTTTACTTATCCAAGCCATTCATAGATTGTTTTCTTGTGACACATTGTACTTTGTGTTAATGGTAAATTTGAGTCAATATATTTTACCTTAATTAATAAAAAATCCAAAATTTACTGAAAATTTTGAAAAAAAATCACAATTTTTTAAATATTAATTTCTCTGCTCTTAAGTTGCATAGGGATATCGAATAAAATTGTTGTTAATAAACATTCACCATATGTCCACTTTATGTTGGCATAATTTTGGAAATGTAATTTTATTTTTTGAGGACGTTAGAAGGCTTCAAATTTTAGATGTAATTTTTAAGATTTTCATGAAAATTTCCAATAGTTAATTTTAAGGGACCTTTGCAGTTCTAAAGTGACTTTGAGGGGCTTAAATAATAGAAACCTCCCATAAATGAACATATTTTAGAAACTACAGCCCCCAATGTAATCCAAACTAATTTTTACAAAGTTTGTTAACCCTTTAGATTTCCCACAAGAATTAAAATAGAAGGAAGGTGAAATTTAAAAATAAATATTTTTTTGCAGATTTTCAATTTTTAATTCATTTTCCCTATAAGATAGCAAGAGTAAACTGCAAATCAAACCTGAATATTTATTTTCCTGATTCTGAAGTTTGCAGAAACATCCCATATGTGGTTGTAAACTGCTCTGAGACCGGCAGTAATGAGAGGGAGATAGTACAAGCATTTGTGATGGCTTTGACAGCTTGTCAGAGTGATCAAAAGCCTGGAGGCCAGGAAAAAAGGTCTCAGGTTAAAGCTCCATGTTCTTGGCTGTCAGGAGGCACCTGAGTCATGGAGCTTCTATGTACAGGTGCTGCACACAGGGGGCAAAGCTCAAGGACGTTTTAAAACGTCCATTCAGAGATAGAGATCCACTACCAGGACGTTTATAGTCAATGGGCAGACTGGAAGTGGTTAAAGGGGTTATCCCATCTTGGACAATGGGGGCATATTGCTAGGATATGCCCCCATTGTCTTATAGGTGTGGGTCCCACTGCTGGGACCCGCACCTATATTGAGAACGGAGCGGGGGAGCTTTGAGCCTGGAGGACCCCGGGTTTCCCGGGGTCCGACCACCACCAGGCGCAGTCCCCCAGCTGTGCTCATAGAAATGAATGGGAGCGCACCGCGCAAGCGCGGCCCGGCTCCCGTTGATTTCTACTGAGCCGACGGAGCTAGCGCTCGGCTATTTTCGGCTGCCTCATAGAAATTAATGGAGGGCGGCTGCGCATATGCAGTGTGCCCTCCTCTTTTGGGGCCTCGTTCTCAATATAGGTGCGGGTCCCAGCGGTGGGACCTGCACCTATATGACAATGGGGGCATATCCTAGCGATATGCCCCCATTGTCCAAGATGGGACAACCCCTATAAGTCCTGGGACTCAGGGTGGCACAATTTCTGAGGCTTATCTTTGGACATGGAGCACTGGCAGGGACATTGTTCTCACAAGACTACTAGACTGAAATATTTTATTGTCCAGGCCCCTCGCTGCATATAGTCCTGGCCCCTCGCTGCATTATTATACAATATGACATTATAGACTGGGACAGTATATACAGTGACATGACATACAGTATATACATATAGGAAACAGATGGAGTGGCTGCTGGGCTTGATCTGAGAGAACTATCTTCACTAGCTACAGGAGTAGTAATTGCATGGGAGGAGAGGTTTGCATAGAAGTTGCTGGGTGGGGGAGATCAGAGGCACATTGGCCATAGACTTTACAGGGAAATTTCCCGGTAGGCCCATGCCCCGGGAGCCAACTGAGCCCTTCTCACCGCCGGCCAATGGAAGGTTTGGGGATGTATTTTGTGCTGTTGGTGGCAGTATTTTGTGATGGACTGTGGTATGGTATGATGTGTCACAATGTTATTAGTGCCTACTTCTGTAGGCCCTGCTGTCCATCAATTTGGACCCGACTACAAAAACAGGGCCACTTTTAGTATTTTTCCAGGGCCACTTTAAATTCTCAGTCTGTCCCTGGGGTAGGTGTTGAAAAATTTGCAGTTCCAGTTAAGCCACTGATTGGGACCAAACTGTCCTGTACCCATGGCTGCCCATAATCTGCTTCAAGGACTAGAGAAGGATCAAAGGGATTTTTCCAGGCTCCTGAGATTGATGACCTATCTCCTGAGGATATGTCATTAATATCCAATCAGCGAGAGTCTGACACTCCGTACCTCTACCTCCAATGCTGTAACTACCAATCTAATTGGAACAGGAATAAGAGCTCCGTTCAAAGTGCAGTGGCCGTGCCAGATTACTGCAGATCAGTTCCCATTCCCTTCAATGGCTGCAGTAACCCAGTACAGCCACTACACTTTGAATGGAGCTGTGCTTCCTGTTCCATTCAAGAGCTCGAGGCTACAGGGAACATCTGATCGGTCGGGGTGCAGGGTGTCAGGGTCATCACTTATCAGGAGCCTGGAAAACCCCTTTAATACCAGAGGACCATAACACTTAAAGGAGTTTCCAGGAATTAAGAAAATGAAAATATGTAAATATTAATTTATTATAAATAAATTCCCAAATACCTTTTATTAGTTATAATGGCTCGTTTTCTCTGGGGAGCAATCATTAGGAGAAATAAAATAACCACCGTACTATTAGTCCACATAAAACCTGTCCTAATCACATAGGAGGAGAAGTTACGTACTTCAGAACACTAAGGTAAAGAGCTGCCTCATCCTCCTCTCTGAATACAGTTTAATATGATCTTCAGCTGAATCTCTGAAGGAACAGAGTTCATGAGGAGACATGAAGTACAGAGAGGAGGTGATGATTGCTCCCCAGACAAAAAGAGGCGTTATAATTAATGAAAGATATTTGGGAATATATATATATATATATATATATATATATATATATATATATATATACGTATTTTCATTTTCTTAATTCCCAGAGAGCCCCTTTAATCACTACTCATTTTAAAATAGCAGAATGGGAGATAAAGAGTTAAGCCCCCACTGCGGCTACTATATTGACCCCGTTCATGAGCCTGAACATTATTCCTCCAGCAGTCCATTCTTTGTGCATCATGGGAGCAATCTGTGCATAATGCATCTAATGCTTGCAGGTATTCACATACCTAACAAGGAAAGTGCTTTACATAAGCACTTAGAACTACTCGCCTTGCACTTTATTAGCGCAGCTGTTCAAGTCAAAGTAGCAAGAATATGATTTCATGACAATAGAACTGTAGGCCAATTACCTTCCCGAAAATAATCTGCAAAATGAAGGTTGAAAAGTTCTCCCGAGCACTTAAATGTATGGTAAAAAGTATAGGCACCTGTTGTAATGTACCAATAATCGCAGCCTATCCATGGCATTGCTATTCCGTCTAATACGCTATACGTGCAAATGACTTGCAAATTGACATCCGCAGACCTGTCTAGTTCAGTGTCATCCCCACCACTTTGTACAAGACCTTGGATTGTTCAATTTATTTCAGTGTCAACGACTAGAAAAGAACGTACAGAGGTTCATACTTCAACATATTACTTAGAGGCAATGGCATGCGTCATCTGGCAACCTTGACATTAATGAAATGATAACATAACAGGGATTCATACCTGATGGTTGCCTTTCTTTTTTCTAGACAGTCAAGATTTGTATTTTTTTTTAAGAATCAAAAAATTATGAAAAATTATAATAAATATTATATAAACCGATTAACTGTTTTATATGTCTGTAGGTAAAATACCAAGAGAACTGCATTAGCCGTACCTGTTGTAAAATGTATCATGATAATAAGCACTAGAGATGAGCGAATCATCCAAATTCGCTTTGCTGAATGTTCATTGAATTTTTTAAAAGACTCGTACCTAATACGATGCTATTCGGTTGAAGCTGCGTACAAATCATTCATTATTCTGTCGTGTTCTGCGAACATTCGTGCACTAATAACAAACATACAGTTGTTAAAGGTATGCAACTTATGTGAACACGTACGCATGAGCGTACAAATTGCGTACGAATCCTCAGCGTACTATTGTCTAGCGATTGCGTAATACGCAGGCACGCACGATGCTAGGCCGCTGCGTGCACTTCTCAGAGGCAGAGCAAAGTTTTACAAAAGCATCCAGGCGTTCTTCAACATTTAGTTCTGGAGAGCTTAAATACATGATCCGGCTGATGGACCAGCAGGATTACAGTGGCACACACCGACACCCGAACCAGCAGAAGAAGAAGATGGTGCAGCAGGTGATCCGAGGCTTGCGGCCAACTATTACGAATTCTACCAGTCGAAGCTGCGGCTACAAGTCCTTTGGCACTGCTGCCCTGTGCCACCTTCTTCTTTTTTTTGGAGCTCGAGTTCTGGCTGGAACCCTTTTGCTTTTCCGTGCCAGACATTTTCACTTGACTGTGACCCTGCAGCTGCTCTTTGTCTCTCTCCCTATCTCTCCCCCTGTCTCTCTCCCTGCCTGATTAATATTACTAACCCTGCACTAGCCCTGCATTTGGCCTGCACTGGCCCTGATATGTGTATTATTATGGATGCCCAGAACAGCACAATAATTTCCAGAAAACAGTTCTCTGTCTTTCACAATTTCACAAGCTTCTGCTCGTCTCAGCAGTCGCAGCACAACTGATGTCACAGGCTTACCGAGCCTATGGGCCAATCAGAGCAAGCCCTCTCCACTAGGTCAGGTGACCACTTTCTTCCCGGGATTTTTGCCGCCTATTTTCCGCAAGAATAACGAACATACAGTAAAAGTTTGCTAATTAACTTAATTTGTACGCAGCAGCGTATGAATTAACTGATACGTAGCATTAGAGTAGAATTCATTGGACAAGTACGTAGTGTATGTGTACAAAGGTTTAAGAACATTTAAGATTCGAACGGAGCAAATCTGAAAAAATCCGGATTTGCTTCGGAGTAGAAAATTTGTAAGATTCAAAACGAATCTACGAAGCGGCGAATAGATTCGCTCATCTCTAATAAGCACAAACACAAAAACCTACACAAGCTCCTCCAGTTTTAAAAAATTAAATAAAAAAAACATGAACACATTACATTTTTCTTATAGACTTATAGGGAGGCTAGTCCTGAGCTGGAACGCCCTAGTAAATATGCCTGTTTGGCTGATATTAGGGATGAAAGCCCAGGACCAGCGACACTGCAGCAGGCCGTTTCTCCTAGAAACCAGGAGGATGACCGCTGCAGGAAGGATGGGAAAAGGAGAGCAGCAAAGGCCAGACAGATGCTGGTGGTAGGGGACTCTATTATTAGGCGGACAGACAGGGTCATCTGTCGCCGAAACCGTGAATGCCGAACAGTGTGTTGTCTCGGGTTTGGCATATCGCAGATCAGATTGACAGATTGCTGGGTGGGGCTGGGGAAGACCCGGTGGTCATGGTACACATTGGCACCAATGACAAAGTCAGGGGGAGATGGAAGGTCCTTAAAAATGATTTTAGGGAACTAGGAGAGAAGCTCAAGTCCAGGACCTCCAAGGTAGTGTTTTCAGAAATACTACCAGTGCCACGAGCGTCACTAGAGAGACAACGGGAGATTAGGGAGTTAAATAAGTGGCTCAGAGGCTGGTGCAGGAAGGAAGGGTTTGGGTTCATGGAGAACTGGGCCGACTTCTCTGTCGGATACAGACTCTATAGTAGGGACGGGCTGCACCTTAATGGGGAGGGTGCAACTGCCCTGGGGGAAAAAATGGTTAGACGGCTGGAGGAGCTTTTAAACTAGGATCTGGGGGGAGGGTGGGGGCTAATACTAATAAGGGGGTAGATAGTGTAGATAGAGAGTTGGGAGGTTAGTGGGGGGGGATTAGTGAGGAATGTAGGGAGAATATTGGGCAAAACATCAACCAAAGTAACCCAAAAACCCCGGATATTCACTTCACAGGTAATAGTAATTTAAAAAGGGGGGTAAAAAATATACATAGACCTCTTAAGTGTATGTACACTAATGCCAGAAGCCTGACTAATAAAATTGGTGAACTGGAATTAGTGATGTGTGAGGAGGACTATGACATAGTGGGAATAACTGAGACATGGCTGGATGATAGCTATGACTGGGCAGTTAACGTACAGGGTTACAGTCTGTTTAGAAAGGATCGCCAAAACCGGAGAGGGGAGGGGTCTGCCTTTATGAAAAGTCCTGTCTAAAGCCCACACTGCGGGAAGATATAAGTGAGGGACATGAACATGTGGAGTCACTGTGGGTAGAAATAAATGGAGCCAAAAACAATAATAAAATACTAATAGGAGTTTATTATAAACCCCCTAGTATACCAGAGCCCATAGAAAATCTACTTCTAAACGAAATAGACGAGGTGGCAAATCATAATGAGGTCGTTATTATGGGAGATTTCAACTACCCAGATATAGACTGGAAAACTGAAAACTGTATATCTCATAAAGGAAACAGGTTCTTGGAAATAACCAAAGACAATTACCTTTCCCAACTGGTTCAGGACCCGACTAGAGGGACGGCCATACTGGACTTAGTATTAACCAATAGACCTGACAGAACAACAGATGTGCAGGTCGGGGGACACCTGGGAAATAGTGACCATAATATAATAACCTTCCAATTGTCATTCAAAAGAGCGTTTCTTCAGGGAGGAACAAAAATACCTAACTTCAAAAAAGCTAAATGTAGCCAACTAAGAGAGGCCATAGGCCTAACTAACTGGGACAAAGTCCTCAAAAATAAAAATACAGCCACAAAATGGGATATTTTTTAAAAGCATCCTAATATCTAATTGTGAGAGGTACATACCTTATGGGAATAAAAGGTTAAGGAACAAGAAAAAACCAATGTGGATAAACAGAACTGTAAAGAAAGCAATAAATGACAAACAGAAAGCATTTAAATCACTAAAACAGGAGGGGAGCGAGGAAGCATTGAAACACTAAGAGGAAAAAAATAGAATATGTAAAAGACAAATAAAACAGCCAAACTAGAGACCGAGAGATTAATCGCCAAAGAAAGTAAAACTAACCCTAAAATGTTCTTTAATTATATAAATGGTAAAAAGTATAAACCTGAAGGTGTCGGCCCCTTACAGAGTAATGAGGGGGGAGTTGCAGAGAGCGATGAGGAGAAAGCAAAGCTACTAAATATCTTTTTCTCCACTGTATTCACTGAGGAAAATAAACTGTCAGATGAAATGCAGAATATAAAAGTAAATCCCCATTAAAAGTGCCCTGTCTGACCCAGGAAGAAGTAGAGCTGCGTCTTAAAACAATTAAAATAGACAAATCGCCAGGACCGGATGGCATACACCCCCGTATCCTAAGAGAATTAAGTAATGTCATCGCCAGACCCTTATTTCTGATATTTAAGGACTCTATACTGACAGGGAGTGTTCCACAGGATTGGCGCATAGCAAATGTGGTGCCAATATTCAAAAAGGGTCCAAAAACAGAGCCTGGGAACTATAGGCCGGTAAGTTTAACATCTGTCGTGGGTAAACTGTTTGAGGGTTTTCTAAGAGATGCTATCTTGGAGTACCTCAATGAAAATAAGCAAATTACTCCATATCAGCATGGCTTCATGAGGGATCGGTCATGTCAAACCAATTTAATCAGTTTCTATGAGGAGGTAAGTTCTAGACTGGACCGCAGCGAATCAATGGATGTCGTATATCTGGATTTCTCCAAAGCATTTGACACTGTACCACATAAAAGGTTAGTATATAAGATGAGAATGCTTGGCCTGGGAGAAAATGTCTGTATGTGGGTAAATAACTGGCTCAGTGATAGAAAACAGAGGGTGGTTATTAATGGTACATACTCAGATTGGGTCACTGTAGTGGGGTACCACAGGGGTCAGTATTGGGCCCTATTCTCTTCAATATATTTATTAATGATCTTGTAGAAGGCTTGCACAGTAAAATATCAATTTTTGCAGATGACACTAAACTGTGTAAATTAATTAACACAGAAGAGGACAGTACACTGCTACAGATGGATCTGGATAGACTGGAGGCTCGGGCAGAGAAGTGGCAGATGAGGTTTAACACTGACAAATGTAAAGTTATGCATATGGGAAGGAATAATGCAAGTCACCAGTACATACTGAATGGTAAAATATTGGGTAACTCTGACATAGAAAAGGACCTAGGAATTTTAGTTAACAGAAATCTAAGCTGCAGAAACCAGTGTCAGACAGCTGCTGCCAAGGCCAATAAGATAATGGGTTGCATCAAAAGAGGCATAGATGCCCGTGATGAGAACATAGTCCTGCCACTTTACAAATCACTAGTCAGACCACACATGGAGTACTGTGTACAGTTCTGGGCTCCTGTGAACAAGGCAGACATAGCAGAGCAGAGCTGGAGAGGGTTCAGAGGAGGGCAACTAAAGTAATAACTGGAATGGGTGGACTACAGTACCCAGAAAGATTATCAAAATTAGGCTTATTCACTTTAGAAAAAAGACGACTGAGGGGAGATCTAATAACTATGTATAAATATATCAGAGGTCAGTACAGAGATCTCTCCCACGATCTATTTATCCCCAGGACTGTGACTGTGACGAGGGGCCATCCTCTGCGTCTGGAGGAAAGAAGGTTTGTACACAAACATAGAAGAGGATTCTTTACGGTAAGAGCAGTGAGACTATGGAACTCTCTACCTGAGGAGGTGGTGATGGTAAGTTCACTAAAAGAGTTCAAGAGAGGCCTGGATGTATTTTTGGAGGGTAATAATATTACAGGTTATAGTTACTAGAGAGGGGTCGTTGATCCAGGGAGTAATTCTGATTGCCTGATTGGAGTCGGGAAGGAATTTTTTTCCCTAAAGTGGGGAAAACTGGCTTCTACCTCACAGGGTTTTTTTGCCTTCCTCTGGATCAACTTATAGGAAAACAGGCCGAACTGGATGGACAGATGTCTTTTTTTGGCCTTGTAAACTATGTTACTATGTTGTAAACTATGTTACTGTCCAGGAATTTACGGAAGGTGGACAATCCTTTTAGATGGCGATATGTGGGTTAGTCTTTGAAGTTACACAAAGATGCATTATAAAAATGTGTGCTTCTTTACTTTTTCCTTTGTCCTTTTTTCCTTATCCTGAGATACTAATACTAATATTTTTTTTCAGGATATTATGTATATAATTTTAGAATATTCTGGATATTCTGTCATGAGAATGTCTATCTTATACATTTAGCCACCCAGTGGCTGTGTTGTAGATTGCAGCTTGTTGAGGGTTTTGCAAGCATTCACTAGCTACAGGAGTGGGTGTTACATGGGAGAAGGTGGTTGCATAGAAGTCTGGGGTGGAGGTGTTAAAAATTTGCTGTGGGGCCCAGTCGGTTCCAGTTAAGCCATTGATTGGGACCAAACTGTCCTGTACCCTTGGCAGACCATAATCTGCTTCAAGGACCAGAGAAAGATTAAAGGGGTTTTCCAAACTCCTGAGATTGATGACCTATCCTCAGAATATTTCACCAATATCCAATCAGTGAGGGTCTGACACCCCGCACCTCTACCTCCAATGTTGGAACTAGCAATCTAATTTGAACAGGAAGAAGAGCTCAACCAAACTTCAACCAAACCGGCCTGGTCATTGTCTTCACCATCCACTGGCCCTACACCTGTTTTCATGCCTTGCACCCCCTGCCTATCAAGCTAACATCAAGGGCACCCCAGTCTCCACCAGACAGCAGCCCTCAAACATCCTGGGTGCTCCTTCCCTTCAATAAATGGCCCAAGAAGTGCCAGGGTGAGGACTCTGACTGTGGCTACAAACATTACCATCATAACTACTGCCACCGCTCCTGTCCTATACGCTGCTCTCACCTGCCATGCTGTTGGTGTAGGTTTTATATGTATGCATCCTAATATTTTGGGGCAAGTCTCAGTATCAGAGTTTTATGGAACCAATGAAAAAGTTTATCCCGAAGAAAACTGTCCTCTATCTTCATACACACTATAGAGGAAACAGAGAAGAAACTAGACCAAATGTCTTCCTTCTGTTGGTCTCGCTTCTTCCCTGGAGAGTGGTACATAATGACAATTCACCAAATTAAGGTTAATCTTGTATAACAACATTTTCTAAAATTGCAAAAATAATTTCCATATCAATTCTTCATCAACATTAGTATTTCTGCTTGTGGTCCTTTAAAAGGAGTGCTCATCGTTTACAAATATTTATACTTATCATGGGTCGGACACAAAAGTGCACAGCTCGTTACAGTTTAGCTATTCTAGTTGTGTCATGTAATAAGCTGCAGCCCAATGTGATCATCACACGGCCAGGACAGAGTTTAATTCACTAGAAGGAATCGATGTTCCTACTGAATGACAAAAAATAGATATTGAAAATGATAAAATGTCAGAAAATGATATTGGGTATGCAAATGAGCTCTTAGCTAGCTCTGCCTCTTACGCCCCCAGATGTAAGGCAGCTATCCCATAAGTCAATGTTCAACCTTTTAAACAGGACTTCAGACATGACCTGGATAATAATTAAGCCAGCACCTCATCTGCAGACAGTTATTTTGCTGTCATTGTCCCTCATCAGTGCAGAGCAGAGAGTACTGGCTTAACTGGGTGAGAGGCCTGGGTCAATATTTGGGGGATACTATATTTTCTTATGAAGAGCACCTAAACAGCATGAGGAATTTATATAGAAAATGTTGGAAAATTGGCTAACTCTTCAAATGATTATATACATTTGCTAAAGTTGGAGTATCTCATTAAAGGGGTTTTCTAGGATTTTACTACTGATGAGTTATCATCAGAGTCAGGATAGGTCATCAGTATCTGATCAGTGGGGGTTCGACACCTGGGACCCCTGCCAATCAGCTGTTTGAGAAGGCACCGTGAGCGCCACAGCATTCTCTTAGCTTTTCCTAGGCCAGTGACATCACGTTCATCGGTCACGTGGCCAAGGAGAAGCTCAGCCCCATTCAAGTGAATGGGGCTGAGCACAATACCAAGCACAGCCACTATACAATGTACGCCACTGTGCTTGGTAAGCTGCGAGAAGGCAGCGATGTTCACAGGAGCACCGGTACCTTCTCAAACATCTGATCGGCGGGGTTCCTGGATGTCGGACCCCCACCAATCAGATACTGATGACCTATCCTGAGGATAGGTCATAGGTAGTAAAATCTTGGAAAAACCCTTTAACTGATGCATGGTAGTAGACCAATGGAGACCCTTTAAGGTCCTGGGGTCTTTAAACACTACGGTATATTACTTTTATCCCGTACACTTAATACAAGTACTCAAGTTACAAAGTGCTCATTCTGAGTAAATCATGCTTAAACAATAGCAATAACCGAGTGGTCTCAAGGAACCTAGTGACAATAATCACGTTTTAATTGCCATCATCAAATTATCATTATATTTTATATTGACTTCTACACATACATAACGGTATAACTAGTACTTGAGCACTGTGACAGCTTCATGTAATAGAGAACTGCAGAAAGGTGCTGCGGTTTTCTGGGATGTTTTAACTGATGACCTATCCTCTGGATAAGTCATGAGTATCTGATTGGTGGAGGTCCTACACCCGGGACCCCTGCAGATAATCTGTTTGAGAAGGCACTAGCACTCACAGTAGCATTGCAGCCGTTTCTTATCTCACTAGTGGCCATGCTTGGTATGGCAGTTCAGCCCCATTCACAGTAATGGGGCTGAGCTGCGCCTAGGCCATGTGACCAATGACCAGTGCCTTCCCAAAAAGCTGATTGGCGGTTGGATCCTCACCAATCAGATACTGATGACTTATCCAAGGAGTTCATCAGTTCTGAAAACCCCTGAAATCTTAATCTCTGAAAACTCATTCAATATTGATTAGAACAGGTTACCAATAGAGATGAGCAAATCAATCCATTCATCATAGTACTTGAGCCGCCAGGGTCCATCCCCGCTGTTCAAGATGTTCTCCCCTGCCCCTGATTGGACATCTCGCACCTGCCCTGCTGCTCCAAGTATTGGCTCTAGAGCAGAGACTCTGCTGCTGCTACCGAAGCGGCAACTGTACATTTGCCACTCATTTCTAGTCACAAATATCAAGAAGGGTATGACTCTATACCCCCCCCCCACCAATCAAGTGATTGTAGGGCACAGCTCCGTACACTGTGTAGTGGCCATGCCTGGTTTCTGCAGTCTTCTGAAATGCAGTAACCAGCTCCGGCCACTACACAGTGTATGGAGCTGTTGTTCTGCATGCTCTAAGTTCAACAGATCAGTAGGAATCCGTTTCCCTGCAGAGGTTTCCTAAGCACTGGTCTTCAATATCAAATTCTTGAAAAACCCTTTAAAGATTATACATTTTACTAATGTAACCTTCGCACTTGTATCGCATTTATGCAAAACACCCTTTAACTGGTTGATGATGCATGGAAAGAATTGTCCTGAGCAGCAGGCAGTCAATACATCAGAACGGGCATACTGCTGATCAGGCGGGCACAGCAAGTGGTCCACTGTAATCAGGAGTAGGCCAACAGAGAATATTGAATAAAAATTAGAACTATGAACTAATAAGTGCATTTTTTTTCCATTTTTGCCAAAATAAAAATTAAACTTTATTAATAGTCCAAAAAAGAAAAATATGAAAAATATAAAAAAAGGAATTCAACATACAGGAAAATACATCATGATGATGAAGCCAATGGTGAAACGCGTTGGACGGCCTCTTTTTTTGCGGTCTATATTAACTTTTTTAGTAATTTACAACAATGTAATGTATGGGGTATTGACTTTGGAAGGAACGGGTCACAGATTTGGTGGTTATCACTACCAATGCTTTATACTTGTCTAATTTTTTAGTGATTCTATCTTTTTATGGTATTTTGCCTTTTTGTATATCAGCATTGTGCAATGTACATTATTGGGACCACACCATGATATATTTTCCTGGATGTCAAATCCCCTGTGACATTGCCCGTTCTATTGGTTGGCAAATTACAATTAAATTTAACCTCACGACAGATGCATTCTGCAGGACCAGTTTTCCTGCAGCGCCTCCCCAGCAATAATGAATCATTATATATTTCTCATTGAAAACAATAGTCTGCCCATGGAAGGAATTAATATACCAGGTCCTCCAGAGTGAGAGATACTATTTGTAGCTGTTCTCCAGCCTAGCAAATGGATGAGGGACAACAACAGAGGATCCTCTTCTATCAACTCAACAAAGAGTTTTGTAAAAGGATAGTTTAGGCTTCTTTCACACTAGCGTTAGGCCTGTCTGGCAGGCTGTTCCGGCAGGGGAACAGCCTGAAGGGATCCATACTAACGTTTGCACACGTGTGATGCTGGAAGTCCGCCCCGGCCCCATTCACTATAATGGGGATGGGCCAGAGATCCGGCCGCAGAATGGCAAACAAGCCAAAAGGTGGCTGGACAAAAACAGCAGCAAATGTTAGTATGGATCCGGCTGGTTGCTCCCCTGCTGGACAAGCCTAATGCATAGATGCTTGTGATGGGAACATAGTCCTGCCACTTTACAAATCACTAGTCAGACCACACATGGAGGACTGTGTACAGTTCTGGGCTCCTGTGAACAAGGCAGACATAGCAGAGCTGGAGAGGGTTCAGAGGAGGGCAACTAAAGTAATAACTGGAATGGGTGGACTACAGTACCCAGAAAGATTATCAAAATTAGGCTTATTCACTTTAGAAAAAAGACGACTGAGGGGAGATCTAATAACTATGTATAAATATATCAGAGGTCAGTACAGAGATCTCTCCCACGATCTATTTATCCCCAGGACTGTGACTGTGACGAGGGGCCATCCTCTGCGTCTGGAGGAAAGAAGGTTTGTACACAAACATAGAAGAGGATTCTTTACGGTAAGAGCAGTGAGACTATGGAACTCTCTACCTGAGGAGGTGGTGATGGTAAGTTCACTAAAAGAGTTCAAGAGGGGCCTGGATGTATTTCTGGAGGGTAATAATATTATAGGTTATAGTTACTAGAGATGGGTCGTTGATCCAGGGAGTTATTCTTATTGCCTGATTGGAGTCAGGAACACATTTTTTCCCCTACATTGGGGAAAATTGGCTTCTACCTCACAGGTTTTTTTCCTCTGGATCAACTTGTAGGATAATAGGCCAAACTGGATGGACGGATGTCTTTTTTCGACCTTATAAACTATGTTACTATGTTACACCTTTAAAATGTATTTCCTACCCCAAATGCCCCTTTAATATACATTTTTTATTACCTTGCATGTTGCATGCACTCATATAACCACTCATCTTTCTGACAGTGATGCATTTTAAACATTTCCATACCAGAAGTATACAGAATATACTAATTTTGATGTCTAATTTTGATTTAGTCCATGTCTTATTCACCCGAGGCTCATTCTCCCACCTTTTCCTATACTACAGCATTTTTACCTCTGAGCATGAATACAAATGTATATGTGTCCAGAATTCCTGGTAATCTGATCAGCCAGCAAATGTTTGATATGACACAAATAACTGACCTAAGCAAAATAATACGTGGAACCTAATTGTGTCATCTGCAACGAAAGGGAAACGGATGTGGATGTACATTCACATTTCTCTGATTTTACCTCTGGGCTCTAATTTCTGAGGGTTGTGATTCCCCTTCCACCTGCACACTGCTGTGATCATGTCATCATCCTACATAGATCCTCATCCAAAGGCAATTATAAAATCTATACATTATATGTCTTGTTTGACCATGTAAATAAATACGGAGTGAATTATTAATCATTTCAGCATCCCGCTGTTCTTTAATGTGGTGTATGTATATAACTCCTGGTTTCTTATGTGGATACAAACATGTTCAGATTTCTCATTCAATACAAGACATGCTAGCAAAACCTATGACAGGCCGCAATGCACATCACAACCACTGGGTGGTGTAAAATAGACATGTATAACATAGACATCTCTTGACAAAATATCTCAAAATCATGTTTTGTTTTGTTTTTTTGTTTTTTTTAATCTCTAGCACCACACAACAGAATGTCTGTCCACACACAGTAAGGATTTCTCAGGAATGTCTCCACCAGATTATGACACTTCTTGGTTACCCAGTCAGCAGATTTATCTCCAAATCAGAATTTATGGTTTCAGCTGGGTTGCCAGCTTCAGCAACCAACAAGTGTGAAGGATCTAGAGAAGCTGCCATATCTGTGCCTCAGGATACCATACGCAACCTGCGTGCCTCCATGTCCAACCATGTCTCATCTTGTATCCAGACTAGAGGTTATATCTCATCTTGTATCCAGACTAGAGGCCATATCTCATCTTGTATCCAGACTAGAGGCCGTACATCATCTGGTATCCAGGCTACAGGCCATATCTCATCTTGTATCAGGTTAGATGCTGTAGAACATCTTGTATCCAGGCTAGAGGCTGTATCTCACCTTGTATACAGGCTAGAGGCCGTATCTCATCTTGTATCCAGGCTAGAGGCCATATCTCATCTTGTATCCGGGCTAGAGGCCGTATCTCATCTTGTATCCAGGCTAGAGGCCATATCTGATCTTGTTCCTGGGCTAGAGGCTGTACCTCATCTGGAATCCAGGCTAAAGGCCGTATCTCATACTGTATGCAGGTTAGATGTTGTATCTCATCTTGTATCCAGGCTAGAGGCCTTATCTCACCCTGTATACAGGCTAGAGGCTGTATCTCATCTTGTATCTAGGCTAGAAGCCGTATCTCATCTTGTATCTAGGCTAGAAGCCATATCTCATCTTATATCCAGGCTAGAGTCCGTATCTCATCTTGTATCCAGACTAGAGGCTATCATTCTGTAACCAGGCTAGAGGTGGCCCAGCAGGGTCCTAAAACCTCCTTTTAATTGTACTGTTTTCATCAATGAACTTCTCATTCTAATCACTTACATATATCATCATTACATTTACAAACATAAAGTTTCATTCCACTCCAACAGCTCCTTCTTGGTGCCTTATTTTTTCGGAGAGCACCTTAATCAATGTGAGAAATTCTGTGGGCCAGACAACGCTCCTCTGGAATTCTGGGAAGAGAAGGATGCAAATGAGCTCTTAGCAAGCTCTGCCTCCAATGTCACCAGATGTAAGACAGCTACCTTATAAATCAATGTTCAACCCTTTAAATAGGCCTTGAGGCATGATTTGGATAATACATAAGACAGCATCTGCAGACAGCTAATTTGGGATGATTCCCCCTCATCAGTGCAGAGCAGAGATTACTGGCTTTACTCTGAGAGAGGCCTAGGTCAGAATTTGGGGGATACTTTCTCTTATAGGTTGTAGATTATAGGTTTATAGCTCATACATGTTCCTATATAATTCTAGGAAGAAAGGGATGTAAATGAGAGTACTGTCTTAAATGGGTGAGAGACTTAGGTTAGCTGTTCATAAACATGTCACTTCGTGACAGCAAACCGAGAGGTTAGTTGTGGTATTGCAAGTAAAATGTATCAATGATTATATTAAGAAAAAATATCACTTTGTACAATCAAATAACCTTTTCCAGTTTATGTATATGAGATCTGTAGATCCATGCCATAATATAAATCTCAGTTACTCATATTCTGCCTTACAACACTTCATTCAATCTCATCCTGTGAAGTAGAGCTTGACCCTATACGACTTCTCACACTGCTTCTTGGTGTCTCCCAGTGACACAAGTCTTATGAAGTCGACTGAGCCTGTTAATAGGATTCCTTGCAGTGAGTTCTTGATCTTTGCTGCATGAACAAAGAGAGAAAGGTAGGAAAAAATGGCTTCCGATATCTAATCAGATCATAGAAGGCGTCAGAAGTTTTAATAAGTTTTTAATTAAGCAGAACAAGTTTCAGAACAGAGATTAGATATAAGACACTTCAGTAAATCTCTGATAGTATCTTCAAATATAATAAGATTAGAGATTTAGCATAACTAGCAGATTTAGCCTGGAGAAGCTTTTCCTTCCCCGTATATTGTACAACTTTCTAATTTTAATTGAAGCAGGGATATACAAATGAAGTACAAATCCATAAGTTTGTGCGTTCATCGAGCTTCTTCTCTGATGATCACATCTCCTTGCCTTTGTGTCTTTGCATGAACTTGACTTTTCATACCACAAGAATTGGCTGGTATGATTTCTAAATAATCTGTCTAAGGATAGCTTTAAGTTGGCTATATAGATGAGATAACGGTTGTTATCTGGATTATTTGGCTGATAGCTACAGTATCTCTCCAGATCCTTCAATACCTGTAAGTTCTCAGCCTGACCAAGCAGTGAATGGGATAAAAGGATTGGGCTGTTGAAATCATAGCATCTGCCATTAGTGGAGAATTGGGAGATCCTCTAGTACAATGAAATCGCTGGGATCAGCCCACATAGATCTAATGTCTATGGCCAACTTGAGACACTTGCTATGGTGTAGTGCATTTGCATTCTGATATTTTCCTGAGACTCCTCTAATGGAAAAAAAAGCTGACATCTATCATGTGCCATTTATAATACCAGTGTGTTTCTGTGTGGTTAGAGGGGCCTATAGCCCAGAAGGTTGGAGGCCAATTTGACCCAAAAAAAGATTTCTATTGTTAATTAACTTGGAGGTAACGGACTGAACCAATTAATTTTTTTGGCTCACAATTACTGCTTGACTGGATGGAGAGAGACCTAAGGAGGGTGCTACTGCATATTCTGAGATATACACCTATTTTGTTCCTGCTTGGAGACCCCTTGATGTGTCCACCCCTGGCTGGGTCTTATAACCTGGGATGTCTTCCCTCTGTCACCAACATGTCATGTTATGTTGTAGCAGTGAGCTACAACAAAAGGCTCTTTTATATGTACCGATGATCGGGCAAATGAATGTTCTCAAGAACATTGGTTCCCCATCATCACCACTTGCTGGTAGTACATCACCGCAGGTAAATAAAACTGTAGGTGCCTGAGTGATTGCACTAACAATCATTTGGTCATATGATAGTAGAGCTAATTAAGCACTGATTAAAGGGGCTCTCCTGGATTTACATATTGATGACCTATCTTTAGGGTCCTACTCTTGGCACCTTCACCTATCACCTGCTTGAGGAAGGTGCAGTGCTCATGCAAGTTCCTCACAGCTTACCAACCACAGCACCATCCATTGCATGAGGCTAAGCTGCCTCAGTGCCTCTTCATACGGCTGATCAATGGGGATTCAGGGAATCAGACCCCTACTGATTTGCTACTGATGACTTATCCTATAGATAGAACATCAGTATGTAAATCCCGGAGAACCCCTTTAACTTTGTATATTGCTGATAGACTCTTGTTACTGTGAGTTGAGGATTGTTACTTTCCCAGGAAACAGTGCCACTCTTGACTATTGGCTGTATCTGGTATTTCAGCTTAGTAATATTCACTTGAATACCAGTAAAAACAGGCAGACAGGACAAAGGAAATAGCCATGTTTTTCTGATTTCATACAATCCCTATAAAGGGAATCTATCAGTAGTTTAGTCCTTGCAAAACTGCTGACAATGTAGGTAAGTAATACATATTTATGTCTGGGCGTTTCATCAATATAGTGCTGAAAAAATGGGTTTTGAGTGCAGCAGGTGACACTACAAAAAGCAGAAACATTGCTATGTATCATCTCCTGCCCTTTGTCCTTACCTATGTCCAGGGGCGGACTGGGAACTTAAAGTGGCCCTGGAAAAAATACTAAAAGTGGCCCCATTTTGTAGTCGGGTCCAAATTGATGGAAGGCAGGGCCAGCAATACCATATATAGCACATTAAACCAACTCAACAGATCCAAATAACACAGTCCATCACAAAATACATCCCCAAAAACTTCTACTGGCAGCTGTGAGGAGGGCCCAGGCGGCCCCCTGGGCATCGGCCCACCGGGAAATTTCCCTGTAAGGTCTATGGCCAATCCGCCCCTGACTATGTCTGCCAGCAGTTTTTGACCAACAAAACTGCTGACAGACTCTTCTTATGACATCTTTTCATTCACGGATGTTTTCACGGATGAGGGATTTCTTGTAATTTATTCTACATCATTATAGTGATGTTATACATTTGATATAATGATCATTTCCTTGCAAAATGTACACATGCATGCTTTGCAACTGGAAGATACAAGCACAACCAGCACGTCAGCATTTGAGCAGTGCTTTCCTGTAATCAGCCTGGGTTAAAGCTGGGCCTGTTACATGTTCTTGTGCGAGTAACTGATTATGATGCTGCAGACAGAGCTACAGTACAGTGACTTGTCTTCTGGCTCCGCCGCCCTCTAGCGTGCAGCACACACATGGTCCAGCCCTGTGATTACATTGACAGCATGTTTTACCGGGTGCTGCACATTTCTATGCAGATGTAGCAGAGCCAAAATTCTAATCTAGCATTAAAATCCAAGGCAATTTCCTATAGTTCTTCTAAAATACAACACTAAAAGCAATATGTTCTTCAAGCTCATTGCCATTGTGATTCTTTATAGGTCTTGTGAATTGGAAAAAGTAATAAAATATAGAAATAAGACCTTGCAGGATAAGCAGTTAAAGGAGTCATTAAAAGAAAAAAGGTGCACACGGATGGCATTGTCCCATACCCTATTGTTCGGAGATCAGTGTACAAAGCTTAAAATATCATGCACACAATGATGATGATTATACGATGTTGATGACCGAAAGCCTTTATTAATCTTGCAGTTTTCAGAT
This sequence comes from Rhinella marina, assembly GCA_900303285.1. Lineage (NCBI taxonomy): Eukaryota > Metazoa > Chordata > Amphibia > Anura > Bufonidae > Rhinella > Rhinella marina. Next base: position 78,849 of record ONZH01020526.1, read on the forward strand.
AATGAAGAACATGACATTCTCAATCAAGCCTGAGGATCACCGTAATCCTTCACTGTGGAATTATTTTTCTGCCGTTATATTTATGAACCAGGGGAGCTAAGATGAGCAAGAATGTTCCTGATATGAGTGTGCTGCAGTCCATGGTCTACGTAAAGGTGTTTCCCTTCATTAAGACTAGGACTACACAGCAACACTGGTCGCATGACACCTGTCACAGCCAGGATCACTGAGTAGCGGGGATCCCATAGAAATGAATGTGATCACAGCGGCAGTCGCAAGAAATCCAAAAAGGCTGGACTTTTTGCGACTGCTGCGGCGATCTCATTCATTTCTATTGGATCACTGCTGCACAGCGATCCTGACCGTGACATATGTTGCACAACCACTATCACCGTGTAGCTGTAGCCTAAATGTTGAGGGCATATATACAGAGCACATGCCATAAGAAGGAGAACATAGAGACCGAGAGGTGCACAGACAGCTGCATGGCCACCTCTTTATTTAGCTTTACCTGAATGTGGATACTGATGGACACCTTGTATTGTAGAGGATCCCTATTCTCTTTTAATAGGCGGTGGTCTCGGAAGAGGGATCCTGTCCTATCAGATGGTTATAGCATAACTCTTTAGGTACCTTGTAGGATAAATTATCTGGATCATTTTCCTAATACCATTAATAGTCACAGCGCTTTGTTTAAGCTCATAAACAACAGTCATCAACTATCCACAATATAGGTGATAAATGTATCATCACTGGGGGGTCTACTGGATATCTCTTACATTCCCATAGAGAGTGAATGCTGTAGTAGAACATATGTGACCCAATTTCTGGTGGCTGGTTCTTATGGTTGGAAACTGTAGATACTTTAAAATCTTGTTCGTGGGTAAACCACTTTGATAAAGAGTATCCATAACTAGAGATGAGCGAGCAGTGCTCGTTACGAGCACTGTAGTGCTCGGCTCCCGTGTGAAATGCCCGCAGGCATTGCGGATCCGTCCTCAACTGCATGTAAGTCAATTAGGATGGATCATTTGGTATGACACTCATACCAAACGGTTCCGTCCTCCTCACCCGACTGAAAGTCAGTGGGGATGGAACCGTTTGGTATGAGTGTCATACCAAACCATCCGCCCTCATTGACTTACATGCAGCTGAGGATGGATCCGCAATGCCTGCGGGCATTTGTTCGCACGGGAGACGAGCAATACAATGCTCGTAACGAGCACGTTCGCTCATCTCTATCCATAACCCATTTCAAAGAAAATGATGGTCCTCATTCACCTGTAAAGGAGCCAAATACAGATTGCTCCCCAGTTGGTACAACTGGAATCCATGATTTATTCAATCATATACTGTACAGTATGATGGGATACTGCCAAACAAAGCACCATAACCTATTTGAGTTACTGTATACAGTTCAACTCTCATGAAACATCTGGGATGTTTTGAAAAAAAGGAAAGAGCTCCTGGAACAGTTGGCAAATCTCCTGTGAAGTGTATGCAGGGTGGCATTCACCTTGAAAACATGCCTCCATGAGTAAATGTACAGTTATGGGGCATCAAGAAGCTGAGTTACTAGATGCAGCCCTGATGGTTATAGTGATCTGAGGGGGCATGATGAGTCGATAAAAAAGGTGGGCATACCTAGAAAAAAGGTTGGAGTCTCAAAAAACTTGCATGTCCATATCTGAAAAAATGGTGAACAAAGCAAGCAAAGTTTATTTCAAGTAAATGAAAAATGTTCCAGATCATCTATGGTATGCTCCTGTTCAGTAGGTGTTGTCCTCTACCTCACCCTCTGATGTGTATTCCAGCATGCTCTTCTGCTTGGAGTGGTGGCATGGAGGAGACCACAACAGCTTTTATACAAGGGAGAAAGAAGTTAGGCCAATAGAATAATTAATGCAGAACCTCTAACTAGATGCTTGAAACTCTGCACATGGAGCTTCCGACATTTATCACTGAGGTGTACATGACTGTGCTATCCACAATTCCACTGCCCCCAGCTCAGTCCACACCTGCGCTTCCATTATACAATGACTCTGTGGCCATATTGAAAAAAAATCATGGAACCATCCTGGTACAAATATATTTTATCTATAGTTGTGTACAACAGATTAAATAATTATATTTTTACATATTCCAGATTTATTATTGTTGTTAGTTTCTCTCTAGAAGGCTTTATTGATGTAGGGTTGAAGTGGTTCTCTAGGTGAGATGTGGTTTGGTGGCTGTTTAGCACTGGTTTATTTCAGCACTGGGGTCTTAGGTTCAAATATGACCAAGGATGACATGCAGTTGGTACACTCTGCTCGTATTTGTGTGGGTTTTCTCCCACTGTCCAAAGATATACAGACATAGCCAGATGTGCACCTAGCCTTTTGCTGCCTGAGGCAAAAACTGAAACAGCAACCCCCCTCCCCCATGCCAATTTCTTAACCTAACCCCTTCCCTTTAGCTCATGGCCTTTCGACTGCTCCTCCACCTCTTGCCCCTACCTGGTGCTGCCTGAGGAAATCACCTCACCTAGCCTCATTGGTGGTGCATCTCTGGATACAGTCGAGCTAAACTTGACACTTAACATGTCACAGTGTTATCGCCTGACAAAATCCATTGAAAAGACAGTTAACATTTTCTTGTCATTTTTTACTAGTGTTGAGTGAATCGAAAGCTAAATTAATTGACTTCGAGCTGAATTCGCCAATAAGCCAAATTTTCTGGCGCTTCATGGTAATGAATCAATTTTTCCTGAAATAGTGGTAGTCTCCAAGGCATTGCTCCTGGTTAGCAAGAATCCTACTCCACACTGATGAGTGGCAACACCCTGAAACAGCTGTCTGTGGATGGATAACTGGCTTAGGTCTTCCCTGTCACATTCTTAAATCTTATAAAAGAGCTGGATCTTGACATAGGGGGCCACATAATATGGTTGATTTGGTGGTCTCCGTAATGGGGACACCCCTTTGCTTGGTTTTCCTTCCTTTGAGGGATATCTAGCTTTCACTGTGTTGAAGACCCATAACTGGGGCTCCACGGTTATTTTGCATATCATCCATGGTCACGGCCATCTTGATTGAAGATAACCTGCCAAATCTCGGACACTGACGCGGGACCTCACCATGTCATCCCGCTGTCCATACGCGGCCACATCATCGGTAATCCGTCCAGCGTGATGACTTGATGATGTCATCACGCCAGCACTCACAAGATTTGGGGCATTTTCTTCTATCAAGATGGCCACGACGGCCCTCTCCACAAGCAAATAGATGAGGTGAGTTTGTAATTTTTTTTGTTTTTAATCCCTCAATGTGACTGTCAGATGCCGCAATCAGTGTTGAACATGGCATCTGATTGCTGACCTGTCGTGGTGCCCATTACAAGCCATCAATTTAGCTCGGCTGCATCTGTACTGATAGGGAATGTACATAGATTGTGAGCCCCAATTGGGGACAGTGTGATGCTAATATTCAGTATGTCAGAGCTAAATAAGTGAACAAAATAAATACATTGTTTGCAGCGGGTCCATATCTTGGTGTCCTTCCTATTGTAGGAATTCTTCTCCTGGAATAACATCCTGGCACCTTATATTAAAAGGAAAGCTATACAGAACCGTGACTTTGCTAGTATCAGAATCATGGGCACATGCCCCAGGACACTTGACCAGTGTCCCAGATATCCTGGTGCCAGAATAAATCATCTGTCTTACTCACCTCTAGCACATCCCCATGATGTCCAAGGTACAGTGTCTTTAGAGTACCTTGTCCAGAAGACATCTGGTGCCCTTCAGCTCCATAATCTTGAGATCTTCTTGAAGTTAAATAGAATTCCAAACACAACACTCGCTCCCTATAGATTGTATACTTTCACCATTTCTGAAGATTTTTCTCTTCCTTTCATTGTGCTTTATGTTTTATGAGCTCGTAAACTTGATCTTACTCACCTTTCTGCTAATAATGTCATGTTTGTGTGGCAGGAGACTAGGACCTGCATACCTCTTGCCTTGGTCTAGTCTAATGGCTGACATTTATTATGCTGCAAAAAACAGAATATACGGGAACCTTACAAATAAAATATAATTAGAATAATAACTTCACCTTAGCAGCCTGCAATCCCAAATTCTTTTATGTCTCTTGCTGGTTTCTAAGATTGTTCCTTTTTTATTTATTTATTTATTTATTTTGCTTTATGTTGTCTCTAATGTAACATTGTTACTTTTATATTGCAGTAGGATAAGGAATCTTGGTCATTGTGAATAATAAGGGCATCAAGTGCCCTACATGGGAAAAGCCTTTATGCATATATAGAGCAGCACGGAATATAAAAGCATGATGCAAATCAGTATCTTTGGCCCAATCTTGTTTCCTTTTGATAACTTTTCGGGATATTGCATCTTTTGCTGAGATAGGTTTACTCTCTTGCATATTGCACAGTAACATTAATTTTCACTTGGCAGTACAAGGAAGCACAATGGCTGTAAAATCTCCTAATTAAAATGTATGATGCTCAAATATAAAACAAGCACTAAGCTATAAACAAATATTGCTTTTAGATATCTGACAGGGTGACAGGAAGGGGGATTTTAACTATTTTGTGAACTGATTAAATGTGGAATATAATTTCTTAAAGGGATTATACCACAAAAGGAGTTACTATGGAATGAATTCAGAATTTCAGGGCAATAGATTTCTTCCCTGCCTTATATTTTAGAAGACCAGCTGTCACATATTCACTGACATGCTCTAACCTACGATCACAAGCTCAAAGATAATTGTTTAGAGGTCTTCCACCATACCTGCCAAGTTCTGGATTGTGTAATATATAGATGATGTTAGAGTTATTCCACAGATATGCCTTTAAATGGGCATTCCCATTTTTTATATTGATGGCATATCATTAGGATAAGCTATCAATGTCAGACAGATGTGAGTCCTACCTCTGGGAATTGCTCATATCTCTATAACAGGCACTAAGAAGTGAAGGAGAGCACAAGGTGCAAATGCGGCCACCCTCCATTCACTGCTATGAGAGTTTCGAAAATAGCCCATCCCTAGCATGGCTTTTCCAGCACTCCCATGGCAGTAAATGGAAGGAATTGTCAGTGTGTCTTATGAGGCGAATAATAATAATAAGAGCTTTCATTATGGAAACGCTCATTAGTACAGAAGGACCGGGAGGCGGTGAATACTGCCCTTCCTGGGCTTTGTAATCACTGCTTCCTGGCTTTCTCCTGTAGGCTCCTCATTCTGTCCTGTGACCTGTGCACAGAGTGAGGACGTTGATGCTCTGTGACCTAATGCTGTGCAACGCTGGATGATGGCGCCGCAAGAAGACCAGGAAGAGGGCTGGTTGTTAGGAGCGGCGGCGCCTGAAGCAGGAGAGGTAAGTTGATTTGTTTGTTTGTTTGCCCTGAGCATGGGTCTGAACTGAGGTCTGAATGGGGGTCATTCACATTGGGGGTCTGATTTGAGTTTTGAATGTGAGGTCTTATTCACATTGAGGCTCTGATCTGAGGTCTGATTGGCAGTTATTCATATTGTTAGGAGCGGCGGCGTCTGAAGCAGGAGAGGTAAGTTGATTTGTTTGTTTGTTTGTTTGTTTGCCCTGAGCATGGGTCTGAACTAAGGTCTGAATGGGGGTCATTCACATTGGGGGTCTAATCTGAGATCTGAATGGGGGTCTAATTCACATTGGGGCTCTGATCTGAAGTCTGATTGGGGTTTTTTCACATTGGGAGTCTGAGCTTGGGTTTGAATGGGTTCTCTAATTAGTGTTGGGGGTTTGATTGGGGTCTTAAAATATTGGGTTCTAAGTTGACAATCCTACTGGGAGCGCTGCAGGTTTCAGGTGTAGGGGGTCCTGTTCCCACAAATTTCCAGTGTAAAAAATAAAGAGAAACCGCGCTGCTCCTGGCAGACACAGATCTGGCCAGTCTGGAAAGTATCTGCAACTTCTCAATGTAGTAAATCACTGATCTGTTCAGAAACAACTCCTACTCATCCTTCCTATAAAAAGTTGGACAGAGGAGCAAGAGATAGTGAAGTACCGTAGCTATTTGTACACATTCAGCATTTATTGTACTTACAAGATTGTTTAAAATCACAGGCATAACAAGTTTAAAATTGGGAGACACGGTTTCTCTTTATTTTTAATGTTTGATTGGGGTCTTACTAACATTGGGAGTCTGATCTGAGGTCTTTTTGGGGGTCTTATTAACATCGGGGGTTTGATCCAAGGTCTGATTGGGGGTCTTATTAACATTCTACATTTGATTGGGGCTCTGAGCTGAGGTCTTATTAACATTGGAGGTCTGATTGGTGGTCTGGTCTGAAATCTAATGAAAAATGTTTTTTTTTTTTTATTATTATTTTCCTCCTCTAAAATCTAGGTGCGTCTTATGGGGACGTAGGTTTAGTATGTAGGTTTAAATGTAGGTTTAGTCTTCAAATTCCACATTTTCCCCAAAGGAATTATTATGATGCATTCATTGCATGAGTAAACTCTGATTGATGTTTTAAACATTAAAAATTGCAATATAAAAAGGATGTCTCATAGACAAAGCTAAGATTTATTCAACTAATTTCATGGCAAAGGTATGTCTTATGTGGAATACTAATAAATAAAGTATGTCCAGTTGACCTTTCATAGCCATTTCTCTGTGCAGTTTCCTTTCATAATGGCAATGTTTATGAGGTTGTGAAGGCTCGATGTTTCAAAGCTTTCACAGAATTTATAACTCCTATGAATTTAGGATCCTAATAAGAGAAGGTTTGTGGATTGTACACTCAAAAGAACCATCTTTCAAGGAAAGAAACCACCATTTGCATTAAAACCAGCATGCAGATAGCAGTCCTACAAGATGAGCAGCAACGTACATTGTATCCACGTAACCGTTTGTGGTCAACATTTACCCCTTAAGGACCCAGACAATTTTTATTTTTTTGTTTTTATTTTTTTCATCCAATGTTCTCTCCAATCCTGGCCCGGTGTCATTTGCATTACACAGCCTGTACCTGTCACATATAAAGCGGTATCAGTGCATGATCTCACACCATACACCTCTCGTTTCACACTGACATACCATTATTCAAAGGGTAGCGAGGCCAGACCAGCATCTGTGTAATTTCTTTATAAACCTGTCTAATCCCATGAGAACTTTAAAAAGTGTTGGACAACCCCTAAAGGGTAGATTTCTATACTGCTCCAGATTTTGTGTCCAGATTTTCAGAAAAAAAATCCACAAAGGAAAATAACAGCAACAAAGTGGAAAAAATTGAATACGTCTTATCGACATGCTGCTCATGGTTGCTCTGTCCCGTGCTTCCACGCTCATCTTATCAGGCAGCTGTAACAGCCAAATCCAAAAGATAATTGTCTGGCATTTACTGTAGATTTAAAACTGCAGTGCATGAACCTCATTTTGGTGGATGTTTCCAAATAAAAAATAAAATACAAATCTGTGTCCGAATCCTAGTACTGGACAATTATCTTTTGGATTTTGGCATGCCTGCTGAAATGAGGTTTGTGCACCGGAACTATACTCCCTGACTGGCTAGCTACCATGACCTAACTCTCGGTTCAGTTTTGAGTGCCAATCTGCTAGGATCTTTGGTGAATTTGTATTGACCCTGGTTTCTTAAAAGGCCAGAGCACATCAATGCTGTTTTTGCTCAGCCAGTGCCCTTCTGGCCTAGGCTACTTCAGAGACCCTCTCTCCTTATTCTAGGACAAAGGCTTCAAAGGCAAATTTGGGATGTTCCTTTATTTATGATCTGTCTATTTGGTCTGCCCAGATCTTCTGCCTGTTCCCTGTAGTACCTGTACACTGCCTGTCTTGACATTCTGCTTGAATATCAGCTGCCAACCCTGACTTCTGCCTGTATAACAGTATACCTTCTCTGTGTCTCCATTTAGTGTCATTAGCTGCTGTATATGTAAACTGATGGATGAATACCAGAGAATTCCTTAGACTCTACTCCCAGGTTCAGCCTTAAATCAAAGCTGTTGCAACACAGTGGGTCCTCATGATACAACGTCAAACCATTCATCTGAGGATATCTCAAACCAAGAGGAAAGGGGGTGTCATCTGGTACTTAAACTTAACTTCCATGTTAAATTTAACCATTTTTCTGAGATTTATTTTTACTTGGCAGGATGGGTGGGGCTGAATAAAAAAAAAAACATTACTAATGCCATGCTACTCTCATGCCACCACTTTGGTCCTCATTAGAGATGAGCGAGTAGTGTTCGATCGAGCCGGTATTCGATCGAATACTACGCTATTCGGCATACTCGATTTCAATCGAGTATAACGGCGATGGCGCACTTAGAATTCGTTTCCCCTCCCACCTTCCCTGGCGCTCTTTTTCCACCAATCACCATGCAGGGGGGGTATGACAGGCACGCTGAGCACGCTGGCAGCGCGAAAATGACGTCTACATGCATTGGCTGGAAAAACCATGTGACCTCGAATATTAAAAACTCAGCTCTTCCTGCTCGTACGCATATGCTGCGTGAACTTAGTCAGGGACAGAGGCTGGAGAAGGGAGAGACAGGTTTTAGCTGTTGGACAGGCAGGAGCGTGATTAAAAGCCCTTATCAGGGCTACTTACAGTGGACTTCAGTGATAGCTTACTACAATATAGACTTTACAGAGAACGGCTGCTGTATTCAGGGATAGCTGCTGGAGTAGGGACAGAGAGAGGCATTAGTGGTGTATTAGGTGCTCTGCTACATACCAAACTATATTTGGCACTACTGCTGTGTACCTTGAAAAATACAATATATAGGTTTTATAACTGGCAACTGTACTGTGCGTTCTCTTGCAAAGTAATTTCTCATAACTGGTGTTCATACACACTGTCTGATCACTTAGTACACGGCCTGTGTACCTTGAAAAATACAATATATAGGCCTTAACTGGCAACAGTACTGTGGCGTTCCTCTGCAAAGTAATTTCTCATAACTGGTGTTCCATACCCACCGTCTGTTCAGTTACTACACGGCTGTGTACCTTGAAAAATACAATCTATAGGCCTTAACTGGCAACTGTACTGTGCGTTCTCTTTGCAAAGTAATTTCTCATAACTGGTGTTTATACCCACCGTCTGTTCAGTTACTACAACGGCTGTGTACCTTGAAAATACAATATATAGGCCTTAACTGGCAACTGTACTGTGCGTTCTCTTGCAAAGTAATTTCTCATAACTGGTGTTCATACCCACCGTCTGTTCAGTTACTACAACGGCTGTGTACCTTGAAAAATACAATCTATAGGCCTTAACTGGCAACTGTACTGTGCGTTGTCTCTTGCAAAGTAATTTCTCATAACTGGTGTTTATACCCACCGTCTGTTCAGTTACTAACACGGCTGTGTACCTTGAAAAATACAATATATAGGCCTTAACTGGCAACAGTACTGTGCGTTCTCTTGGCAAAGTAATTTCCTCATAACTGGTGTTCATACCCACCGTCTGTTCAGTTACTACACGGCTGTGTACCTTGAAAATACAATCTATAGGCCTTAACTGGCAACTGTACTGTGCGTTCTCTTGCAAAGTAATTTCTCATAACTGGTGTTCCATTACCCACCGTCTGTTCAGTTACTACAACGGCTGTGTACCTTGAAAAATACAATCTATAGGCCTTAACTGGCAACTGTACTGTGCGTTCTCGTTGCAAAGTAATTTCTCATAACTGGTGTTTATACCCACCGTCTGTTCAGTTACTACACGGCTGTGTACCTTGAAAATACAATATATAGGCCCTTAACTGGCAACTGTACTGTGCGTTCTCTTGCAAAGTAATTTCCTCATAACTGGTGTTCATACCCACCGTCTGTTCAGTTACTACAACGGCTGTGTACCTTGAAAAATACAATCTATAGGCCTTAACTGGCAACTGTACTGTGCGTTCTCTTGCAAAAGTAATTTCTCATAACTGGTGTTCATACCCACGTCTGTTCAGTTACTACACGGCTGTGTACCTTGAAAAATACAATATATAGGCCTTAACTGGCAACAGTACTGTGCGTTCTCTTGCAAAGTAATTTCTCATAACTGGTGTTCATACCCACCGTCTGTTCAGTTACTACACGGCTGTGTACCTTGAAAAATACAATATATAGGCCTTAACTGGCAACTGTACTGTGCGTTCTCTTGCAAAGTAATTTCTCATAACTGGTGTTCATACCCACCGTCTGTTCAGTTACTACACACGGCTGTGTACCTTGAAAAATACAATTATAGGCCTTAACTGGCAACTGTACTGTGCGTTCTCTTGCAAGTAATTTCTCATAACTGGTGTTCATACCCACCGTCTGTTCAGTTACTACAACGGCTGTGTACCTTGAAAATACAATCTATAGGCCTTAACTGGCAACTGTACTGTGCGTTCTCTTGCAAAGTAATTTCTCATAACTGGTGTTTAATACCCACCGTCTGTTCAGTTACTACACGGCTGTGTACCTTGAAAAATACAATATATAGGCCTTAACTGGCAACAGTACTGTGCGTTCTCTTGCAAAGTAATTTCTCATAACTGGTGTTCATACCCACCGTCTGTTCAGTTACTACACGGCTGTGTACCTTGAAAAATACAATATATAGGCCTTAAACTGGCAACTGTACTGTGCGTTCTCTTGCAAAGTTATTTCTCATAACTGTGTTCATACCCACCGTCTGTTCAGTTACTACACGGCTGTGTACCTTGAAAAATACATATATAGGCCTTAACTGGCAACTGTATGTGCGTTCTCTTGCAAAGTAATTTCTCATAACTGGTGTTCATACCCACCGTCTGTTCAGTTACTACACGGCTGTGTACCTTGAAAAATACAATCTATAGGCCTTAACTGGCAACTGTACTGTGCGTTCTCTTGCAAAGTAATTTCTCATAACTGGTGTTCATACCCACCGTCTGTTCAGTTACTACACGGCTGTGTACCTTGAAAAAATACAATATATAGGCCTTAACTGGCAACATGTACTGTGCGTTCTCTTGCAAAGTAATTTTCTCATAACTGGTGTTCATACCCACCGTCTGTTCAGTTACTACAACGGCTGTGTACCTTGAAAAATACAATATATAGGCCTTAACTGGCAACTGTACTGTGCGTCTCTCTTGCAAAGTAATTTCTCATAACTGGTGTTCATACCCACCGTCTGTTCAGTTACTACACGGCTGTGTACCTTGAAAAATACAATATATAGGCCTTAACTGGCAACTGTACTGTGCGTTCTCTTGCAAAGTAATTTCTCATAACTGGTGTTCATACCCACCGTCTGTTCAGTTACTACACGGCTGTGTACCTTGAAAATACAATCTATAGGCCTTAACTGGCAACTGTACTGTGCGTTCTCTTGCAAAGTAATTTCTCATAACTGGTGTTCTAACCCACCGTCTGTTCAGTTTACTACACGGCTGTGTACCTTGAAAAATACAATCTATAGGCCTTAACTGGCAACTGTACTGTGCGTTTCTCTGCAAAGTAATTTCTCATAACTGGTGTTCATACCCACCGTCTGTTCAGTTACTACACGGCTGTGTACCTTGAAAAATACAATCTATAGGCCTTAACTGGCAACTGTACTGTGCGTTCTCTTGCAAAGTAATTTCTCATAACTGGTGTTTCATACCCACCGTCTGTTCAGTTACTACACGGCTGTGTACCTTGAAAATACAATATATAGGCCTTAACTGGCAACTGTACTGTGCGTTCTCCTTGCAAAGTATTTCTCATAACTGGTGTTCATACCCACCGTCTGTTCAGTTACTACACGGCTGTGTACCTTGAAAAATACAATCTATAGGCCTTAACTGGCAACTGTACTGTGCGTTCTCTTGCAAAGTAATTTCTCATAACTGGTGTTCATACCCACCGTCTGTTCAGTTACTACAGCGGCTGTGTACTTGAAAAATACAATATATAGGCCTTAACTGGCAACTGTACTGTGCGTTCTCTTGCAAAGTAATTTCTCATAACTGGTGTTTCATACCCACCGTCTGTTCAGTTACTACACGGCTGTGTACCTTGAAAAATACAATCTATAGGCCTTAACTGGCAACTGTACTGTGCGTTCTCTTGCAAAGTAATTTCTCATAACTGGTGTTTATACCCACCGTCTGTTCAGTTACTACACGGCTGTGTACCTTGAAAAATACAATATATAGGCCTTAACTGGCAACTGTACTGTGCGTTCTCTGCAAAGTAATTTCTCATAACTGGTGTTCATACCCACCGTCTGTTCAGTTACTACACACGGCTGTGTACCTTGAAAAATACAATCTATAGGCCTTAACTGGCAACTGTACTGTGCGTTCTCTTGCAAAGTAATTTCTCATAACTGGTGTTCATACCCACCGTCTGTTCAGTTACTACACGGCTGTGTACCTTGAAAAATACAATCTATAGGCCTTAACTGGCAACTGTACTGTGCGTTCTCTTGCAAGTAATTTCTCATACACTGGTGTTCATACCCACCGTCTGTTCAGTTACTACACGGCTGTGTACCTTGAAAAATACAATCTATAGGCCTTAACTGGCAACAGTACTGTGCGTTCTCTTGCAAAGTAATTTCTCATAACTGGTGTTCATACCCACCGTCTGTTCAGTTACTACACGGCTGTGTACCTTGAAAAATACAATATATAGGCCTTAACTGGCAACTGTACTGTGGCGTTCTCTTCAAAGTAATTTCTCATAACTGGTGTTCATACCACCGTCTGTTCAGTTACTACACGGCTGTGTACCTTGAAAAATACAATTATAGGCCTTAACTGGCAACTGTACTGTGCGTTCTCTTGCAAAGTAATTTCTCATAACTGGTGTTCATACCCACCGTCTGTTCAGTTACTACACGGCTGTGTACCTTGAAAAATACAATATATAGGCCTTAACTGGCAACAGTACTGTGCGTTCTCTTGCAAAGTAATTTCTCATAACTGGTGTTCATACCCACCGTCTGTTCAGTTACTACACGGCTGTGTACCTTGAAAAATACAATATATAGGCCTTAACTGGCAACAGTACTGTGCGTTCTCTTGCAAAGTAATTTCTCATAACTGGTGTTCATACCCACCGTCTGTTCAGTTACTACACGGCTGTGTACCTTGAAAAATACAATCTATAGGCCTTAACTGGCAACTGTACTGTGCGTTCTCTTGCAAAGTAATTTCTCATAACTGGTGTTCATACCCACCGGTCTGTTCAGTTACTACACGGCTGTGTACCTTGAAAAGTACAATCTATAGGCCTTAACTGGCAAACTGTACTGTGCGTTCTCTTGCAAAGTAATTTCTCATAACTGGTGTTTATACCCACCGGTCTGTTCAGTTTACTACACGGCTGTGTACCTTGAAAAATACAATATATAGGCCTTAACTGGCAACAGTTACTGTGCGTTCTCTTGCAAAGTAATTTCTCATAACTGGTGTTCATACCCACCGTCTGTTCAGTTACTACACGGGCTGTGTACCTTGAAAAATACAATATATCGGCCTTAACTGGCAACTGTACTGTGCGTTCTCTTGCAAAGTATTTCTCATAACTGTGTTCATACCCACCGTCTGTTCAGTTACTACACGGCTGTGTACCTTGAAAAATACAATCTATAGGCCTTAACTGGCAACTGTACTGTGCGTTCTCTTGCAAAGTAATTTCTCATAACTGGTGTTCATACCCACCGTCTGTTCAGTTACTACACGGCTGTGTACCTTGAAAAATACAATATATAGGCCTTAACTGGCAACTGTACTGTGCGTTCTCTTGCAAACTAATTTCACGGCTGTGAAGGCAAAGTATTGTAAAAAAAAAAAAATGCGGCGGGGGGCTAGCGGAATCGGACGTGGACGAGGACGGGGGCGCGGAAATGCTGTTGGGGGCCTTGTTGAAGCCAGTGGGGATACAATGCGTGCTGGTGAGGGTCAGCCAGGATCCCGCTCATCCAGAATCCCTGCCTTTATGGGACAGTTAAGCAGGGGGCGGGTTACACCGCTGTTGAGGCCTGAGCAGGTTGAACAGGTGGTGCAATGGATAGCCGATAGCGCTTCCACACAGTTGTCCACCAGCCAGTCATCCACACAGTCTCACTCTGACCCTCCTTCCTCCACACCTGGCCAACAGAGTCATCCCACCCTTGACCCCTCCCAGGAGCTCTTTTCGGGTCCTTTTTCAGATGTGCCGGAAGAATCCCAGGAGCTAGTAGAGAAATTTGTTTGTAGTGATGCCCAACCACTTGAGTATTCGCCATCTCCTGCTGATGTGGACCCTGAACCAGCATCTGTTATCATGAGCGATGATGATGATGATGAGACGCAGTTGCCATCAAGGGAGGCTGTTGGAATGTCCAGTGAGCAGGAGGAGGAGCAGAGTGAGGAAGAGGAGGTGGTGGATGACGAAATGACCGACCCCACTTGGCCAGGGGTGATGTCCAGCGGGGAAAGCAGTGGAGAGGTGGTGGTCTGCGCAGCACCGAAAAAGGCAGCAAGAGGCAGAGGGATGTCCACAGGCAGAGGGATGTCCACAGGCAGAGGGATGTCCACAGGCAGAGGGATGTCCACAGGCAGAGGACAGTCCAGACAGAGAAGTGAGGCCACAGCCAGCAGGGCCGAAGCTGTTCCCGGCAGCGGGCAGTCGCGCGAAGCTCCCCCATCGAGGCCTCGTACTTCTGTGGTGTGGAGATTTTTTAATGTTTGTGCGGATGACAAACTGAGCGCGGTTTGCACACTCTGCCACTCAAAAATGAGTATGGGCTCTGAGAAGAGCAATCTGACCACCTCAGGCATGCGGCGTCACTTGGAAGTCAAGCACTGGGCTGAGTGGGAGAGAGCAAACGCAATACAAACTGCGCCCGGTCCTGCTGCCACTGCCTCTTCCCCTTTGTTGTGTGCTACCACTGCGGTCCAGACCTCCAGCCAGGACACCTCCACATCTGCCTCTGCCTCGGCTACTTTGGGGCCTTCTCCTTCAGCCTCCCCTTCCCCCGCCTCTTCGCCTGCACCCTCACACTCCTCGTCCCAACAACTGTCCATCTCGCAGGCGTTCGACCGCAGGCGGAAGTACGCCTCGAGTCACCCCCAAGCCCAAGCCTTAAACTGCCACATCTCCAAACTGCTGGCCCTGGAGATGTTGCCGTTTAGGCTTGTGGAGACGCAGGCCTTCCGCTACCTGATGGCGGCTGCCGCACCTCGCTATTCCGTCCCCAGCCGCCACTACTTTTCCCGGAGTGCCGTCCCCGCCCTGCACCAGCACGTGTCGCGTAACATCAGGCGGGCCCTGAGGTACGCAGTCAGCGCAAAGGTCCACTTGACCACCGACTCGTGGACAAGCGCTTGCGGCCAGGGACGCTACATCTCTTTGACGGCACACTGGGTGAATGTAGTGGAAGCGGGGACGGGGTCGCAAACAGAGACGGCCTACCTACCACCCCCGCCCAAGATTGCCAGCATGGGTTCTGATAAACCCCCCTCCTCCTCCTCCTCCTCCTCCTCCTCTGCCTTAACATCGCCCTCAGCCGCTAGCTGGAAGCGTTGCAGCACTGGCGCGGGGAGACGTCAGCAGGCGGTGCTTAAGCTCATCAGCTTGGGCGACAGGAAGCACAGCGCCCCAGAGGTGAGGGACGCCATATTGCAGCAGACGGAGATGTGGCTGTCGCCGCTGCAGCTAGGACCAGGCATGGTCGTGTGCGATAACGGCCGTAACCTGGTGGCGGCTCTGGAGCTTGCCGAACTCAATCACGTACCATGCCTGGCCCACGTTTTTAATCTGGTAGTCCAAAAATTTCTGAAGACTTACCCCAACCTGGCAGAGCTACTGGTGAAAGTGCGGCGCTTGTGCGCTCACTTTCGTAAGTCAACTGTAGCTGCTGCTAGCTTAAAAAAACTCCAGCAACGCCTCCATTTGCCTGAACATCGGCTGTTGTGCGACCTGCCCACTCGCTGGAATTCCACCTATTCCATGTTGGCCAGGGTGTGTGAGCAGCAGAGAGCATTGATGGAGTACCAGATTATGAATCCACGCGTGCCTCCAACTCAGCTCCCTCAGTTTGCCAACCACGAGTGGCCATGGATGGCAGACATATGCGATGTACTGCGTATCTTTGAGGAGTCCACCAAGAAGGTCAGCAGCGAGGACGCTATAGTGAGCGTAACCATCCCGCTCCTAGGCGTCCTTAAAGAATCCCTCATCGCAATAAGGGAGAACGCATTGCACGCAGAGGAGACGGGGGTAGGAGGAGACGCAACGGAGCTACACAGTCAGACCACACTTTTGTCTGCTTCACGGTGGCAGTTGCAGGAGGAGGAGGATGAGGATGAGGAGGAGGACGACGTGGAGGTGGCTGTGGAAGAGGAGGAGGATGCTGGCGGCGAGGGTAGCAGTCAGGCTGTGTGCGTCCCATTGGTTCAGCGCGGATGGGGCGGAGAGGAGGCGGAAGAGGAAGAGGAGGAAATGGCAAGTGATCCTTCTGGTGGGGGCAGTGAGGTCATGCCTATTCAGAGTCTGGCACACATGGCTGACTTCATGCTGGGCTGCTTTTCCCGGGACACACGTGTTGTCCGGATAGTGGAGAACAAACTGTACTGGGTCTTCGCAATCCTGGACCCCCGGTATAAAGATAACGTCTCTTCTTTTATTCCGGTAGAGGAGAGGACAAATCGATTGCTGGAATACCAGAGGGAACTCGTGCAGAACATGATGGAGATTTTCCCACCCACCATCGCTGGCGGCAGAGAGGAGAGGGTCTCCCAGAGTCCCACAACATCTATCAGGCCCACAGCCACCAGGGGAACACTCTCCAAGGTGTGGGACACGTTCATGGCACCCCCTCGTGCAACTTCCATCACTGCGGGGCCCGCTATCAGCAGGAGGGACAAGTATCGGCGGATGTTGCGGGAGTACCTGGCAGACCGTAACCCTGTCCTCCCCGATCCCTCGGCGTCCTACACTTACTGGGTCTCCAAGTTGGACACGTGGCTGGAACTGTCCCTGTACGCCTTGGAGGTGCTTGCCTGCCCTGCCGCCAGCGTGCTATCAGAAAGGGTGTTCAGCGCAGCCGGGGGCATTATAACCGATAAGCGCAGCCGCCTGTCAACCGACAGTGCCGACAGGCTGCCGCTAATCAAAATGAACAGCAAGTGGATTGACCCGGACTTTGCTTCTCCAACCGTGGAAAGCAGCCAAAAGTGAAGTGCCATCTGTATGAAGTGCCATTTCCTCCTCCACCTCCTCCTCCTCCTCCTTTACCGCCTTAGAATTGCTCCGTAAAAAAAAATATATATATATTTATGGCTCTCCTCTTGGGCCTCCACATAATTTTTAAGAGGTCTCACCTCTTGGGCCTCCACATAATTTTTAAGAGGTCTCACCTCTTGGGCCTCCACATAATTTTTAAGAGGTCTCACCTCTTGGGCCTCCACATAATTTTAAGAGGTCTCACCTCTTGGGCCTCAACATAATTTTTAAGAGGTCTCACCTCTTGGGCCTCCACATAATTTTTAAGAGGTCTCACCTCTTGGGCCTCCACAAAATTTTTAAGAGGTCTCACCTCTTGGGCCTCAACATAATTTTTAAGAGGTCTCACCTCTTGGGCCTCCACATAATTTTTAAGAGGTCTCACCTCTTGGGGCTCTACAAAATGTTTAAGAGGTCTCACCTCTTTAGCCTCCACACAATTTTTAAGACGTCTCACCTCTTGGGCCTCCACAAAATTTTTAAGAGGTCTCACCTCTTGGGCAGCCACATAATTTTTAAGAGGTCTCACCTCTTGGGCCTCCACATAATTTTATCGAGGTCTCACCTCTTGGGCCTCCACATAATTTTTAAGAGGTCTCACCTCTTGGGCCTCCACATAATTTTTAAGAGGTCTCACCTCTTGGGCCTCCACAAAATGTTTAACAGGTCTCACCTCTTGGGCCTCCACATAATTTTTAACAGTTCTCACCTCTTGGGCCTCCACAAAATGTTTAACAGGTCTCACCTCTTGGGCCTCCACATAATTTTTAAGAGGTCTCACCTCTTGGGCCTGCCACAAAATCTTTAAGAGGTCTCACCTCTTGGGCCTCCACAAAATCTTTAAGAGGTCTCACCTCTTGGGCCTCCACAAAATCTTTAAGAGGTCTCACCTCTTGGGCCTGCACAAAATCTTTAAGAGGTCTCACCTCTTGGGCCTCCACAAAATCTTTAAGAGGTCTCACCTCTTGGGCCTGTCTGCTACCAAAATGTTTAAGACGGTCTCACCTCTTGGGCCTCCACATAATTTTTAAACAGGTCTCACCTCTTGGGCCTCCACATAATTTTTAAAGAGGTCTCACCTCTTGGGCCTCCACAAAATCTTTAAGAGGTCTCACCTCTTGGGCCTCCACAAAATCTTTAAGAGGTCTCACCTCTTGGGCCTCCACAAAATCTTTAAGAGGTCTCACCTCTTGGGCCTCCACAAAATCTTTAAGAGGTCTCACCTCTTGGGGGCCCTTCCACAAAATGTTTAAGAGGTCTAACCTCTTGGGCCTCCACATAATTTAAAGAGGTCTCACCTCTTGGGCCTCCACAAAATCTTTAAGAGGTCTCACCTCTTGGGCCTCCACAAAATGTTTAACAGGTCTCACCTCTTGGGCCTCCACATTATTTTTAACAGGTCTCAACTTTTGGGCCTCCACAAAAGGTTTAAGAGGTTAACAGTGGAAAGCAGCCAAAAGTGAAGTGCCATCTGTATGAAGTGCCATTTCCTCCTCCACCTCCTCCTCCTCCTCCTTAACCGCCGTAGAATTGCTCCGTAAATAAGAAAAATGTATATATTTATGGCTCACCTCTTGGGCCTCCACATAACTTTTTAACAGGTCTCACCTCTTGGGCCTCCACAAAAGGTTTAACAGGTCTCACCTCTTGGGCCTCCACATAATTTTTAACAGGTCTCACCTCTTGGGCCTCCACATAATTTTAAAGAGGTCTCACCTCTTGGGCCTCCACAAAATCTTTAAGAGGTCTCACCTCTTGGGCCTCCACAAAATCTTTAAGAGGTCTCACCTCTTGGGCCTCCACAAAATCTTTAAGAGGTCTCACCTCTTGGGCCTCCACAAAATCTTTAAGAGGTCTCACCTCTTGGGCCTCCACAAAATCTTTAAGAGGTCTCACCTCTTGGGCCTCCACAAAATGTTTAAGAGGTCTAACCTCTTGGGCCTCCACAAAATCTTTAAGAGGTCTCACCTCTTGGGCCTCCACAAAATGTTTAACAGGTCTCACCTCTTGGGCCTCCACATTATTTTAACAGGTTCTCAACTTTTGGGCCTCCACAAAAGGTTTAAGAGGTTAACAGTGGAAAGCAGCCAAAAGTGAAGTGCCATCTGTATGAAGTGCCATTTCCTCCTCCACCTCCTCCTCCTCCTCCTTAACCGCCGTAGAATTGCTCCGTAAATAAGAAAAATGTATATATTTATGGCTCACCTCTTGGGCCTCCCACATAACTTTTTAACAGGTCTCACCTCTTGGGCCTCCACAAAAGGTTAACAGGTCTCACCTCTTGGGCCTCCACATAATTTTAACAGGTCTCACCTCTTGGGCCTCCACATAATTTTAAAGAGGGTCTCACCTCTTGGGCCTCCACAAAATCTTTAAGAGGTCTCACCTCTTGGGCCTCCACAAAATCTTTAAGGAGGTCTCACCTCTTGGGCCTCCACAAAATCTTTAAGAGGTCTCACCTCTTGGGCCTCCACAAAATCTTTAAGAGGTCTCACCTCTTGGGCCTCCACAAATTAAAATCTTAAGAGGTCTCACCTCTTGGGCCATCCCACAAAATGTTTAAGAGGTCTAACCTCTTGGGCCTCCACATAATTTTAAAGAGTCTCACCTCTTGGGCCTCCACAAAATCTTTAAGAGGTCTCACCTCTTGGGCCTCCACAAAATGTTTAACAGGTCTCACCTCTTGGGCCTCCACATTATTTTTAACAGGTCTCAACTTTGGGCCTCCACAAAAGGTTTAAGAGGTTAACAGTGGAAAGCCGCCAAAAGTGAAGTGCCATCTGTATGAAGTGCCATTTCCTCCTCCACCTCCTCCTCCTTAACCGCCGTAGAATTGCTCCGTAAATAAGAAAAATGTATATATTTATGGCTCACCTCTTGGGCCTCCACATAACTTTTTAACAGGTCTCACCTCTTGGGCCTCCACAAAAGGTTTAACAGGTCTCACCTCTGGGCCTCCACATAATTTTTAACAGGTCTCACCTCTTGGGCCTCCACATAATTTTTAAACAGCGTCTCTCCTCTTGGGCCTCCACATAATTTTTAATACGTCTCACCTCTTGGGCCTCCACATAATTTTAAACAGGTCTCACCTCTTGGCCTCCACATAATTTTTAACACGTCTCTCCTCTTGGGCCTCCACATAATTTTTAATACGTCTCACCTCTTGGGCCTCCACATATTTTTAAGAGGTCTCACCTCTTGGGCCTCCACAAATTTTTAAGAGGTCTCACCTCTTGGGCCGCCACATAATTTTTAAGAGGTCTCACCTCTTGGCCTCCACATAATTTTTTAAAGAGGTCTCACCTCTTGGGCCTCCACATATTTTTAAGAGGTCTCACTCTTGGGCCTCCACATAATTTTTAAGAGGTCTCACCTCTTGGGCCTCCACATTAATTTTTAAGAGGTCTCACCTCTTGGGCCTCAACATAATTTTTTAAGAGGTCTCACCTCTTGGGCCTCCACATAATTTTTAAGAGGCTCACCTCTTGGGCCTCCACATAATTTTTAAGAGGTCTCACCTCTTGGGGCTCTACAAATGTTTAAGAGGTCTCACCTCTTTAGCCTCCACACAATTTTTAAGACGTCTCACCTCTTGGGCCTCCACAAAATTTTCCATGAGCCTCTGGCCAGCCCACGGCCTCTTCCTGCCTTTTGCGGTCCTATGCATCCCTCAACATCCCCACTGCTTTACCTGCTAGACATGACACTGGGCCAGGTCGGGTCACTGACATCTCAAGCGCCAACAATTTGGGCATTTTAAGGCTTCTGCATGTGTTTTTGAGTTGTTTTTACATTTTAAAGAAGACATGTCTGACCACATCTCACACACACACACAATGACAATTAGGGGTGGGGTCTATTTGCTTTCCCCCTTGCCTATGCCATCTGTGGTTGTCATAGGCAACGTGATTTTAAGGGGTGAAGAATTTCATCTTCTTTTTTGTCTAGTTTGGCTTGGGGTCCATGGCAATGTTGAGGAAAGAAGGTTTCATTGTATGGTCTCACTTTACAGAGAGGTTATATTGTGTTTGGAGTGTATTTTGAGAGGCTGTGATAGTGGCGTAATAGTGCGACTTGGGCGCGTTATATGCACCCAGACATGCTTCCCCTGCTGTCCTAGTTGCATTCCAGCAGTGTTGGCATCCTTTTCTGAGGTTCCAGGGTGGACTTGGTGACCTCCAAGTGGTCGAATTGAGATTTCCAAGTGGCGAGCATTTTTTTCCCATAGACTTTAATGGGATTCGATATTCGGTCGAATAGTCGAATTTCGCGGTCTATTCGAATCGAATTTCGAACTTTCGAATATTTCACTACTCGCTCATCTCTAGTCCTCATCACTCTGGGCCTGCAGACGTCTGGTGCTATCAATCATATGACTGCTGTAGCCAATACACTCAGTGCTCAAGTGTTCCTGAATGACATATGACCACTGAGACAAGTGATTGACCGCAGCAGTCACAGTGGAGATCAGAGTTCAGGGGGCCAGAGCAGTGGGGTGAGAACATCAGGACATTTAAAAGGTGATATGTTTTTCATTTTGCTTTTTTTTTTATACAAAAAAAACTTGGAAAACTTTAACTAATTCACTCTTACTGCATTTTCTTAGATGATGAGAGGTACATATAGTAGGTTCTTCAGCTATAGTGGCAACTATAGAAAGACTTTTTGTTTGCTGACCAAACTGTAAGGTAATTTTGAAATTTAATTTTAAATTCCAATTGTGCCTCCTCTCATTAGACTACATCTCACATGAGATTGTACAGTGTTTTAATTGACTAAACCCCCAAAATTGAGAAGGACATAGCATTTTCTGTTTAAGTTATTGCTATCAGGGCTAAAATGCAATTGTCTAATGTTTCCCATAACCATATTAAATAATGTAAGGGGTTCTGGCAATCTGACATCCTTTTTCCAATCCATAATTGTCCATATCCACTATACGGTATTAGTAGAAGTAGTAGTTTGTTGAATTATTTGTAACGCTTAGTATTCCCTCTAGTGCTACATTTACATTCCTTCAGGTATAGAATGTTAAATCCCTTTAGAGAAATTCATTATTTCACTTTTCCCCTGCAGGACTTTATGCTGAGTCTAAGGAAATATCACATGTGATCTTCACAACCAGAACTTCTGACTTAGATAATTATGTTAAAAGAACCCCTAGTCAGCAACAAAATAGGAAGTCACAATGTAAGGAAAATGTAGCTACTTCTTCCTCTACTTTATATTTCCTCTGCTATATTTTTTTTTTGCTTTTAGCAACTTTTTAAATGCTGTTCTTGATTGACTTTACGGCAGAGAAAAAGGACTGAGTGGACTGAGTTCAGGACAATGGCCTATGCATTTTGGAATTGAGCTTCAACTTCGGGATTCTTGGCACTAGAGATGAGCAAATCAATGCTGAAGAATAAAAATTTTACCCAATTTTTTCAAACAAATGTGTAGTTATCAGAATTTCTTGAGATTTGGTTTAGGAGAATTTTTGTTGAGATAGACAAATAGCGAGCACTTGTAACAGAAACAAATTGCATGGTCAATTTGGACGAACTGAGCCCAAAAAAAAAATATTTAAGAAAGTTGCTCATCTTTTGGCACAATTGCAAAGTATGTAGTACCTCAAACTCCCAACCATTACATAAAATTTATAGTGCTGCAGTCCCTTTATGTAACATTTTCAGATAGGCCTTCAACATTGGTATCTTCTAGTGCATCATTTAGCTAATTACAAGCAGAAGACACTAGTCCCTGCCTTGTTGGGTGTTCTGGTTGAGTCCTTATCTTAACAATGCAGACACAAATGAAAGTCACAACAACCAGTCAAGGACACCTGGTGGTCTGCCTAATGGTGCCATTGTTCATGATAACCTTTTGAAGCCTGGTAGTTTTAGAACTGTCACAAATATCAGAGAGACACAAGGGAAGGCAAAGGGGGATGTCTGTAGACAATTGGGCAAATAATATAAGCAAAACCTTACAGTCTATGGATAACTTTGAGAGCATGTGTTTCCTGAAATGCATGTATTATTGGCAAAAAAAATGTAATTGGATTTTATTATACATTTTCTATGGATTGTCTTCTGTAGCCTACATGTGTTCTTACATTGCAAGCTATTCAGTCCCCTTTTGTGTGAAATCCATCAGACAACCTCTTTGACAGATTGGTCTGTAATATATCTCTCCACACTGTTGAACACAATGTAAAAGATTATTTTGCAACCGATTAAGTAAACATAAATTAACGGTGATTTCAGATATTTGAGTGTTCAGCAGAAGAGAGACAGGGGCTACAACCTGAGCGATTAGAGAGATTATTTTAGGTATTTTACACTAAAGGAAACAGAACAGCCTTCAATGTATGAGAATATATGGAAGATGCAGAAGAAAAATTCTTGAAGATCATAGTTATCTGGTCCTATCTGCTGGGTTTGATGTCTAATGATGCCAGGCTGGCTCTACCTCTGCCTGCTGCTTTTAGATCAGCCTCATTGATGGAGGGCACCATGACCACTGCAGACAATCACAGGTGCTGTGGTGACCTGCTGCCCTTGCATGACCAGTTGTCTTGATGCAAGGGGAGCAGATCATCGCTGCAGCCTGTGATTGGAACCTTTTTCTTCAGATGGTTTCACTTTGCATCCTAAAAAAAAACCACCTTGTTAATGTACAGTCATATCGTCTGCAGCTCTGGACTTATACCATATTATTTAGTTGAGTAGTATTTAAATCTGAAACTCTTCATTACAAGTAAGTCTGGCAAAGCTACCACCTACAACTTCCTGGCAGCCATGAATCTGTCTGAAATACATTGCCTCACGAGTTTAGTGGATAATTTATTGGTAGGGATCCAAAATCTGTTGAATCTTGGCCATTTAGCAATGAATTAATAATTTTCCTAATGTGCTGCACTAAATATTGACAGACAAGAATAGAGAGAAGGAAAAAGTGAGAAGATCACTATCCATTGTAATTTATAGTGTACAAGTTACTGGGTAGGGTAATATACTGTAGTAACATTTACAATAGTGTCATCAACACAGGAAACTAAATTCAGAAAACTCTTTGAAGACTTTTAAGGGGGTTTCAATGTTTGCATACCTTATGTATATAGCCAGTCTAGCTCTTAAGTTCAATTGTGTCCTGTGAGGCATCTTCTACCGATGGTGTATCATATAGTGCCCAAATAAAAGAGCATAACATGTTTGGTAGTTCATTTGAATGTTCAACAAATAATGGTATGGTATGGCCAGTGGCAGCCATCTTGGTGGAAATGGCTGATCATTATGGGGTTTGTGAGATAACTTTATACTACTCAGCACTGCACATTAGTTTGGCAACTCTACATCGGATACCTCTACATTAGATCATATTCCTTCTTGACCTCCAGTATTCCAGAGCTAAAAGGTCAGAAATCAGCATAAGTCAGGGTGCTTTGTAACATCTGGACTGGAAGTTTTGTCATCCATGAGGTTTCAATCCTGTCCTGTTGAGAAATACAGGCAGATACCTACCTACAGTATCATGCAATAACAACAAAGAGACATCGGATTGGCTCAAACTTTATTTTGCACCAGGACAATGACCCCAAACACACAGCCAGCATCATTAAGAACTATTTTTAGAATATAGAAGAACAAGAAGTCCTGGAAGTGATGATATGGCCCCACAGAGCCCTGATTTCAACATCATCCAGTCTTTCTGGGATTACATGAAGAGACAGAAGGACTTTTATCCACAGAATATCTCTGGTTAGTTATCCAAGATGTTCACAGAAACATGCCTGCCTAGTTCCTTAAACAAAACTGTGTACAGGTGGACCTAGAAGAAGACAAAGGGTGGTCACACTAAATATTGATCTGATTTAGATTTCTCTTTTGTTCATTCCCTTTCAATTTGTTTCTTATATACCCACTTACTCTGTGTATCACATACACCCACTCCAGTCCTTCATATAGCCCAGGAGTAACATACAACCCCTGTAGATACTTAGATCTAAAAATACTTTACTGATAACATAGAGGTGACAAAGCAATGGACATTACATGAAGATACAAATACAAGACATTACATAGAATACACCACCACACACAGCTGCCTCCTTTCCTGCCCTCCCTGGATGCTAAGCAAATGTGTCCAGTAATGTGATGTCACTGTACGTCAGTCACATGGCCTAGGCGCATCTCAATCCCAAGTGAATGAGGTTGAGATGCGATACAAAGCATAGTCAATTTACAATCTACAGTTCTGTGCTTGATAACCTGTGAAGAGTGTGGCAAAGTGAAAGGGTTAGTGTGGGGAGAAAGGTATTTTCCTCCCAGCATGTGCTGTTGGACTGATTGACAGTCAGGTGAGGTCAAGTGTTGGACCCGATCTCAGATGCCAGTTCGGGCTTTGCCAACACCTTGCTGTCTTAAAAGAGCCAATTGAAAATTCCTATCTGTGTGTGTGTGTGTGTGCTTCCGGCTGGATGCATTTTGCGACCTGTCTGGGAGGACAGGTCGTTGATTTCCAAAAATTGGACTCTATGCGCAGTACCCGCGGCACTGAGTGAACTGAACAATAGGACTTGGACTCTGTACGCGGTACCCGCGGCACGGTGTGAACTGAACACCAGGACTTAAACTAAGGTGACTTTGTTTTGTTAACCTGCCAAGTGTGAATAAACACTGAACTTTTCGTTAAAGAACTGTTTTGTGCCTTTGTACTGCGTCCACTCACCCTGTCTACAAGAGTGAATCCCCACAAGAGACAGTAGTGCTCATTGGAGCTCTAGTGAGTGCCATGGCCTTTCCAAACAGCTGATTGACCAGTGTGCAAGGAGTTGGACTCCCGCTGCAGTTTCGCTGTCGGCCGAGGGTCAAGTCTGACTGCCAACTTCAACAAACTCAGTGCTTGGAACAGTAAGTTAGAAATACATCATATACCAATGTTTGCTTATGCATAGAAGAACATTATTGAAATATACAGCACATCATGACTAACTCAACAATTGTGACTGGTTGTCATTTTAGAAGTATCCACTGCAGCGTATGACATAAAGACCAATATAAGTATTAACAATAATGGTTCAATAAGAACTTTTACAGCATTGTTCATACCAAGTAATATATTGACATTATTTAAACAGACTCTTGTGATTTTTTTTAATACAGTTTTATATATTTTTATATGGATCCACTTATACAGTACACGTATATTACCTGCTAGGCCACCGGCTTATGTCTTTTGGACTGGGATATCAATTATATTTTTTAAATGGTGATTTTTTGCATATCATTTAGGTTTTCTATTATTACATCTTGTTGGTTATTAAATGTTACACAATTTAGCAACATATGCCTAGAGGATCTCACTTTTTTTCTCATTTACTTTCAGTATGTTATTTTTGTCTATTGGCACCAGACTGTTGAAGAGACTCGGCATATTGTTGTTATAGCACATCCATATTGTGTTCAAGGGAGCTGTCCTGTTTACTATATTACGCTGATCTCATATTGATGAGCTATCCCTTGGATAACCCTTTTAAATCCCTAGAAAACACCATTAAGATAAGATCTGTCAATGTGCTCTGTTATTGTTAGGTCAGTTTGGATTGCCACCCTGCTACTTACCATGACACTTAGCAACTTCCGCAACTTGCCGTCTTCATTGCTCCACTTTCTCTTCCCTTAGGGAGCACACAACCACCTGTGGGTCAGTGCATGCATCTGCAAATCCTTTCCCAGTCAATGGCTGGTATTTAAGACAGCCTTCCCAAGGGGAGGATGCCTGAGCTTTGAGGTTGTCTAGTCTCTAGTAACCAGCAAACGTGTTTTCTCTTGTCTGACCCATGTACTGTACCTTGCCTGTCTACTAATTCCGCTCCTTGCCACCTGTCCTGACCTTGGAACTGCTACCTGGACTATGCATGTACTTAGTCTGCCCTGACCTTGGACTGTTTTCAGACCATGCCTCGCTTTATCTCTTCGTATTTCTTCTACTCTCTTGCATCTTACCTGCATTATCCCTGCATTATCTCCCACCTGTGCTCCTGTAAGTTCTCCAGTGTTTGCCTACTCCATCCGTGTGATCCAGTACCGCTACTTTTCAGTGTGAAGTTCTATTTTCCTACCATAGTTCATCTGTATTGTCCCTGCTCCTACCCAGTATCCAGCCTGTTTGCCTTGTCTGAGCCTACATACCCCACTGCTTGCAAATGACTCCATGTGTTTCTCCTCAGCCTAGACTCGAAGTTACAGTACCAAAAACCTGCTGATACATACCTGAGGTTTTGGTGTGTTTTATACATCCTGAGCTCTTGTTGCTTGCACTGGAGTCCCTGATCACAATTGGTCAGGGGCCAACCACACCAGGACTATCTCAGGAGGTAGCAGCCTGATAGTTTCCCAGCAGCGAAGTCCAAATTCCTGTATACCAGTTGATTGACACATTGGGTCCACACTTGCTGATCCATAACAGTCATGACATGTAATTATGATGGCAGGAGGTAAATATAGCAAATTACTGTAAAGTAGAAAAAGATTATTAAAAAACATGTTTGTATATCGCTTATTTTTTGGCACTAAAAATAAAAATAAAGAAAAAATTATAAACTACATACAATAACAAGAAATAAAAGCAGCCTGACACATGAATTCTCAAGATACTGTATATGGATTTTAATTGCCAAGTTGTCAGGACTTCTCTTCAAATCAGAGGACTGAAAGTTCGTAAAGTAAACCCCACTGAGAGTTGTGTAATAAGTTTACACACACGCACATCTAAAGTATAGGAAACATTTAGAAAAGGTACAATTATACTTGTATAAGAGAAAGGTTATTTTTTTATTTTGTTTTATTTTATTTTTATTTATTTTTTTTATGAGAAAGCTAATATTAAAAAAAATTAAATGAAAAAAAGACAATGGAAGAGATTTATCAACTTCCATAAGCCAGAAAACTGATGTAAAAAAAAAATTGGATTAGGGACTTTTTAAACCCCATTTAAAGATGTTTGAGCATATAGCATTTTTACTTGCCCCCTTTATCGTATGGTTTTGGCTTAACTTGAGCAAATTGAGCTTCGGATCATAGATTCAAAGCCGATTAGTTCAAATACTTTGATTTTGATGCTATCTCCTTACAGCATTAACATCTATGGGCTGTGCATAGGCAAAATTTGTAACGCCCAAAGTAGTGCAAGACTTTGGTGAATTAATTTGGTATTCCTATCTGCGTCTTTAAATTAGGAATTCAAAGTTGTTTTAGGGACCGAGGTCCCAAACCGTACTTCATATTCCTAATTTAAAATGTTTTTAAAGCACAGCTAGTAATATCAAATTAATTCACCGAAGACTCGCAAGACTTCCAGCAATACGAATTTTGCCTATGCACATCTCATACTTTTTAATGTTGGGAGACAGCATTAAATTCAAAGTTTTTGAACAAATTGACTTCAGATCTATTA
Organism: Rhinella marina; assembly: GCA_900303285.1. Taxonomy (NCBI): domain Eukaryota; kingdom Metazoa; phylum Chordata; class Amphibia; order Anura; family Bufonidae; genus Rhinella; species Rhinella marina. The sequence goes on from ONZH01020526.1 coordinate 107,521, forward strand.
TCCGAAGCTCGATAAGTTCAAGTCTAGCCAAGACCATACCATAAAAGTGGCAAGTAAAAATGCTATATGCTCAAACATGTTTAAATGTGTTTTAAAAAGTCACTAATCCAATTTTTTTACATCAATTTTCTGGCTTAGGGGAGTTGATAAATCTTTTCCAGTGTTTTTTTTTTTTCATTCAATTTGTCAAAGTCGACCCAGTGGTGTTGCTGACTCCATATGGCCAGTACGTACATTTATATGCATATGTAATTGTATGTATTTACCAAAATGCAAATTTCTGTTAATTCAGAATTTCTGATTGTTTTGTCACCTTGGCAATCCTGAAGATGTTGAATTGTATGAGCTTTACTGTATGCAGTTTTTTCTCATCAACTCAAAAAAGCAAAGCATAAATGAATCTCTTATCAGGTACAATATAAAAGGTAAATTAGAGATCAGAGAACGTTTCTCGCTCCTCAGAAAGCCGCATCTCTAAAACAAATTATAGTAGCGTGTTCATGGAAAACATGAAGAAGTGACGCTTATCTCCCATATTTAGAGTCACTTTGCAACCTTTTATCAGCATTAAACAAGTTCCTGTACAACAGAATAAAGGAAGTTAACAGGCTCCTTCATATCAAATTATGAGGAACCAAACACTTCACAAGTTGTTTTGAACTGGGATATTGATGCAAGATGCAGAGAAGATACAGTAAACATATTAAAGATGATGGAATAATTCTAAATCCGAGAGCTCGAGATATGAAACGTCCTCAAATTTCTAAGTGGAAAGAATGCTCATTTCTTGAAAACAATCTTTGTGCAAATGAGATTACTGAGCGAAATATTGATCAACTTTCTCCTGTTATTTTTGAAGAAGTTCATTACGAGATGACATGGATTAAGATTTATTGCCTATTCTAGGGTTAGAAGACATAGGGGGTCATTTGTGACACAGAAATACACCTAAATAAGGTGTATTTTGGCATAGATTGAGTCCTTTGCTCCGCAATCTGTGACTTCACCCCACTCACGCCAGGTCTAAAAAAAGGAGGCATGGCAGAAAAGTGAAGGGGACTGCCCAGGCTGGCACCTCTTCATAACTCCAGCAGATCCATCACCAGGTATAGGGGATATTAAGACCAGCATCTAAAACTCCGGTCTTAATAAATGTGCCCCATAATTCTTCTGATCAAAAAATCTTTGTTTTTTTTCTTCAAAAAATGTATTGTTTAATTAGTGGCCAAGGAGCCACATTTGAGCCTAATTTGCATCATGTGAGGTCTTGTCCCAAGGGGACCCATGTGGTACAGCTGCCTTCCGAGAGTAATCCTCTTCCCTACCATAAAGAACTGAAAAAGTCATCTGTCTTTTCCTCAGTTATGGGTGATTATTTGCATGTATAACACTAGTGTGTTTTCCTCGGTTGGTACCTCAGTACCAAAGCCGACTTTGGATCTAAGTTTTAAAATGGTTTTTAAAGTTTAAAAATCAAAGTCTGAAGTTAACAAATTTCCCTCTCTGGAGCCCATACAGTTGAATACTGTATGGAGACGGATCTCCGTACAGCATCCAAATTAAGTTTTGAATAAATCAACTTTGGATCTCGGATCCGAAGCTGGATTCACTCAACACTAGTTCCAACCCTTGATGTGGTTTTGAATAAATCCAATGTGTGGACCTCTGATGGATTCAGGGACTGTGCTTAGGCTACTATAATATGTTCTTAAAATGGTTTTCGGTGACTACACTTCAATAGACATTTTGGTAAATAAATTGCTAAATTTTCATCTCTTGGTTATCCTTTTCTATATGTTCCTTATGGATGCTATATAGTTAGAGGCGTCATGGGCCTCTTAATAGTCAACATAGGGGAAAAACCCACTGCTAATCTGTTTTTTCCAGTCAATCAGAGCACTTTCCAGATTTTCAGATTTGAATTGATTTGGATGGTTGATTTGGGCAAATGGGACCCAAGTCAGACTTCAAGAAATGCGCTTATCTCTAAATTCAGTACTTCATGGGAAGACTCATTAGGTCTCTAGGTCACATTAACTAGAGGATTGTTACTGGCTGGTTGTTTAATTTGACACTCATGCAATGTGTATGACCACTCTTGATGACAATATCGTCATTAGTACAACCACCAGAATGTTATCTATTTATTTTTTTGTTACTTATACTATTCATGTTGCTTTGAAGGCATGCATGAATTACCATGTTATATTGTAGAGAAGATGTTAGCAACATTGAGTTCTACATCTGGTACAGTAATTAAAAATGTGCTAACTATAGGAGGGAACATTTCAGGGAGGCCCAGGAGATATGGTGGTGGTGGTTGTGGTGGTGGGGGTTTAAAGGATCCATATTATTTATCATTTAGAATAAATTCCAATAATGATAGATTTTATCTGATGGACACCTAATCACTATTTCATGCTGTCATTTTTTGTAGTTGAATAGTTAAATCTTTTGTAACTCTCTTGTGGTTCCTGGTTCTAGATTTTTGAACACTAAGTAATTACAGTCATGATAGCTTGAAATATACTCTTTAGCAGTTTGTCAGGTGTCACATTTTGTACCTTCAACTAATCACAATTAATTTGAATTGCATATTGATTTTACAGAAATCATTAGAAACCTCATGCTGAAAAGATCTCCCTTACAGCGACAATTAGTATAGCCCCAAATGTGAGACATTTACAAAGGAATTAGGTTCCAATTACATTATGGTGTTATTAAAGGCTGGGGATGTTAGGAATATTACTCTGCTTTCATAACTGTTGGATAAAGAAAAGGATATAGATGTAAAGGTAATTATTATGATTGCGCCCCTTGGCTTAAAGTGAGAAAAATCAAGAAGACAAATTAAGGTTTCTTTGTTTTAGTCCCATGCAGAAATTATAATCTAAGAGAACTAATTTCACAATTATGAACTGTGCTTTGGTTACATAGCAGGCGATGCACAATATAAGACTTTTCCTACAGTTCAGAAAAGTCAAATTAATGTATTTCAAAGAGGTGCTTCTAATATGGCATTCAAAAAGTCAAATTGGAAAGGAGGGGGGGTCAAGAGATGTCTATGAACATATGAAGGATGTCATAGTGGTAACACCCTTTAACACAGTGTTTAAACATGAAACAACTAAGGACAAGGGTGGAATAGAGGTCTTCCACAGGTTTAAAACAAATGTGTCCTTGTTTAATTTTAATAGAGAGATGTTCTCAAATATAGTCACATTTGTATTGAAATTAGTAATAAGACATAGCTGAGGAGGAAAATTCTAGAGCTCCAGCTAATGTGAAATTCTGTTACTGTATACTGAATGTTAAAAAAAAAAAAAATTGTCTCATGGCAAAAATTGTCTATCTACAATTTAGGGGATGTGTTTGATTGAAAGAAGTCTGACTGATGGGACCCCTGAAAATCACAAGAACTACAGCTACAGCTACAGGATACTATCACGAGTACCCCATCTTGACTGGAGCAGTTAACACATTTATATAAACTTATTTGACGTAGATTTAGAGATTACCACAAATATGACAATTTTTTGAGCCACTGAAATTAGTAATGAGAGTTAAAGACATTGGTGAGGGTTCTAACTTCCCAATATGACTTTCTAATCTATATGGACATATTAAAAAAGGTACTGTCTAGAGATGAACGAGCATGCTCGTCCGAGCTTAGTGCTCGTTCGAGTATTAGGGTACTCATAAGTGCTCGATGCTTGGACGAGCATCTCGCCATGCTCGAGGAAATGGCATGTCCGCATTTTGAATTTTTGGTGCCTATAACTCAGCCAATCACTAGCCAGGAGACTCTGCGGTACCCCCCAGCATCACGTGGGGCCTTACATGTCGATAGCAGTTGTAGGCTGGCCAGATCAGGTGACCCTGGAATATACTAGTGACGTCCGGCGGTGCTCGGCTCAGAGGCTGTCTGGATGTCAGATCTGCTGCGTTTCAGGGAGTGTTAGGGCCTGGATTTAGTTCTCTGTTAGGCAGGAGTGACACTTGTTTTGTCTCCTGGCTGGGCTGGCTGGCACTAGTAGTGCAGCTATCGCCATATATAACAAACTTTGATTTTTTGTTGTTTTATCTCAGTGATACAAATCCATTTCATACAGCTGTGTGGAACCATTCTGTGTGTCACAGTTCAGCTGTCCAGTCACCACAAACCACAATCCGTATTTTCTGTCCAGGTGACCCATACTGTACGTCACGTAATTAAAAAAGGTCTTTTGCTCTCACTGATACAGCTATATTAGAAAAATCTGAGTGCGACATTTTTCTGGGTTGCAGTGAAAATAGCCACAGTCAGCGGGGGGCTGATATATTCTGCACGTCACGTTAAAAAAAAAATAAAAAATTGTTGTTTTATCAAAGTGATACAAATCCATTTCATACAGCCGTGTGGAACCGTTCTGTGTTTCACAGTTCAGCTTTCCAGTCACCACAAAGCACAATCCGTATTTTCTGTCCAGGTGACCCATTCTGTACGTCACGTAATTAAAAAAGGTCTTTTGCTCTCACTGATACAGATACATTAGAAAAATCTGAGTGCGACATTTTTCTGGGTTGCACTTAAGCAGACCAAGTCTGCCTAATCTAATAGTTTCAGTGTAATTGCTCCATACTGCATGGTACGTAATAAAATACGTAATTTTGCTCTAACTTATCCACCTATATATTAACTTGTTCAGATTGAACAAGTTTGTGGGTTTCACTACAGCAGGCCCTTTTTTTTTATTTTTGGTATATAAAATACACTTATATACAGAAAATGTTGAACCCCAGAGCTAAGGGTCGAGGACGAGGGCGTGGGCATTCTATTACTGCAGGGGGCAGAGGCCGTGGTCCTGGGCAGGGTGAGACAGTACCTGCTGATGAGGGAGCAGGGGAACGCCGCAGAGCTACACTCCCTAGCTTCATGTCTCAACTTACAGGGACACGTGGTAGAGGACTGTTGAAACCACAACAGTGCGAACAGGTGATGTCGTGGATTGCGGACAATGCTTCAAGTAATTTGTCCACCAGTCAGTCTTCCACGCAGTCCACCCACGTTACCCAAGGGAGAACTCCTCTGGCTCCTCCACCTCAACCGCCTTCCCCCCAGTCTTCCCCCTCCCAGGAAAATTTGGAATGCGATCCGGCATACTGTACTCTGAGGAACTGTTTTCTGGACCCTTCCCAGAGTCACAAACCACTTCTCAGGTTGCTGCTGACCTTTTTCCCGATGCCCAAGTTTTCCAACTGTCGCATTCTGTGGGTGATGACATTGTTGACTTAGTGGAAGAAGTGAGTAAAGAGGTGTCGGACGATGAGGAGACACGTTTGTCAGACAGTGGTGTAGTTGTTGTCAGGGAAGGAAGTCCGAGGGGGTAGCAGACTGAGGAATCGGAGGATGACGAGGTGACTGACCCAAGCTGGGTTGAAAAGCTGAGTGAAGACAGTGCTTCTGAGGCGGAGGCGAGTGCTGCACCAGAACAGGTTGTAAGAGGCAGTGGTGTAGCCAGAGGGAGAAGCAGGGCCAGAGCTGGTGCATCAGCAGCAACTGTTTCACGTAGGGAAGCTCACGTGGCGAGGCCTAGATGTTCGCAAGTCTGGAGGTTCTTTAAAGAAATTGAGGATGACCGACGAAGTGTGGTGTGCAACCTGTGCCAAACCAGGATCAGCAGGGGTGCCACCACTACTAGCCTAACCACCACCAGCATGCGCAGGCATATGAGTGCTAAACACCCCACTCAATGGAACCAAGGCCGTTCACCACCTCCTGCGGGTCACACCACTGCTCCTTCCCCTGTGTCACTCGCTGCCTCTGCTAGTCAACCCCCTGCCCAGGACCCCGGCACAAGCGCCTTCCGCCGGAAAACCACACCTTCGCCTCCACGATCCTCCACAGTGTCCACCAATGTGTCCCAGCGCAGCGTTCAGCTGTCTTTACAGCAGACGCTGGAGCGCAAGAGGAAATACAGTTCCACCCACCCACATGCCCAAGCCCTCAACGTCCACATCTCCAAATTGCTGAGCCTAGAGATGCTGCCCTATAGGCTGGTAGAGACTGAGGCCTTTCGCAATCTCATGGCGGAGGCTTTCCCTCGGTATTCGGTCCCCAGCCGCCACTATTTTTCCTAGCCTTACACCAGCACGTGTCAGAGAACATCATCCGTGCCCTGACCAACGCTGTTTCTGAGAAGGTCCACCTAACCATGGACACGTGGACAAGTACTGCCGGGCAGGGACACTATATCTCACTGGCGGCACATTGGGTTAACTTGGTGGAGGCTGGGACCGAGACTGACCCTGGGGCCGCTCATGTACTGCCCACACCGAGGATTGCGGGGCCTACCTCGGTCACGGTCTCTCAGACGTACTATGCCTCCTCCTCCGACCCCTCCTCCTTCTCCTCCTCCGAATTACCATCCGTGGGCACGGCGCCTTCAGTCGGTAGCTCTAGGAGGAGCAGCAGTGCCTTGGCTAAGCGCCAGCAGGCGGTGCTCACACTGCTGAGCTTAGGTGACAAAAGGCACACCACCACACCACCAAAGGCTCACCGACTATTGTGCGACGTGCCCACAAGATGGAACTCAACATTCAACATCGCAGAGCGATTGTAGACTGCCAGATGTCAACTTCCACCAGAACTGGTAGTCAGGTCAGTAAGATTCCTCAAGTCTACAATGAGGAGTGGACGTGGAGGTCTGATATCTGCCAGGTGTTGACCAACTTTGGGGAGTCAACACAGATGGTCAGCAACAATGCCGCCATTATCAGCCTCACCATCCCACTGCTTTGCCTGTTGAAACATGGACTGCGCACATGGCAGACTTCATGTTAGGCTGACCTATCCCGTGACCCTCACATTAGAAGCATTTTTTCAAACACCGATTACTGGGTGTTCACTCTCCTGGACCCATGGTACAAGCAGAACCTTTCCACTCTCATCCCTGTAGAGGAAAGGAGTATGAGAGTGAATCAATATCAACAGGCCCTGGTGCACAAGCTGAAACAATCCTTCCCATCTGACGCCGCTAGCGGCAGAGGGCATGATTCTGTGGGCCAAGTAGCGGGGGAGAGGAGGCGAGCAGGCAGCTTGTCCAGCACTGGCAGGGAAACGCTCTCCAAGGCCTTTGCCAGTTTTATGTCACCCCAGCAAGACACTGTCACCTGTCCCCAGTCTAGGCAGAGTAGGGGTGAACTTTACAGAAAGATGGTGAGGAAGTACCTAGCTGACCATACCAACGTCCGTAGCGATCACTCTGCTCTATACAACTACTGGGTTTCAAAGCTGGACACGTGGCCTGAACTGGTGCTGTACGCCTTGGAGGTGCTGGCCTGCCCTGCCGCTAGCGTGTTGTCAGAGCGGGTATTCAGTGCAGCTAGTGGCATCATCACTGATAAGCGTACACACCTGTCAACTGACAGCGCTGACAGGCTGACGCTTAAAATGAACAAAGCTTGGATTTCACCGGAATTCAAATCTCCTCCGAGGGAAAGCAGCTAAAGATTAACATTACTTATGTATCCGATTCCTCTTCTCAACTCCTCCTACTCCTTCTCCTCCTTGTCGTCTTTGCCTAACGCTGACCCAAAATGCAATTTTTTAGAGGGCCAACTGACACTCTTTTATGACAATTTTTCTTGAGGGCCCACTACAGGCCCTCTCTCCAAACAATTTTTCCGGGGGGCCACCTACAGGCCCTCTCTCTAAACAATTTTTTAGAGGGCCACCTACAGGCCCTCTCTCTAAACAATTTTTCCAGAGGGCCCCCTACAGGCCCTCTCTCCAAACAATTTTTCCTGAGGGCCACCTACAGGCCCTCTCTCTAAACAATTTTTCCAGAGGGCCCCCTACAGGTCCTCTCTCCAAACAATTTTTCCGGAGGGCCACCTACAGGCCCTTTCTCTAAACAATTTTTCCAGAGGGCCACCTACAGGTTCTCTCTCCAAACAATTTTTCCGCAGTGTCAACTATAGACACTGTAAAACAATGTTTCAGGAGCGTCAAACAGACAGTCCAAAACAATTTTTCAGGAGGCGCAAGTACCGACATTTAAAAAAAAATTTTTTGCTGAGGGTCGACTTTATGTACTCCGAAAAGAAAAATTTTTTTGGAGGCTCAACAAAAGCCATTTCACTGCATTCTCAGTCGGACAAAGTCATTGGTGGTGTAACCGCCATGCTTTGTCAGGCTAAATTTTTGGGTGCTTCACCAGCTACCTCATCTAACTTGGTCACTTGTTGGTGTCACCGCCATGCTGTGTCAGGCTTATGCCTGCATCATGTGGCTGGGGATAGGAGAGCTGTGCCAGCATGGGCATGGGTAATGGACCTTTGTTGCACTTAGTTGGGTGCTTCCCTAACATGTGATGGGCATGTGCCTCGCCTTTCTTGGTCTGGGTGAGCACAATTGCCATGAGGGTGACCACCAGGCTGTTGCAGGAAAATTTGGAGTAATGGTGGGATTAGGCAGCCTCAGAGGCATCCATGCATGCTGCCCCTGCTGTTTCCTGTCCATTTCCGTGGTGTTTCCATCATTTTCTGATGTTTCCAGGTTTTCACCCAGCCTTCCCTAGGCAGAGCCTTGGTCCCCTTCAAAAAATGCTCGAGTCTCCCATTGACTTCAATGGGGTTTGTTACTCGAAACGAGCACCCGAGCATCGGGAAAAGTTAATCTCGAATAACGAGCACCCGAGCATTTTAGTGCTCGCTCATCTCTAGTACTGTCTAATGAGAATTTTTTTTTACATTTTGAAGCTATAAAAATAGAATGTCCTTTCATGATAATGTAGGCATGGGCACAAGCCAACCAGATTTCTGATGAAGGCTCGTAAAATATTGCTCCAGATTTGATTTCAAATTTGTCTATTCCTTAAGTTCGGACAACATGGAAAATGATCAGAATAGAGGTGAGCAAATCAGTTTAAATTAAATTCATTTTTTATTATTATCTGATAGAATCAGAATTTCTTTCATTTGAGTAGACTTTTTTTAAGAGAGAATTTTGGGGCATTTAAAACACTTTCAATTTGAGTAGAGATTTGTACCTGAATCAATTTTTTGGGGCAATTGGACAGAAAAGTATTTTAGTGAATTTGCTCATCTCTAAATCAAACCAAGAAACAATTGCACTTTGGATCTAAACACCGTGCCAGTTCTTGGAAAGAGAAGTCATGGAAAGCACTGCCCTTTTCTATCTTACACTGTTCTTAAAAGTTGGTCCTATCAGTTAGCAAAACTAAAAAAGTTCAGTTGATAGAAATATACCATTTGTGTTTCCTCTAGTTTTAGATCTTGATAACCAGCCTCAAATCTTTCTATTGCATTATATGTGGAATAATTTGGATTTTCAGGGAGAGTTGTAAAAAGTCAAACCTGTATTTCCTCTTTGAGGACCTGGTCTTTTTCATTTTGAGAATCTAGGCACTGTTTTAATGGAGAAATCACATACTGGGAAGTCTTTGTGCATTTGGGACATTTGTGAGGCTTGGTGGTTGTAAAATCTGTTTATACATTTAAGTGTGTGAAAAAGTATAGAACATATATTATTAAGGAACCATAAAGAGCAACTTTTTGGTGTGGTAGTGTCCATTTGTCATGTGTTGATCTTTATCAGTATGACAAAGTTGTCTGGTTGTGGGAGAATTTGTGATATCAGGAGGTCCAGGTCAAGGAGAAGTACTGCATCTATAGGGCAATATGGAAATGACTTTGTCTTCTATTTCTTACAACTATGAATCTTAGTAAAAATGGTTCAAGACCTTGATTTATCGAAATGCTACATTTTTCCCAGAAATGCTATGATATTTGGAGCCGTGTTCAATTTCCAGTGCTTCTTTGCTTTTACATCCTGCTTGATGAAAGTGTGGTTATATGTTCAGCACCATAAATTAGAATTATCTCCCAGTTATTTCCATGGTGACATTCAAAGACTTTACAGAGGGTATAACTTTCAGCACAGGTCATAAATAGTAGAATTTTACCTTACTACTGTATTGTACAGAGCGCACTTTGTGTGTCTGAACCTCGGTAAGGCAATCATTACGGCACTAATTTGAACATTATAAAAAAAAGTCATTTATGAAAGTGCAAAGCTGGAAAAGTGCAGAGCTTTTCTTTTTACACAAATGTAGCTAGGCACTCAGACTGAATATATGGGAATGATGAGCCAAAAGTCAGTAAGCTGAATGTTAGCCTCAACTCAAATTATTCAAGTATGCATACAATAATTTATTTACACCTGCTTTGTAAATATATAAAAATAAAATTTAAAAAAATAAAATAAAATGAGAACTTAAAACCAAACTTTTGCAAAGCCACTGCCATTAAAATCAATGAAAATCTCTAGCACTTTTTTCCTTTCTAGTATGTGGGTCATCTAGTAGGCATTTAAAAGAGAAGCAAAGACTTCCTCTTAGGTGAGGCGGCACATGGACATTTCCAGGGCCAAATAAAAGTTGTTCCACCATTAAATATTATATTCATTGGATAGATAAGAAAAAACTGACAAAGTTTGATAGTTACATGCTGGCAATTAGTTATGAGAGAAGTATTCAAAAATTTGATTTGGCTTAATTGCTGAATTTTACAAATTCACATTGTGACTAGTTCATCACGAAGTGCATTTCTTTGTACGTAGTGGGTGCAATAACAAGGAGAGACAATTGCACCATCCACGCCATTGTACCATACAGATGCCATGTTCATAGCTCATTGCGACATCTGATATCGATATTACAGTGTAATATTTTTTTTATAAAATTAAAATCATACTTACCTCATCCATTTGATTACAAACAGCCGACTGCCGCCATCTTAATTGAAGATCTAGTTTGAAATCCTGTGCGACCAGTGATGATGTCACAGCGCACATGATTTTGTGCAATATCTTCAATCGAGGTGGCAACCACGATTCTTTGTGTTCAAATGAATTAAATAAGTATGATTTGTTTTATTTTTTCCTGCCATTAAGGGAAAATTTATTCACTAACACAAACAGCAACGAACTTTAGCTTCGCATTTAATCAAAATTTCCCTGAAATTCAGATCAAATTCCACTTTATGGAGTTTGATTCACTCAACACTGCAGGTAATAAATGATCCAAGAGTTATGATGCTTAGTTACCAAGTATGGAGCTACCTGGTGTTCAAACTGTATAGCAATGGACATGTCCATCTACTTAACTGAATGCTGGTGGACAGGCATGCTCAGTCACTCTCCCCGCAGCCAGGTGTCTGTATAATAATCCTCTGTTAACTGCAGAACAACCAATAGAAATAGCTTTCTGCCTGCTTGTCAGGGGAGGAGCAGAGTCTCTGCAGTAGTATGGTAATATAGCTAAAGAGACATCTTCTGCAGGAGTCTTAAGAAGGGACTATATTGTCAGCTACCAGAAGGAGGAGGATAATTTTATCCAGTGCTTCAAAAATTATCAGCTGAACCAAGGAGGACACATGGAAGCAAAAATGACAGAAACAAATATTTATTTGATTTGGGTCTGATTCTACTGGATCAACCAAACAATTTGATTTGGACTCAAATTTGTTCGACCTGAATCAAAAGTGTTTCATTTGCCCTGAAAAGCTGTGGATGACATTCTTGTTCTCTCTCTCTCTCTCTCTTTTGTGATTTACCTGAATCAAATCACCTAAAATTCTGATTCTATATAACATTGGGATACAATTCTGATTCAGTAAAGTTGATTCAATCATCTCTAAATACAGCTATTAACAGTCTTTTAGGACTTTTTATATAAAACCAAATGATTTTATGAGATACCTCATTTAACCCCTTGATGACCGCCATCTGTGTATATACGTCCTATCTGCACATGCCCCGTGCAGATAGCACGTATATACACGTGCAGGCAGCCCTTTAATCCCAGCGCTGAGCGGGGACCCTGAGGAGAAGACAGGAGCGGTTTATTTAAAAAAAAAAAAAAGTCGATATCCTCCAAAGGTCTTTTAATGACCTCCTGGGGGACATATTATTTGTGAAAAATAAATTAATATATAAGTAAAAAAAAAAGTGTAAAAAAAGTGTAAAAAAAAATTTAAACACGCAGTCGCCAATGGAAACAGTCACCATAGTCGCCCCGTTAAATAAAATCTATACATGCTATATATCAAAACGATTGTCATCAAATAGGGAACCCATTGCAATAATTCATTTGTGTGTCAGTTTTAATATTTAAAAAATAAAAATCTATAATTAAAAATAATGAATTTTTTTAATAAGAATTTGCGGTTTTCGTCCAAATTACACCTAAAAAAACATAAAAAATCTTTAAAAAAAACATTCTAATAAAAGTCCTAAAAAGTTGCCTGGACATTCAGGCCTTTTATAAGTCCAATCATGAAAGGGTTAATATTGGTAAAGGGCTATGGAAAAAAAAAAACTACACTTGACTTAATGCTGGCAGATTACTATGAGTTCATGATGTCTTCTGTTAGGGGAGACAAGGTTTGATGTGTTGGGTTTTATTATAGTCAATTCTTTTTCCCTATGGTTTATACTGTAGTTATGAATTTTGGAGCAGTAATTAACAGTACATTGGATGCCTTGCAGTTGTGGCTATCTGGGAGAGGCTGGAATATCTGAGTAGTAGATGTTCCAAAGCTAGTGGTGTCGCTACTCAAAGAGGTGTAGCTTCAGAGAGCTTAGAGTATATTTGGTGTACCAACAATAATTTCTTCCTTTGCCTAAGTATTGATTCGCTCAACAATAACAGAGGCTGGAATATCTGAGTAGTAGATGTTCCAAAGCTAGTGGTGTCGCTACTCAAAGAGGTGTAGCTTCAGAGAGCTTAGAGGTTATTTGATGTACCAACAATAATTTCTTCCTTTGCCTGAGTATTTAGTTAAAGAGTTTGGCAGAAAACAGAATTTTCAGCAGGTTAAGGAAAAGATAGCTACCCCACTTTTCATATGCCCTGTTGGAGCATATGGATTAATTATAGAGGAATCTCTCACTTAGGGTCTCCAAATATGAATCAGTGTAGTTGAAGACCTTCTCGTTGTGCATGACATGAGCGGTTCATTTATTTCAATGGGTATCATGTAATGATTTATCTCTATGACAAAATTCCCTCCCCCCATAATGCAGATGTGCCCACATGTCCCTTTCCACAAATGTATTAAGGACTCTAAATTCTCATTATATAAGTTTAAAATATGTTAGCAAAACGCTCACCAAGCTGAAATTCACATCGCAACTACTGGTTGGCCACATATAGACACATAGTATAAACAACTCCTGACAGATTATCATGAAATCTTATTTTTTATTTTGTATTTTATTTTATTTTTTTGGAAAGAGGAAAAATAAGGAAGGACCCATCTGTGTATTGTTTAGGGACCAAGCAAGTCAATGACCCTTCCAGACCATCTTTCGAAACGGAAATAATTATTTCGTAGATCTCCTATGTACCACATCACTGTATGGAACTCAACTTAATAGACACTTCAAGATGACTTTATTACTTTACTCCAACCCAAGGCTATTCCCACTCAGAGCACAGACAGAACGTTTGGAGAGTTTTCTAGCGTCATAGTCATAATATAACCTTGCTGAAGCATGCTGACAATTTCATTACTGCTTAATAAATTCGGTTAAAGCATTAGGCTTTTTGGTGCATTCAGAATTACCGTACAGGCATCTTTTGACAACAAAAAAATCTTTTCAGCATGTGAATGAGAGTTCAAGGATGAAATAAAGTTATAGGTTTACCTTTTTATAGAAATTCTTCACTATGTGTATATTGCTTAATGGGCTATCCTGAATTAAATTGAATCTACAAGGAACTTTTATACCTGTTTTTTTCCCTCTAAATGGAAAAGATGTCACTTTCATAAAAAAGAAATGTAGAATCTTTAGCCAATTCTTAATACATTCATGAATATCTGACATTAATAGCAATGAAAATTGCTCTCTAGCAGACTGGGAAATTTCAGTCTTATTTTATACACTCATTCATTTAACTAAACTTTCAGCCTAATTTTTTTTTTTTATTTTAAATGAGAAAGATGTTGCGTGGATATAAAAAAAAAACATTTAGAGAACATGAATATATTGCTCCTTGGATTCTCCCAATTGGCTTAAATACATACAGAACAGTTCAATGGAAGAATTCCTGCTGTGATTTTATCAAGTCCTTGGCTTTTAGGGGTACAACTTGGGCGTGACTTATGCTGGACGATGCCCTGTCTAATATTATGTGAAGAAGGATTAGTTTAATTTTTACCTTTAAGAATGGCTCTTCCTTTTAACTTACAGAAACAGGGTTGTTGTACCTGGAAGGGTTAAAGATATTATCCAACATTTTTAAATCCCCAATTAGATTTAAAAAAAAAGAACAAAGAAAAGTATAAACAGTTCAGAAAAAAATTAAAAAGTAATAACTGCATCTCCAGATGCAGTCTTTTAAAGATGGCACCTACTCAGAAGTTCAGAGGGCACCGTAGCTACCAGTTGCTTAACAGACAATTATGACAGCGGAATCTGAGCAGTTGCTGCACCCCCAGAGCCCAAACGGCTCCCCCCACTAACATTGAAAGAGCTGCACATTCATTCTTATAACCCAGAGCCTGCTAGAGGGTTCTATGCCTACCACAGTGATGTTCCTATGGAGCCCTGTCTGTGATAGGGCTCCATAGGAACATAATGAAACTCCCATAGGCTGCAATGGCCATTCATTGTCGTCTATGGGAGAAGCAATCAAGCACTCTAAGTGCAAAAAAGAAAAAAGTTTAAAAAAAATAAAAAAATAAAAATAAAGACCATTGTCATTGCCAGGTCCCAAAACACCCATACTATTAAAATACAAATGTATTTACCCTGTACAGCAAATGAAAAAATGAAAAATGAAATCTAAATGGCCATTTTTTTTCGGCAAAAAAAACAAAACACACAACCAAAAGAGGTTTTCAGTGACTTTAATACTGATGACCTATCCTGAGAATAGGTCATCAGTATTTGATTGGTGGGGGTCTGACACCCGACACCCCTGCAAATCAACAGATTGAGAAGGTGGCGGCATTTGCAGTAGCACTGTGGCCATGTCCATTGGTAACATAGCCGAGACGCAGTCCCATTCAGGTAAATACCAAGCACAACCGCTATACAATGTATGCCCCTGTGCTTGTTGAGCACAGAGAAGGCCACAGCGCTCAAAGGAGTGCCAGGGCCCTCTCAAACAGCTGATCAGTGGGGGTCCTGCATGTCGGATACAGCTCATCAGCATAAAAGTCTTGGGAAACCCTTTTAAATATAAATCCTATGTATTTGATGTTACCATAAGGCTAATGACATGTAAATGAAATCATGTGCATGTACCAAAAATGTCATCTACATAAACCATAACTCGTTAAAGTTCTACAGAGATACAGTATGTCAAACAAATACTTGAAGTTGTTATGAATGCAAAGAGGAAAGAGTGGTTAAAGTGAAATTCCATTGGGAAAAAAAAACATTTCAGGAACCGATATTTGTGAGAAATTTCTTTAGATGGTCTAATTGATAATTTGAACCCCTACATTTCACACAGAAGCCAAAATGTGGCATGTCTGATCTCCCGGTTCCAACTATGTCCTTCATAACTCTGTAGAAACTTTGGTTACTTTTGTTGAATGACTCAGATCTCTAAGGGGGTGCCATATTTTTGCATTGCTACGGTGGTGCACTGGAGTCCATGACGAAAATCCCTAGTGCTATTATATTTTTACTATTCAAACCAGCAACTTACAGACTATTTTAGAACTTCCTGAAGTATTTTATCAAAGAATAGGCAAAAAGTTCAAAATCCAAGTAGACAAAGCCTATTGAAGTTCTCCCTTGGTCCCCAAGATACTTTCTACATAATACAGATGTCACAGGGAAGGACTTGACTACATTTATATGTTCATAATGAATTCATTGCAAGTAGTAATTGTGCATCTGGTCTAGTTTATTTACTAGTAGACACACGGAAACAAAGCCATCATGTCCTAGCACACCATCTGTTGGAGGCGACAGACACTGAAGAAGATGTACAGTACACTATATAAAAAGGTCTATGGTAAACTGCTGGAAATTATGGGTGATCCAATGTAGAAACAAGTATTCTAACTGTCCTTATTCGATCATTTATTGATTATTTTTTGCCAATATATATTACATAGATCATAGATGTGAGGAAAGCTGCCCATGGCTGCCGGTACCCTGCTCTCCCTTGTGAGCACAGATGCAGTGCTATTTACCAAACTGCTGTCTCCATGCTTCTGCCTAGTACCCCAGCCTTTGTCCACTTAGGGCAAGCACTCACCTCAAGCCATTGGAAGGGCAAGTCTACGTATTTTCCAATTCCTTTCCCAGACATAGGGTAAGGTGCACTTAGGGATTTAAGGTGCACTCTCCATGCAGTCTATAGCTTCTGCGATTTTCCTGCATTTGATCCAGCCTGTGTGCTCCTACAGTTCTAGTTTTGGTTCTGTTCATGTCTAAGTTAACCCTATCTGTCTGCCTTGCTTGTGTCCCTGCAAGTATTCAACCAGCCATCTCTGCCTGTGTCTTCCCTACCACCCAGTCTACTGTTTGCCCCATGTCTTCATTCATCTACACTACTACTGTGAAGTCCTGATCTAAAAATCTGCATGTAATGACCGTTTAGTCTATTCCTATGGTTTACCTGTAGTCTTGGTTCTTTTTTCTGTATCCTAAGCTCCCAGAGTTTGCACTGGAGTCCCTGACTAGCTAAATATATTACATAAAAGTCCATTGTAAGTGCCATAAGAACAAGTCCTGCTCTAATGAGGAAAGAGTCTCAGAAGCAGAATACCAGGTCACACTGCTGCTCCATTATACTCCATTGCAATGGGTACAATCCTTAAATTAGTGCAAAAACATCTCACAGAGCAAAGGTGACATTGGAGTCTATTCCTTGGGTGCGTAGCTTGGAACATTGCATGAACCTTACACTGGTTATTTTGCCCAACCTGAGAGGGTAAGACACAACAAGCGTCAACTTGGAATAGATGAAGGGTGTCCCTTTTTTAGGCAATTATTTGACAATATTTTTATATTGAAAATGAAGGGTATGCTCTCAAATGAAAGGCCCAGGGGGTCACAACAAAAATATTAAAATCAATCCTTCCATGGATGAGAAACCCTAACAAGGTAACTAAGAGGTAAGAAACAAATTGGATCATAAATAACTGTTTTTAGGGTATCCTAGGGGTGATTTAAGACACGGGTCAAAACTGACCCATTAACATAAGAAAGAGTAACAGAAAGCTAACACAAGAGGAAGGTTAAGCTAATGAAGAGGACCCACGTGGCCCAGATTATTCTGATGAAGCTTGAGGAAGAAGTAATGGCAGCTCCAGAAATGATGACAGAAAGGTCTTGTATCGCCAGAGGTCATCAGCATAGGCAAACACACATACAGCGATTCTCAGATCCTGGCCTACCTCCATAGGCGCTGCTCCGAATGGTGGGGAAGGAACTTCAGTTGCATTCACTGCACCGGTGGATGGGGTGCAATGAAGTTGCTGGAAACTGTGGCTTCTACTCGACAGTCTGTATTTCTCAAACAATCTTCTGCACTTCGGACTTGTCACCCGTCTAATCATGGCTCCTCTATCTTGGTTCTTCTTTGCAATCTTTGGTAGTACTTGATCTGCTCTCATGACCAGCAAAACTAGGCCTCTGGAGGCAGAGTTTTCTGTTCCCCCTCTTGAACAGGGTGGAATGATCTTTTCCACTATGGAGGCAGCACAGCAGCACATGAGGCACAATTCCAATATGGTTGATTAACCACTGTTGTGTTGGAGCACCACTTGTGGTGCCATTTTCCACAGTTTAACGTTATTCTAAGGGGTTTCAAACATCAATTTATGCCAAAAGTAGTAAGGTATGAAGGCCCAATCATGTTTGTGATGCCAAATATTATGCAGCAAGCCCCAGTGGGAGTTGGTGTAGAGTATGAGAATGGTAGTGGGCCTGGTGTAGTGTTGCAGATTCACAGTGTCCTACCTCAGGTTGACACTCCTTGGGGTCCATTGCAGTGTAAAGGGTGATGATGAAAAAAAACAGGCAGAGATAATTGAACAAATATTGTCTTCTTTTACTGCAAAAATGTAATAGCAGTACATTTATCAGCAGCTAGTACAAAGTTCACTTTCTCTCCTCTCAGATGATGGGGTATGGTTGTTGTCATTGTGGCAAACATGACACTCAGAAACTTAATAGATGACTCTGTTTCTATCTCTGTGATTTGCATTCTCTATAGCTTTATTCTGGCAACTATGACTGTAGGTGTCCACTGAATGCTGCAGGGTTCTAGCTATGCTTGTCCTGAACTCTCGTGATGGTGTCTGAGCATATTACCCACCACTTTCTTGATAGCTCGGATGCTTGATCACTCTAATGACTAATATATCGCAGCTTACAAATCTTCTGTAGCCTAGGACCCTGCAAGGCTCTCTAAAGAAGTGGTCCTCTCACAGATGAGCTGCCTCTGGGGTCCTCATAGCCCGGAGGATCAGAATATGGATCATATGCTCCCTCAGTCCTCACTCTCCATTCTCAGACGGACTCCTTTCTAGCTCAGCTCCACCCTTTGCAGGAAGTCAGAAAAGCCCACTCTCTATTAGTGCTTCTACGTTGTGCCAAATAATAATGCCCACAATAGTGCACTGCGTAGTAACAAGGTACCTCTATAGCACCCCTCATATTAATAAAGCACCCCTATAGAGCTCACAGTAGTATAAAATAAGACCTGTCATCATTCCTGACATGTCTGCTTTATTAACTACTTGCTTTCCCCATGTAATACAAATTCTGGAGCATCTATTCTTATGACTCTATGTTGTCCAATTCCTCTCTTACTCCTGCTAGATGTTTATGAATGACTTGTCAGCAGCGTGCAGTATAGGTACAGATTGGACACATGCATTACTGGTTGCACCCAGCAGTACCTTTATTGAAGACTGCTGGTAATTTATCTGTAAACTTCTAGCAGGAATAATACAGAAATGGCACAACATAGTGTCATAAGAATAGGTGATCCAGAATTGACATTACATGGGAAATGCAAGTAGCTACTAAGACAGACATGTCAGGAGAGGTGAAAGATCCTCTTTAAGTCCCCTTGACAGTGCCTCCACTAGATATAATGCCCCTTATATTTCCCCAGTAATTTAAATGACTCCTATAGTGCCCCAACAGTTAAAATGCCCCTATAATGACCCAATAGGTGAAATTCCCCCTATAGTGTCCCAGTCCTCATAGTGCCCCCAATAGTGCCACACTCCTTTAACTCCTCCTGTAGTTCCCCCAGAACTTTTATTGCCCCAAACCTTATAGTGGCCCCCCATGGTGCCCACAATCCTTATAGTGCCCCTCTGTAATGGCACCAGTCTTTAAACTTTCCCATAGTGCCCCTAGACCTTATAGGGCCCCCTGTAGTGCCTACAGTACTTAAGATGCCTTTGTAGTGCTAACAGTCCTTAAACTGCCCACCTTTCTTTCTTTCTTTCTTTCTTTCTTTCTTTCTTTCTTTCTTTCTTTCTTTCTTTCTTTCTTTCTTTCTTTCTTTCTTTCTTTCTTTCTTTCTTTCTTTCTTTCTCTCTCACAAACCTATTTACTTATTAATGGTCCCTCTAGGACCTTACTAGAAAGCTTGGTGATTTCGAGCCATATGTACAATATTAGCCAGTGTGTGGCTTCATTACTAGAACCCTCCTTGTAATTAATGAATGCGCTAGTGATGAATTATTTCCAGTGATTATCGCACAGTTATTCTTTTTGTAAACTATTCAGTGCCTATTTTCCTCTTTCCATAAAATTCCTTTATCCTCTACTCCCACATAGAACTTATTTTGGGCAAGTACTGAATTGATGCCAGCAACAATAATGTAGGCATTGTCCTATAGAGCGAGGCAGAGAGGAGACATCCTACACACAATTCTAAAGAAATTAAGGTATATACAACCATTAACAATGTATATAATAAAGACAGACAGAAATAGAAAGTGCAATTTAACCTTATTTACATGCATTTACATTTTCTTGGGGAAAAAATAAGCATCTGGCAGACAGTTATGATTCTATACTACATCTATTCATAACACATAGGGGCACATTTATTAGGCATGGTGTCTTAATAAAATCCCATAGCTGGCGGAGGTTCCGCCAAATTTATGAAGAGGTGCCGGCCTCTCCATTATGTCGGCACATCTAGCGCCAGTTCTAAATGTAAGACAGCCTCCTTTTTCTACACCTGCCTGCCCCTTCTCCACCCATGCCATGCCCACTTTTTTAGACCTGGCATGAGCGGGGCAAAATCGCAGATAGCGGTGCAACTAAACGTTGTGCCAACATCTGTGCCTGAAATACGCCTAGTATAGGCATATTTCAGTATAACAAATGACCACCATAGTTACCACACTGCTTTATAGTCTGTGAAGTATTGCTGAAAGGGATTCAATACACCATGAAAGAACATTAGATCTGTGGTAATTCTCAGGATAGGTCATCAATATCTGATTGGTCGTGGTTCAACTCCTGGCACCTCCACCGATCAGCTGTTGGAAGAGGAAGTGGTGGTCAATGAACCGATGATGATGTACTTGAAGTCACTGTCCTGGGAATAAGCTAAAGCACTCATCTGGCTCTCGCTGAACAACTGGTCAATGGGCGTGTCTGAAATTGTGCCAGCACCAATCCAACCTTGATATCCTTTTCTGAGGATAAGATATCAGTATTGAAATTCTGGAAAACTCCTTTAAAGTACAATATATTACTTATTCACAGCATGAGGGACAGCTGATAAGGTAGGGGATCCGCCACACCCATTTCTCCTCTTATGAAGGGCTGTATGGGGCACTGACTGGATATTCTCAAATTAAACTCCATATTCAGTCTATGTGGGATGTGGAAGAGGGATGGTCCTTTAAAGGGCTTTTGCCATCGGTGAATTTACTGTCTCAATGCTGCTCGTACTTCTGTCTCTTTTCCCTTAATATCTGGTGTTAACTGTGGTAGGGGGTTTCAATTGACATGCCCTCAATTCCTCCCTCTGTTTACAACTAACCTCATGGCAGACAATCGGGGAGCGTCTGCAGGATGATAAATTATTGCTTGTGGTGTTTAACTTACTGCTAAAAAAAAGAATAGATGAAGAGGATGACATACAGATGGATATTCTATACATGCCCATGGACATAGTAGGGGCTTCATCTCCAGATCAAGGCCATCTTGTACTGCACTATGAATGAGATGCCAGCCTGGGAGCTTCACAAATGGTGATGGACAGTCAATGAGTTTCTGCACATGCGCGGTCACAATACCCCGGCCATCTCCTTCACCTGTATTGCATTATGCAGCAGGTATAGGCCAGGACCTTCTTTGGATAAGCTTACATGCTGCACAGGAAAAGAGGCTTTGGATGGCCATGGAGCTTCTATGCATGCTCCAGCATGCACATTCACGATATTCCAGCCATCTCCTTCACAAAGCTGGAAGGAAGAATTGTGTAATCTTGGCCACCACTATAGAACTGTTGTGGTGGCCGGAACTATGGGAGACAAATGTATTCCACTAGAGGGGAACAAGGTATAAGCAAACATCTTTAACTTAGAAACTATACTTTAAAAAAATACATGTGTCTAATGACATTTATTTTATGGCATTATCTAACTTTTTAAATATGATTGTCATGGTAACAATAGCCCTGTATGAAAAGACTGTAAATTGAAAGTAATAGGCATCAATTCAAGTTTTGAAATAGATCTAAAGCAAGTCTATCTAAAACAGGGTCTGAAGCAGAGGCACAATGATAAGGGGTGCAGAAGTAGTTTCAACTGGGTCATGAAGACTGTTGGGTGCCAAAGGCTCACATACTGTAATAAGACACATGATTAACAGATGTTAAGTGGGGGCCCAGGAGGTTCCAGTTACATCTGTGATCCAAAGTCTAAATAATCATTCACAATTCCATAAACTCATAATATATGACCATATGACTCAAATTTTACAAAGAGAGACATGGTGGAAGACCATTGCCACACTGAGGGCTCTGCTCTGTAATGTCACCATAGGATCTTAATTTGCTGCTGTATACCTATTTTATATAGATGTTAAGAGATGAGTGAACTTATCTGTATGAATCAAATTTGTTCATAAATCAGACTTCTTGAGAAGTGAGGAGCTGGCCCCGATGCTCAAGAGACTCTTTCCTCCCTCTTTAGTGGCAGGTTCAGACATCTTGCATGGTCCTATAACTTTTGAGCCTGCGTGGTTGATTCAAGCAGCAGCCCAAGTGAATAGGCTATGCTGCTGGTACCTGAGCAGCACATGTGCCGACTATGCATTCACTGCTACACTTCAAGGTATAACCAAAATTGTAAATTAAGGGGAAGGGGGTAGTCTCTAGGACATTCCTGCATTACTCAAGAAGTCTGATTTATGAACAAATTGATTTGTAGAAATTGATTTTTTCACTGCCAATAGATGCAAATAATTGTTAAAAAAATGTTTCCCCATATAAAGCTTGTAAGAACATATAAACTGTATGCTGTATGATAGTGAGATACTTTATGGTGGTACAAGGAGTTCCCATGGGTCTTCATTATGGAACTATAGGGATTCTTTTTTCCCCTGTACATACACTTGGATGAACTCAGTGTGACACCTGTAGGTAGGGACAGACATGGACAGTAAGCCCTAACCTAAAACCCAGCCCGCTTTCCCTACCTACTTGCAGTGCAAGCCCTAGGTAGCAAGACAGTAACTGGTCGACAGTCCTTATGCTACTAATTTGCAGAGACAGACAAACACCTAGAGACAAAAGACACAAAGACAGTACATAAATGGGTCAGAACCAGGAGAACAACGCAGTACAAAAACGAGAGACACAGAGTGGTCAAAGGTGAGCTGAGGTCAGAACAAAATGAGATTCACAATATAAATCATGAGAGACAGAGAGTGATCAAAGGACGAGCCAAGATCAAAAATGTGAGCTATCCAAATCATCACAGGAACAAGAACTAGGAACCCAGCTTGAGAGCCCAAACAAGACTATCACTGGCACTGGTGTATGTCCAGGAAGGGGTTTAAATAGGTTACCGAGTCCCTGGATCAGCACCAGAAACACTAGCAAACAGGTATAGGGAAGCTAAGCAATCAGTCCACTGCTAATCCCCTCCAGTACACGCCCACTACATGGAAAAACAGAGGATTGCCTTCTGTTGCTAATGGTGTTGTTGTGTCACCAGGGATTGTGGCTCATCAGTGTGTCTGTTGCAGGGCGGCCACTCCGAGGCTGAGGATCGCGCCACTGGAGCTTGGACAGGTAAGTTTATGACACTCATTGCCTGGTTGGGTTAAGTCCACACTACTACAATGAAGTAGTGTACATAGCAGCCTATAAGTATTAACTGAAAGCTGACAATGCAAACTCATCCTCTTAGGGTACAGCCACTTGGTCAGGTATCTTGATGCAGTTTTCAAGCCAAAAACAGGAGTGGTCATAAAAGGGAAGAAAGCATAAAGGGTAAATAAAATTTTTTAATTCACTCCTGGTTTTGACTTCTGAAACTGCATCAGGAAATCCGACCATAAGGCCATACCCTTAGTGTTTCAATGTATTTAAAAGAGGGTCCGCTCTAGGAGAACAGAAACAGAGGGTTGTATTTATCATAGACCAGTATTTTAAGCCTTGCACAAAAATTATTATGAAAAAAGGAGTTTAAAGAGTTGCAAACATGCAATGTTTTACCGCAAGAAAACTGGAGTGGAGATGGGAACGAAAAAAATTCTCCCAAAGTGTTAGTGAACGCTAGAAGTTTCTTTATCCTAATATATCATTCTATGTAAAAACTACTGTCAACTGCTATATTATTGAGCCCTTTATTCTTATTTTTCCATTCCGTTTATGTGCTCTCTAATAATAAATGAAAGCACAAAATAAATGAAAATGTAAGACAATGCACAACAAACAGTATTATTTCATATTAGTAAGCTTGAAAAACAGTTCTGCCCTTCAAATGTATGGGTGGAAACTAATCCCATTAATTCACTTCCAAACCTGTATTTTTGGATTTTAGCAGAAAGAAAATTTCAAAACTTACCACCTTTCCCACTCAATAAAATTTCCTTTCCCGTGGTGCAAACCTGCCAGAACTGATCATTACCTTACATTATTACATTACACATATTATCTTAAAAGCATTAGACATAAACATCAGCTGTAATTTGCAAATTTGAATTATCTCTAAATAGGAAAAACATGGTAATAATATTTATTTAATTTTAATGTCAGCATGAAAAAGAAGAAAACCTCCTTAAATCTGTTGAGTTTTAGACAGAAAATTCCCATATTTGATAAGATAGTAAAAACAACAATGATTTAGAGGTGTAAATTGAGTTAAGAAAATAAAATATGTTGTAGGTCACAAATGTGTGAAACAAGTATCTGTTTATGAATAAAATGTAAAATGTAGAAATAATGAGCACAAAGAAATAATATATATATAATTATATATAATATATATATAATAATAATAATTGCACAATCTACGGTGGTGCTGTGGAATTATTTATTTTATATATATATATATATATATATATATATATATATATATATATTTATATATCTGAATATATCTTATATATTGATATATATATAAATGTTAGGATAAATTTAATTCACAGCATAGCCTAATTTCCTTGTGCTTCGTTGTAGCAAATCGATTTTATTTGAAATCGTGTAAAAAAACAACAAAAAAGCATACTTGCTCATGCTCATAATGGGGCGGCCTCTGCTATCTTGTTTGAAGATCTCACCCGAAATCCTGTGCGCAGTGACATATGACATCACCATGCGGGGTGGCATGATGACATAATCAAGGGCCTCGCAAGATTTCATGCCGAATCTTCAATTAAGACTGTGGTTACTGGCCCAGCGCAAGCAAATTGATGAAATAAGTATGATTTAATTTTTTAAATTTTATTTTATACTGGATTATTGCCATTAGATGCCTCGTTCACAGCTCCCATCACTGCACCCATTACTTACAAAGAAATACGCTTAGGGACTAAGTAATTTATCATGTTTTGTAAAATTTGGCAAAACAGCCAAATTAAATTTTTGAATAATTCACTCATCTCTAATTATTGTTATTATTAAGGCTCCACAGAACGCCTATGAAATGTGCTACTCCTTCCACATTGGATTGGCAGGAGCTAACAAAGGTGAGCAAATATTGAACAGAATTTCCACTAATTTTCCACTATTTTGCTTAAATTCCAAAGTACAATCCACAAACTCCACTGCAAATTCTTGTGTTGCGTTTAGATTTGTCATAGATTTTGTTGGATCGCTGCAACAAATATTACCATATGCATTGCACGGGATTAAATCCATGGTATTCATGATAAGCGTCTTCACTCCCTAAATATTTTTCCTTGTGGTGCTATAAAGCAAGATATGTTGTGTTGACTTGGCACTTGCAGCTCAAAAATGATTTGATCTCCATGACTAAGGATTATTGGATTCATACTTTACCGTACTATACTATGTTCTGAGTGTTTTTAAAATGGACTAAATAAAGAATTGGATTTTTAATAATGTGGGTTCCAGAGGTCAAATCCTTTTCAAACTATATGTATTGTACATTGGCAGGGTAATAATTAACTGAAAGACTTCATATGGGTCACTGTAAGTGCTCACCCCCCTACTGAGAGCACTCTGAGAAGAGAAAATTAGAGGTACCTAATAAGACCGTGTGAGACACAGTATGTCAGCGTAGAGCAAGTACTGAGAGATACTGCAGTCGCTAGTAGAGAGTGAAACAGTCACATAATTTGTGCTAGTTAGCTAGCTAGTGGAGGTGAGTGGTACTTGTCAACTGGTACACTACTGTATGTTAGGGTCTAGAAAGGATTAAAGAAGCAGAAGCACAGCAGAATAGTGTAGCCTGGAGTAGCAGTAGTTGACTTATAAAGTTTATTAACAGCAGCTCAAGAAAAGTGTATGAACGCGGCATCTGAGGGCTACAATGATGGGGAGCGGCGCTATCTCAGCTTGCTGTCATTACACCTGCTACTTACAAAACAATGTGCTTCGTGATAAAGTAATTAGTCACAAAGGAAATTGTTTTGTTAAATTTGGCGAAGCAGAAGAATCGAATTTTCCAAAACTTCTCTCATCTCCACCCCTGATATTTGGACTGTCATAGCTGACTGAGATAAATCTTTGGACCAGTACTATCTTAGGTATACCTGACTTGCAAGTTTTGGATAATGAACCTTTTTTTGAACACTACACTTTTGTTGCAGCTGTTTCTTTGTAACATATATTTTGTTTTTTTCTCCGACACTCAGGTGTAAATGTGTTCTTCTTTAGAGATTAATTTGCATTTCTATATTTAAATGAAAAACTGTTTGATATCCACAAATATCTTTATCCTGGGAACCTTAAAATTTAATGGGTTTGTTATGCTAATATCTGCGAAAGAAAATTATCACTTAATATTGTTTATGCATCAACACTTATTTACTAAAATAGAATAAAATAATATAAACTAGAAAAATATCCTTACAATGAAGAGAGTTCAATCCAAGAAATTATTAGAGTTCTAACTTTCTCTTTTGTATGAAATTGAAAAAATAAAAATAAAATAAAAGACAGTATATCCATCGTATTGGCCTTGCAAAATCAAGAACTGGGTGGACAATATGAAAATCGATATAAAGGAGCAGAATACTAAGTTGCATGAAGAGATAATCTCGGAGGGTGGGGAAATAGAAAGCCGCAGACATTATTCCAAATTGAAATATCTTGGAATGTCCTTGTGACTAGAGATGAGCAAAGTTTTCAAAAATTTGATTCGGACGTTACGCCAAATATATGAAAACAATTTGCTTTGTTCTGAATTAACCACAAAGTGTGTTAAATCCTCACCTTCAGAGAGCATGTATCTCGGTGTACTGGACCACTGTGTTGACTCCTGATGCTGTTGCCCCCCACCTCACCCCTCTGTCACTGGGCTACAGTGTTGACTACTCAGGCTGTTGCAACTTCACCACTCTATGACTGGACCACTGTGCTAATTCCTCATTCTGTTGTCACCTCATCACTTTGTGACTGGGCGACTGTGTTAACTCCTCATGCTGTTACACCTCATCACTCTATCACTGGGCCATGCTGTTTCTACCTAGCCATTCTGTTACTGGGCCACTGTGTTGACTCCTCATGCTGTTGCCATTTAGCTATTCTGTTACTAGACGACTGTGTTGACTCCTAATGCTGTTAACACCCTCACCAGTCTGTTCTGGGGACATTAGTGTCCCTCTTTGGCCTTGTTGACATCACCGTTTATTTTACCATTCTCCTGATCCATCAGAAGAATGAAAAATAAAAAACACAACGTATCCTGTCACTTATTTGGTCACAAGATGTGGCAGCATCAGAGTAGTGGCTGTACAGTATTCAACTGTATCAAAATCGTGAGGACGGCAATACATTTGAATGTAAGGGGCTCACTGCTGCTGACGTCCATGTGCATAAGAACTTGATGCTACTTTTAGGATTATTTTATACTGAAACCATCAGATCATTGTGTAACCAGCCAGTTGTTGTGAGGAGGGCTCGGATGGCCCCCTGTGCATCAGCCAACATGGAAATTTCACTGTAGGATCTATGACCAATCCGCCCCTGCCTAAAACACAGTGAAGAAAGCATACAATAGACCGAATTAATAGTGCTACATTCACAACACAATAAAAGTAGAAAATAAAAGTATAAATATCACATCATTCTAATTGGATACAATTTCAGTAATACATATTTTTAGTAATACAACTACTTAGCTACTGTCTGAATTTTAGACTGGTAACAAACCAACTATGTGATTGCATATTACCACTTACCACCATTAACATGCCTGCAATTATGTAATAGCTTTTCATTAAACTTTTGACAGTTACACTTAGCTATTTTTTTTAGAAAGTAGTCATTTAAGGACAAAAAATATTCCATGAGCTAAACATCATAATAATGGATGGTGAAAAAGAATTAAAGCAATATAGTGTTTCATTTTCTAACATTAGCACCAATGCGGCCCATGCAGAGATCTAATTTCAGAAGGAGGGACTGGAAAGGTATTGTAAAGCATACACCATCACATAAGTCTATATCAGGCAGCACTCAAGCTGTCCTATACAATTAAACACCTACCTCAATCTGTTAAATTTAAACCTTCTGTTTTCGAAGGTCTCATTTGAGCAATTTCTATAAAAGTATATAATTGACAACAATTATAACTGAACAATAAAATTATACTCTTGGTGCCGAATAATTTATCCTGGAAGTGTAGAGACAATCTAACGTTTTACTTTCAGCTCATTCTTCATTAGAAACATATCTTACAAAGGCAAGAAATCCTGTATTTTTACCTTGTTTTCTGATCTGACTTGTGACTCACCTCTGCCTACCCTGACCTTGGACCATTTACTGTGCTGCATGTACTTTGCCTGACCTGACATTGGCTTGCCCCTGGCTATGATTTTACCTTACCCCTCAT
The DNA here is from genome assembly GCA_900303285.1 of Rhinella marina. Classification (NCBI taxonomy): domain Eukaryota; kingdom Metazoa; phylum Chordata; class Amphibia; order Anura; family Bufonidae; genus Rhinella; species Rhinella marina. Next base: position 136,069 of record ONZH01020526.1, read on the forward strand.
TACCTTTTTTACCCTGATGTGTCAACTGTCAGTCATACTGAGACTACGCTAGGTGGAAGGGGCCCATTGGTTCCCTTGTGGCAAAATCCAGTTCTGTACTGGAGTTAAACGGTAAAGACTGAGGGCGCTACCAGCATAACAGCCTTACGGGTGGCCCAAAGTCATTTCTGTTGGATAAAACAGTGGTTCCAAACCCATTGAGGAAAAATGGCCCCTTGAAGGGGATCTGACCAGATTGCAATAAAAAAGTCTCCCTCCACCTCAATCACTTTATCCAACTTCTAGCTTGGAAAAACTGGAACAGGGGCTTAATAAATATGGTGCTCATTCTGACCACCATATTTTTCAATATACTTACACCAGACCACTGGAAAAAATACATTAATAAATCTGCTTCCCTTCTATTACAGATGTAGCAGGGATTGCGCTCTCTGGAATCGCGATTCCTGGCAAACGAATCGCGATTCCAGAAGCGCAATACAAAAAATAAAAGTGTAGTTACATGAAGCCACCACCAGATGGCGCATGGAACTACAGTTTTAATGGTAAGACTTCAGCGGAGCTCCGATCTCCTTGAGGAAATCGGGGCTGCGCTGGTGTTTTAAAACCCACCCCCTCCAGATTAAAACATTGGTGGCGCAGTGCGCTCTCCCCCCCCTTAGTGTTAAAACATTGGTGGCACAGTGCGCCCTTCACCCAACCCCCCCAGTATTAAAGCATTGGTGGCAAAGTGCGCCCGCACCCCCCCTATTAAAAAGCATTGGTGGTGCAGTGCCCCAACTGCCCCAGTATAAGATACATTGGTGGCAGTGGGGATCGGAGCCCAGCAGCGTTATCGCTGGGCTACGATCAGTTACCATGGCAACCGGACGCCTCCGGTTACCATGGCAACCTCCTAAATATACATTAGTGGCGCAGTGCGCCCTGTTGCCCCCCCTTTAAGCATTGGTGGTGCAGTGGGGATCGGAGCCCAGCGGTGTAATCGCTGGGCTCCGATCAGTTACCATGGCAACCGGAAGCCTCCGGTTACCATGGCAACTCCAGTATACAATACATTGGTGGCGCAGTGCGCCCGACACCCCCCCTCAGTTTAAAACATTGGTTGCACAGTGCGCCCAACACCACCCCCCTCAGCTTAACACATTGGTGGCGCAGTGCGCCCTCCCCCCAGTATAATAAACATTGGTGGCAGTGTCCACAGGCGCCCCCCCCTCTTTTCATTGGTGGTGCAGTGGGGACCTGACTGGAGCCCAGCGGTGTAATCGCTGGGCTCCGATCAGTTACCATGGCAACCAAACGCTTTTTTTAAATAAATAAAAAAATGGCGTGGGGTCCCCCCCTTTTTTCATTTTCCAGCCAGATACAACAAGCAGCCTGGCACTACCAGGGTGGGAAGGGACACGGATATTGGCCCTTCCCAGCCTAATGGTACCAGCCTGCAGCCGCCCCAGAGCCAGACCCTCAATTTAGAAGGTCCGGTCCTGCGGGTAACCGGCTCCTCCCGACACCCCTGGGCGGTGGGTGCCGAGGTAATAGATGTTGGGGTTAGTGCTGGCCATACTGGCAAGCACTAAGCCCAGTATTAGTAATCAGGGTCGTCTGTAGATAGCCGTGATTACTAAAACTGTAGTATTGTAAAAAAAATACACACACACACAAGTATAAAATATTTTATTGAAATAAACACTCCCCTAGACCCCTGTTTGACCATTTTATTAAAAAAAAAAAAGCTGGTCTGACGTAGTCCACCGAATCCGACGTAGTCCTCTGCATTCACGACCCTGAAAAATAGAAAACAAACACACAAACACAGAGCACTTACCTCCTCCTCCTCAGCACCCTCTTCCTTCTTCTGCCTCTCCTCAGGCTTGTGATGCTCCTCAACCTTCTGGGACTGGACAGGGGCCACAAAAAAACGTAAAACGCAAATAAATAAAATAAAAAACGTACACATGTTGGGTATCGCCACATCCTTAACAACCTGCTCTACGAAAATCTCACATCACCTGACCCCTCAGCTAAAAGCAGTAAAAAAAATAAAATAAAAACGGTGTCAAAAAAAGGCATTTTTTGTCACCTTACATCACAAAAAGTGTAATACAAAATGATCAAAAAGGCGTATGCCCCCCCAAAATATTACCAATCTAACCGTCACCTCGTCCCACAAAAAGTAGCCCCTACCTGAGAAAATCGCCCAAATAATAAAAAAAACTACAGCTCTCACACTGTGGAGACACTAAGAAATCTTTTTTTTTTTTTCCAAACAGGATATTACTGTGTAAAACGCGAATAAATGAAAAAAACGTACACATGTTGGGTATCTCCACGTCCGTAAAACCCTGCTCTACGAAAATCTCACATCACCTGACCCCTCAGCTAAAAGCAGTAAAAAAAATAAAATAAAAACTGTGTCAAAAAAGGCATTTTTTGTCACCTTACATCACAAAAAGTGTAATACAAAATGATCAAAAAGGCGTATGCCCCCCCAAAATATTACCAATCTAACCGTCACCTCGTCCTGCAAAAAAGTAGCCCCTACCTGAGAAAATCGCCCAAATAATAAAAAAACTACAGCTCTCACACTATGGAGACACTAAGAAATCTTTTTTTTTTTCCAAACAGGATATTACTGTGTAAAACGCGAATAAATTAAAAAAACGTACACATGTTGGGTATCGCCATGTCCGTAAAACCCTGCTATACGAAAATCTCACATCACCTCACCCCTCAGCTAACAGCAGTAAAAAAATAAAATAAAAATGGTGTCAAAAAAGCTATTTTTTGTCACCTTACATCACAAAAAAATAAAAGGTACAGATGTTATTCATCCTTCCGTTTTTTGCGGATCCGCAAAAAATGGATGACATATGGATACATCCTTTCCGTTTTTTGCGGAAAAACGGAACTGATGTCCTGGAAAAACAGAGTTTTTTGTGGACCAACGGATCCGCAAAAAACTGACCGTTTTCTAAGATGTGCACAAATACGTACGTGTGAATGTAGCCTAAATGTACTGTACTGAGTACAGTAATCTCCCAACCCCCCACATGCTCCTTCAGTACAAAGGCTCTTTGTAACAGAATATTAGAGCCTTTGTACTGCTGGATTAAGGTTACACAGTGCTGCTACACCCCAGATACAGGAAACAAGGCCTTCATTAGTCCCTTTGTAAAAGAACAATAGGAGGAGCATGTGAGGGGTTGGGAATTTACTGCATCCTCCATAAATAAATAAAAAACAGTGTCAAAAAAGCCAGTTTTGGTCACCTTACATCACAAAAAGTGTAATACAAAGCAGAATGTACCCCAATTAGACCTCAGATCAGCAGAATGTGCCCCCATCAGACCTCAGATCAGCGTATTGTGCCTCCATCAGACCTCAGATCAGCGTATTGTGCCTCCATCAGACCTCAGATCAGCGTATTGTGCCTCCATCAGACCTCAGATCAGAAGAATGTGCCCCCATCAGACCTCAGACCAGCAGAATGTGCCCCCATTAGACCTCAGATCAGCGGAATGTGCCCCCATCAGACCTCAGATCATCAGAATGTGCCCCCATCAGACCTCAGATCAGCGTATTGTGCCCCCATCAGACCTCAGTTCAGCGTATTGTGCCCCCATCAGACCTCAGATCATCAGAATGTGCCCCCATCAGACCTCAGATCATCAGAATGTGCCCCCATCAGACTCAGATCAGCAGAATGTGCCCCCATCAGACCTCAGATTAGAAGAAAGTGCCCCCATCAGACCTCAGATCAGCAGAATGTGCCCCATCAGACCTCAGATCAGTGTATTGTGCCCCCATCAGACCTAAGATTAGCAGAATGTGCCCCCATCAGACCTCAGATCATCAGAATGTGCCCCCATCAGACCTTAGATCAGCAGAATGTGCCCCCATCAGACCTCAGATCAGCAGAATGTGCCCCCATCAGACCTCAGATAAGCAGAATGTGCCCCCATCAGACCTCAGATCAGAGTATTGTGCCCCCATCAGACCTAAGATTAGCAGAATGTGCCCCCATCAGACCTAAGTTCAGCCCACCCAGCCACATACAGTATGTTTAAAAAAAAACAAAAACTTTCTTACCTGTCCTGCGCTACGGCTGCTCTCTGGTGCGACACTTCACTCTCTTCCCTGCCCAGCGCACTATGACCTGACGCTGCACGCACGCAGCGTCAGGTCATAGTGCGCTGGCCAGGGAAGAGAGTGGAGCGCCGCACCAGAGAGCAGCCGCAGGACAGGTAAGAAAGTTTATTTATACTGTATGTGGCTGGGTGGGCTGAACTTAGGTCTGATGGGGGCACATTCTGCTAATCTGAGGTCTGATGGGGGCACAATACGCTGATCTGAGGTCTGATGGGGGCACATTCTGCTGATCTGAGGTCTGATGGGGGCACATTCTGCTGATCTGAGGTCTGATGGGGGCACATTCTGCTGATCTAAGGTCTGATGGGGGCACATTCTGCTGATCTGAGGTCTGATGGGGGCACTTTCTTCTGATCTGAGGTCTGATGGGGGCACATTCTGCTGATCTGAGGTCTGATGGGGGCACATTCTGATGATCTGAGGTCTGATGGGGGCACATTCTGATGATCTGAGGTCTGATGGGGTCACAATATGCTGAACTGAGGTCTGATGGGGGCACAATATGCTGATCTGAGGTCTGATGGGGGCACATTCTGATGATCTGAGGTCTGATGGGGGCACATTCTGCTGATCTGAGGTCTGATGGGGGTACATTCTGCTGATCTGAGGTCTGATGGGGGCACAATATGCTGAACTGAGGTCTGATGGGGGTACATTCTTCTGATCTGAGGTCTGATGGGGGCACATTCTGCTGATCTGAGGTCTGATGGGGGCACATTCTGCTGGTCTGAGGTCTGATGGGGGCACAATACGCTGAACTGAGGTCTGATGGGGGCACAATACGCTGATCTGAGGTCTAATGGGGGCACATTCTTCTGATCTGAGGTCTGATGGGGGCATATTCTGCTGATCTGAGGTCTAATGGGGGCACATTCTGCTGATCTGAGGGCTGATGGGGGCGCATTTTGCTAATCTAAGGTCTGATGGGGGCACATTCTGCTGATCTGAGGTCTGATGGGGCACATTCTGCTGATCTGAGGTCTAATGGGGGCACATTCTGCTGATCTGAGGTCTAATGGGGGCACATTCTGCTGATCTGAGGTATGATGGGGGCACATTCTGCTGATCTGAGGTCTCATGGGGGCACAATACGCTGATCTGGGGTCTGATGGGGGCATATTCTTCTGATCTGAGGTCTGATGGGGGCACATTCTTCTGATCTGTGGTCTGATGGGGGCACATTCTGCTGATCTGAGGTCTGATGGGGGCACATTCTGCTGATCTGAGGTCTAATTGGGGTACATTCTGCTTTGTATTACACTTTTTGTGATGTAAGGTGACAAAAAATAGCTTTTTTGACACCGTTTTTAATTAATTTTTTAACTGCTTTTAGCTGAGGGGTCAGGTGATGTAAGATTTTCGTAGAGCAGGGTTTTATGGACGTGGTGATACCCAACATGTGTACGTTTTTTTTAATTTATTCGTGTTTTACACAGTAATATCCTGTTTGGAAAAAAAATAAAGATTTCTTAGTGTCTCCACAGTGTGAGAGCTGTAGTTTTTTTTATTATTTGGGCGATTTTCTCAGGTAGGGGCTACTTTTTTGTGGGACGAGGTTACGGTTAGATTGGTAATATTTTGGGGGGCATACGCCTTTTTGATCGTTTTGTATTACACTTTTTGTGATGTAAGGTGACAAAAATTGCCTTTTTTGACACTGTTTTTATTTTATTTTTTTTACTGCTTTTAGCTGGGGGGTCAGGTGATGTGAGATTTTCGTAGAGCAGGGTTTTACGGACGTGGCGATACCCAACATGTGTACGGTTTTTTTAATTTATTCGCATTTTACACAGTAATATCCTGTTTGGAAAAAAAAAAGTTTTCTTAGTGTCTCCACAGTGTGAGAGCTGTAGTTTTTTTATTATTTTTGCGATTTTCTCAGGTAGGGGCTACTTTTTTGCGGGACGAGGTGATGGTTAGATTGGTGATATTTTAGGGGGGCACATGCCTTTTTGGTCGCTTTGTATTACACTTTTTGTGATGTAAGGTGACCAAAACTGGCTGTTTTGACACTGTTTTTATTTTATTTATGGAGGATGCAGTAAATCCCCAACCCTCCACATGCTCCTCCTATTGTTCTTTTACAAAGGGACTAATGAAGGCTTTGTTTCCTGTAGCTGGGGTGTAGCAGCACTGTGTAACCTGAATCCAGCAGTACAAAGGCTCTAATATTCTGTTACAAAGAGCCTTTGTACTGAAGGAGCATGTGGGGGGTTGGGAGATTACTGTACTCAGTACAGTACATTTAGGCTACATTCACACGTACGTATTTGTGCACATCCTAGAAAACGGTCAGTTTTTTGCGGATCCGTTGGTCCGCAAAAAACTCTATTTTTCCGGGACATCCGTTCCGTTTTTCCGCAAAAAACGGAAAGGATGTATCCATATGTCATCCGTTTTTTGAGGATCCGCAAAAGACGGAAGGATGAATAACATCTGTACCTTTTATTTTTTTGTGATGTAAGGTGACAAAAAAAGCTTTTTTGACACCAATTTTATTTTATTTTTTTTACTGCTTTTAGCTGAGGGGTGAGGTGATGTTAGATTTTCGTATAGCAGGGTTTTACGGACGTAGCGATACCCAACATGTGTACGTTTTTTTAATTTATTCGCGTTTTACACAGTAATATCCTGTTTGGAAAAAAAAAGATTTCTTAGTGTCTCCACAGTGTGAGAGCTGTAGTTTTTTTATTATTTGGGCGATTTTCTCAGGTAGGGGCTACTTTTTTGCGGGACGAGGTGACGGTTAGATTGGTAATATTTTGGGGGGACATACGCCTTTTTGATCGTTTTGTATTACACTTTTTGTTATGTAAGGTGACAAAAATGCCTTTTTTGCCTTTTTTACCGTTTTTATTTTATTTTTTTACTGCTTTCAGCTGAGGGGTCAGGTGATGTGAGATTTTCGTAGAGCAGGTTGTTAAAGATGTGGCGATTCCCAACATGTGTACGTTTTTTTATTTTATTTATTTGCGTTTTACGTTTTTTTTGTGGCCCCTGTCCAGTCCCAGAAGGTTGAGGAGCATCACAAGCCTGAGGAGAGGCAGAAGAAGGAAGAGGCTGCTGAGGAGGAGTAGGTAAGTGCTCTGTGTTTGTGTGTTTGTTTTCTATTTTTCAGGGTCGTGAATGCAGAGGACTACGTCGGATTCGGTGGACTACGTCGGACCAGCTTTTTTTTTTTTTTAATAAAATGGTCAAACAGGGGTCTGGGGGAGTGTTTATTTCAATAAAATGTTTTATACTTGTGTGTGTATTTTTTTTTACAATACTACAGTTTTAGTAATCACGGCTATCTACAGATGGCCCTGATTACTAATACTGGGCTTAGTGCTTGCCAGTATGGCCAGCACTAACCCCAACATCTATTACCTCGGCACCCACCGCCCAGGGGTGTCGGGAAGAGCCGGGTACCCGCAGGACCGGACCTTCTAAATTGAGGGTCTGGCTCTGGGGCGGCTGCAGGCTGGTACCATTAGGCTGGGAAGGGCCAATATCCGTGTCCCTTCCCACCCTGGTAGTGCCAGGCTGCTGCTACTTGTTGTATCTGGCTGGAAAATGAAAAAAGGGGGGGACCCCACGCCATTTTTTTTTTTAATTTATTCATTTATTTTAAAAAAAGCGTCTGGTTGCCATGGTAACTGATCGGAGCCCAGCGATTACACTGCTGGGCTCCGGTCAGGTCCCCACTGCACCACCAATGAAAAGAAGGGGGGGGCGCCTGTGGCCACTGCCACCAATGTTTATTATACTGGGGGGAGGGCGCCACCAATGTGTTAAACCGAGGGGGGGGTGTTGGGCGCACTGCGCCACCAATGTTTTAAACCGAGGGGGGAGGGGTGTCTACTGGAGTTGCCATGGTAACCGGAGGCGTCCGGTTGCCATGGTAACTGATCGGAGCCCAGCGATTACACCGCTGGGCTTCGATCCCCACTGCACCACCAATGCTTAAAGGGGGGGGGGCGACAGGGCGCACTGCGCCACCAATGTATATTTAGGGGGTTGCCATGGTAACCGGAGGCGTCCGGTTGCCATGGTAACTGATCGGAGCCCAGCGATAACGGTGCTGGGCTCCGATCCCCACTGACACCAATGTATCTTATACTGGGGCAGTTGGGGCACTGTGCCACCAATGCTTTTTAATGGGGGGGTGCGGGCGCACTGCGCCACCAATGTTTTAATACTGGGGGGGTTGGGTGAAGGGCGCACTGCGCCACCAATGTTTTAACACTAAGGGGGTGGAAGGGCGCACTGCGCCACCAATGTTTTAATCTGGAGGGGGTGGGTTTTAAAACACCAGCGCAGCCCCGATTTCCTCAAGGAGATCGGAGCTCCGCTGAAGTCTTACCATTAAAACTGTAGTTCCATGCGCCATCTGGTGGTGGTTTCATGTAACTACACTTTTATTTAATGACTGAAGCGATATCGCTCTGCGCTCACGCGATCCTGCTGTGAGCGCCAGAGCTGCTATATCTGTATAAAGCTGTCTGCCTGCAGCCAACACTAGGGGGAGCTCAATGCATAGGCATTTATGCAATTTTAGTTTACTGGAAGCTTAAATTAATTTCTTTGCATTGAGCTCTCCCTAGTGAAAAGGCAGTGTTTTTACATTGTGTAGAGAAGGAAGGAGTTCAGCACCCGGCACCAAAGCGGTTGTGTGGTCTGCCTCCATTGAAGGTAAGTATACTGGTATACTGTTAATGCCTCAGACCATGACATCACTGAAGATGTACAGAATACCTTCAGTAAAACATTCTGCTACTTAGGTTATTATATTTTTTCAAAACATCATTTTTAACTTTTGAATTATTGCTTTACATCATCAATTTTTATTACAAGTGAAGGCAAGAGCCATGCTGAAGTCTACTGTTTTCTAGGAGACCAAACAGTATAATTGTATTGTAAAACCAAACTGTCAGCTTCACACAAATCTGGATAAGGAACATGACAAAAATCGCAAAATAATTGGGCTTCATGACTGTGCTGAAATTTACGAGTAAAAAAAATAGTCGCAGGAAGAAAACCTTCCTCTTTTAAGAAACATGTTGGTTGGAAACTCTCGCTTAAAGAGATTTTTTTTCACCACGGACAACCTCTATTATGGCATAAGGACGTAATAGAAAAAGAAGTCTGCTGTCATTTTAAAGGGCATCTGTCAGCAGATTTGTAGCTATGAAACTATTTCACTGTCCCCACTGGTCTCTATATTTTCAAATCCCTGTCAACCCAGAAATGTGACCACTGTGGCCAGTGGTGGGGATCAGTTAGGTATCAATGCTTTTATTATTTTAAGAACGTTCCAAGCAGTTTATAAAACTACTAAGCTGAAAGATCCCATTCATTTTGAAGTATAGTCTGAGGTGTAATACCTAAAGTCTGCTTTGGGGCCCATTTTTTTTCTTCTCTACGTAAATCCTTAAGCGTTTTAATTTTGGCAGTACAGTATTGGTTAGCACTGTTGATAAATTAATGGGGGCACACATGGGCAGCAGCAGGCACAGTATTGGTGGATGCTACAGGATGGCAGTGTTAGAAGGGTCAGCTGGATAGGGGATTTCTTTTCTATATAGGATTGGAATGGACTGCAGAAGTAATAAGCTAAAGTCAATGGTGTAACATGCACAATCTGCAAGAGGCCCCATCTACCATATGCAATTTATTAATCCTGATGTCTTCTTATGTGTCTGTGGTGGCTGCACAGCCCTGGCTAATGATATCTATGCAATAAACTTTGCATCATCATGATGGTCTGGACCAAATGGAGAAGAAAAGTAAAGTGAACAACTCAAATCAGTGGAGACATCACCAGTGAGTCATTGGATTTACATGTCTTATGCCTCTTACTGTTTCTTTTAAATGTGTTTGTATCTCTTTATTAGGAAGTAGAGTCACTGGAAATTGATTTGGAGGTGGCACAATTTGCCTAGTCTGCGTATGGCACCAAAATACTTTGTCTTGGCCCTGCCTGATGGAAAATAACTGAAACACTGAACGCAATCGCAGACAACTTGAATGCAAAACCATCACTTTTTATACTGAGCAAACCTTGGTTGTCACAAAAGATGAGGGTTTAGATATTCTCTTACTGAATTGAAAGAACATGCCAGACAAAGCCTCTTAAACCAAGATTTTTATTACTGGAAACTTCATCAATGAAAATGCTGAAGAGCCTATCAACACTACACTACAAAACCCAGAGCCTCAAACTTAATATTCCTTGAAAATTCTAGACTGTAATATTTTATCTACTTTACATGTACAAGTATACATGCTGCCACCCCAATATCCCATTGTAATACAGATTTGACCGCTGTTATCCCAGGTAATCAGGTGACCACATATAATTGCCACACCTGATTATCGATCAAATTAATGCATAACAACAGAAGAGCGAGAATATTTTTTGAGGGTGGTTTGCTCTGGGTTAAATAGTCCCTCCTGATAAACAGAAAATCAAGTAGGTCATTGTTGTGGCCAGTGATTGACTGAGTGGTCACATTTTCTGTATGTCTCTGTATGTCGAGTGGAAAAAGGAATTCGAGATCAGTGGAAACCCAGGAAGCACTGGAGTGAAAACGGTCTGGAATATTTGAGATTCTACTTTATGTTCTTCATTACTACCTTGCTTGGTCAGTTGCTACACAACTGCCTTGCATGTGACTCTGACTGTGATTATCACCTGGTTGACTAGGGTGGAGGTGCTGATGGTTGAGCTTATTTATATCCATGCCTCACTTTATTTTAATTGTTCCTTATAGTGTTTACTGTATGTGCAATTCTACCAGATTCTATTATTCTTATCCTGTTCTATTTTAATGTCTAGCATGTATTCTGGGTTCAGTACTTCCAAGGAGTCTAGAGTGTTATCTTTGTATTCTTAAATCTGTAGTTCAGCAGAGTTTAGTGCAGTGATGGCTAACCGCTGGCAATGATGAAACTACAACTTCCAGCATGCTCCATTAATTTCTGTGGAGTTCTGAGAACAGCCAAGCAAGTGTGCATCTTGGGAGTTGTAGTTTTAACACAGCTGGAGTTCCGGAGGTTAGTCATCACAGGTTTAGTATGTTGCTGTGTTTCGGATTAGTCTGCTGAAGTGCTGTTGTATTTTTCTAGCTGAATTTCTGAGTTGAATTGCCCTATTTCTGTTCACTGTCAGTCATCCACTATATACTTTCCATTCATCTACCATCCACTCCATTGTTAGATCATTCCTTCTATGACTCTCAGAATTGGGTTCCTGTTATCTACCATTGATATTTTTAAGAGTCTAGTTTTCTTCTTGTGTTGATACATGCTTCATTTATATTTTGAGACCATCCAGTTGTTGTGCATTTCAGCCCTACTGTAAGCCCAGAGGGCATCTGAGCACCATAAACCACAGTTAGGGTGTTGGACAAGGTGACTGCTATAGGGGAAGTTCAGTTGTGTCCATATTGGTACATGATATATATCTTCTTCTGTTCTATGACATCCTCACCCTATTTTAAGACATTCTATAAGCTAGACATTCACTTTAATGGGGTGCTTTAATTTGGGGCACAGTGCTGTCACTTGGAGTGCAATTGTATTTGTCAAGTACTAAAGCTTTCTTCCTTCTCAGCATTACTACATAATAAGTAAGCAATTGGTCGAATAGAAGGATTTGTAGAAGAGTGTAGCTACCTACAATATTCTTCTCTACCGGCTGATAGCGCAACATATGTTCCAATGTTTGGCTTCAATTTTAAAAATCTCCAAACAAGAATTTATGTAAAATGTTGAGATTAAAATAGGTTGTTTTTGTTAGCAAAAACAACCCCATTCATATCTATAGTTTGGGTATGGTATGGCAGCTTATCCATATTCACATGAACTGCAATACCATATGCAACGTATAAACAAGAAGGTGCAATTTTTTGAAAATTAAAAATAAAATAAAAAAAACTAGCTTTTTTCTATTTTTTCCACTATTTTCTGAGAATCTCAACAGATATATATTGAGGAACACCTGACAAGATTTGGATGACTTGATAAAACCCCCAGATCATTGAATACTTTGACCATCCACTGAATTATTTCATACCACCATATTCACAATATGGGTACTCACTACCTTTGTGATGTTGACTGAACATTTTTTCCTTTTTTTGCATGCTCTGGATAATTTTGAGTGTCATCCAGTGAATTAGAAGGGAAGGTGAATTAATTTCTTTCCATCAGAAAGCTAACTTTCACTCGGCAATTCCCCGGATATTTGTATCAGCCATCCTTTTGGGAATTCTAGTAGAAGAAAGTCTATTAATTCTCCATGTACTTGTTGACAAGGAAAAAAAAAAGAAAAAAGGAAAAAAGCTATCAGGATTATGTGTTGAATATTTCTCATGTAGGCAAAGTGCGGGATGCAATTAATCTCTGTGAACTAAAATATACCTCTTTTCATTAATCTTTTATTGTAAATGAGCAAAGTAATTGAACCAGTACTGCACTGTCAGAATAAATGCAGCGCCTATGGGATATGCATGAGAGAGTACATACTGATTGAGTATTAAATATCTAACGGCAATAATCTATGGTTCATTACCTCTATTTTGAGAATCTTAGTTGCATAGTACTTGAATTTTAAACAGTCTGAGAGTGGCTTTCTAACATTGAAGGCTCTGGGTGTACAAAAAAATATTGAGAGAACAGGGAAAATTCACTTTATTTGGGTCATTTTATACTTGACGAAAGCCAAATCTGCCCAAAATATGATGAATTCGAAGGGTTTGATTGGAGGCTCGTGAGGGGATAAGGGGAATAGCTAAGTAAGATTGATGCACCAAGCAGATTCTATTTTCTATCCCACTTTTTTTCTCTCTGCTCTGAAGATATTTTATAGAGCCATATAAAAAGAAAGCCGGGGAAATTATCCACTGGAACCATTAGCTCTTGTTTTCACAGTCGATCTCCAGCTACGGGAAACAATCATTTGACATTAGTATAGCATAAAACTTGAGCCTCTTTAACGGCAGACGAGAACAAGAATGTGAATAAATGACACATTAATTAGGATGATTGCTTATTTTCTGCCCATCGCATGCGAGGAACTGTGGAGTAAGCTGTCTCTTTATAAATAAGCATATTTTATAGTCGATAGGCATGTGCTGCGAGCCAGCAGGCTATGGTGTCATTTGAATTGGAGGCTTAAATGAAAAAAAAATGCAGGGCTGTATGGGGCAGAAGCAAAGGTAAGAGATATTATGATACACTATGGTCCTGGAGAGACCTAATAATAGAGTATTGGTGAGAAAAATTGAGGGCCCATGAGTAGAGGTGAGAGAATTGTTCAATTTTGATTCAGGTTTGATTCGAGAAAATCAGTTGACCGATTTGAAAAAGTTCCAATTGAATGACTAATGCTCTAATTGACCTGAAAATTTGTGTAGGACACTTTGCAGCAGGGGAGTAACTACCATAGTGGCAGACCATGCAACTGCTATTGGGCCCAGGGCAAGAGGGGGCCCAGTCTTAGTTGGGATTATCTCCTCTTCTACTGGGGGTGAAAACTTGGTCAGGACTCTAACCTCTAAAGGAAGAACTTTTAGAAATTGAGTTAATGGGAAAATGGCCTAAGGGTCACTGAAAAGGGTTTAGGAAGAAACCTTTCTGTCCTGTGTGGGGGGCCTGGTTTCATCCTTGCTATGGGACCCTTACTTCTCTATATACAGTACACCACTGCTTTGTGGGTATTTTTTCTCTCTTGTCTCTCACTATTTTATTTTTTCTCTCTGTCTCTTTCACCAAATTTTTTAATTCAGATATAATTATGGTTCATCATCTCTGTTTTTGAGAATCTTAAGGTCCCTTTACACTGGTCAATTCAGCAGGCGATTGTCAGGAAGGAACTTGCTTCTGAAATTGTGATAGTTTCACAGAATTATAACATAAAGGGGTATACAGGGACACTATTGTCTATAAGCTGAGCTTTTATACAGTAGCTCAAATGATTGGAAAAAGTTGCACCACCAGACTCATCTCATGAGCAAGTGTGATGATGTTTTTAGAAAGCAAGTACTCTGTTTTCTAATCTCATATAACCACTTTAAATATCTTAAAGGACATATATAAGCACAGGAATTGGTTATAAATGCTTCAGTATGCATGGAGTATTGATGGAATACACCATAATAGTAGGGTACAATGTTCATTATAAGCATATGTATAAACTAAGCTAGCGTGTAATCATATATTAATGGAAAATTGGGACAGTTCTGTGGTATAGTAACTGCTCTATATATGTCAGTGTAACACAATGTATTTCTAATATGACAGTCTTACTAAGCCAGCTCTTTTTCTCACATATGCCCCAGTTCTCTTTGATAAATATTGTTGCGTTGAGAATATTCTCCATGCTGCATTTTGTAAAGAAGCATTTAACCTTGTGTAGGTGACGGCAACTGTTTCTGCAATGTCTGCACCAAAATACATCCCCATAATAAAACAATCAAATTTCATAACTATAGACTGTGTGTCAGTTATATTTAGTAGAGCTTGTTTGTGAACCCTGCAAAATGTTCTATATTTCTGAATAAATGTAACCTAAAACTATATTATAAGTGCTAAAAGATAAAGACAACACAATAAAAAACAAGTAAAAAAATATTAGACTTGGTCATTTCATTATTGAGGAAAATGATCCAAAAATTATAGTAAAAATAAAAAAAATCATACTTACCTCATCCATTTAAGTGCAAAGAGGCCGCCGTGGCCTTCTTACTTAAAGATCTTGTGCAACATCTTGTGCACCGTGATGTATGATGTCACTACGCCAGCCAACGGGATGATATCATCATGTTCTGCGTGAGATTTTGCAATGTGTCTCTACTTTCCATTAATTGTTGATTAGTCCTGCACATTGGCCTGGGGGAATTTTAGCCCATTCCTTCATACAAAACAGCATCATCTCTTAATTGTTTGGTTTTCTCTTATTATCTGCTCACTTCAGGTCCTTCCACAATATTTCTTTTGGATTAAAGGGGATGTCCGGGAATACATAATTTTTAACCAATGCCAGCAGCCTGCCTCCCTCACTGAAAATATCATACTTACCTGCTAATCGACTATCTGGTCCTCCACGCTGGCTCCCATATCTCTTTTTTCCGCTCCAGGGCTTATTTTCTTCCTCCCCGGCAAAAGCATAGTCACCTGATCTTCTTCAGCCAACCCCTGGCTTCAGCAATGACTTGTCTCTTGTAGACATGTAACTACTGAAGTCAATGATTGGTTGAGGAAGATAAAGTGACCATACCCATGCAGGGAGGAAAAAGAAACAAGCCCCCATCTCTTGTGGAAATATCACTTCTGAAGCCAGTAGTTGGCTGAATAGGATCAGGTGACCATACCCATTCCAGAAAACAAGAAAACAAGCCCCTGACTGGAAGACAGAGATGTGGGAGCCAGCGTGGATGACCACAGCGGTGGGAAACAGGTACAGTAACTATAACCCTTTCGATAGTGGAGACAGGCTGCCAACACCTGTTAGAGATTATGTATTCCCAGACAACATCTTTAAGGTCAGGACTTTAACCTGACAATTCAAAAGCTGATTCTTTTTTAACCATTGTCCATCTTTCTGCATAACCCATACTCTCTTGAATCAGATGTCCTGACATTTTCCTTTAGAATTTGCTGGTACTGTATGATTCCAAATTCATTGTTCCATCAATGATTGGCAAGCGTCCTGACCCAGATGCAGCAAAGCAGGCTCAAACCATCATGCTACCACTAAAGTGTTTCACAGATGGAATGAGGTTTTTATGATGGAATAGGGGGAGAACAGCATTTTAGACTCTGGTCTTAATATCCCCTATAGCTGGAGGTGGATTTGTTGGTGTAATGTAGAGGTGCTGGCTCCACATCTAAATGGAGTAGAAAATGGTAAATTAGATGGGCCTACTAGCCCATCCACTCCCCCCCCCCCCCACCGCGGCCACTTTTTTAGACCTGGCATGGGAAAAAGTCTCGGATTTGATCCTTTACACTGCAATCTGTTCCAGAAATACACCTAATATAGGTGTATTTCTGGTTAGTAAGTGACCCCTGTAATATTTCTCATTTAAAGGGTTTCTGTCACCTGAATTAACCCTCTTAAGAGTTAGATCCTAACTCTGCTATTATTATGTTTATTGATGGCCCCCTTACTGCCAAATTCCTACTTTTGTAATATGTAAATTAGCCTCTAGGAGCAGGTGGGTGGCGTTGCCCCTGCTCCTAGAGGCTCCGTTTTTCTACCTCCTTCCACGCCCCATCGTCCTTGATTGACAGGGCCAGGCCAGCATTTGTCTCCTGCTGCCGGCCCTGTGTGCTGCACGGTGCATGCGCGAGATTTACCCGGCACAGGGCTGGCAGGAGAAGACAAGTGCTGGCCCTGTCAATCAAGGATGGTGTGGCGTAGAAGGAGGTAGGAAAGCTGAGCCTATAGGAGCAAGGGCAACACCCCCTTCTCCTAAAGGCTAATTTACATATTACAAAAGTAGGAATTTGGCAGTAACGGGGCCATCAATAAACATAATAATAGCAAAGTTAAGGTCTGCTGACATTGGCACATTGCTAATGTCAGCAGGTTTAAGAGGGTTAATTCTGGTGACAGAAACCCTTTAAACAAGAAAAAAAAAAGTTCTATTTTGGTCACATCCGTCCACAAAACATTGTTCCAGTAACTTTCTGGCTTGTCCAGGTGATTTTTAGCAAACTGCAGATGGGCAGCAATTAGAGATGAGCGAGCACTAAAATGCTCGGGTGCTCGTTATTCGAGACAAACTTTTCCTGATGCTCGGGTGCTCGTTTCGAGTAACAAACCCCATTGAAGTCAATGGGAGACTCGAGCATTTTTTGCAGGGGACCAAGGCTCTGCCTAGGGAAGGCAGGGTGAAAACCTGGAAACATCAGAAAATGATGGAAACACCATGGAAATGGACAGGAAACAGCAGGGACAGCATGCATGGATGCCTCTGAGGTTGCCTAATCCCACCATTAACCCAAATTCTCAGGCAACAGCCTGGTGGTTACCCTCATTGCAATTGTGCTCACCCAGACCAAGAAAGGCGAGGCACATACCCATCACATGTTAGAGAAGCACCCAACTAGGTGCAAAGAAAAATTGTTTAGAAAGAGGGCCTGTAGGTGGACCTCCGGAAAAATTGTTTGGAGACAGGGCCTGTAGGTGGACCTCCGGAAAAATTGTTTACAGAGAGGGGCCGGAAGTTGAGAGGGCCTGTAGGTGGACCTCCGGAAAAATTGTGGTAAAAGAGTGCCAGTTGGACCTCTAAAAAATGGCAATTTTTGGGTCAGCGTTAGGCAAAGACGACAAGGAGGAGGAGTATGAG
The DNA here is from genome assembly GCA_900303285.1 of Rhinella marina. Classification (NCBI taxonomy): domain Eukaryota; kingdom Metazoa; phylum Chordata; class Amphibia; order Anura; family Bufonidae; genus Rhinella; species Rhinella marina. Next base: position 153,555 of record ONZH01020526.1, read on the forward strand.
GAGTAGAGAAGAGGAATCGGATACATAAGTTATTTAAATCTTTAGCTGCTTTCCCCCGGAGGAGATTTGAATTCCGGTGAAATCCAGGCTTTGTTCATTTTAATAAGCGTCAGCCTGTCAGCGCTGTCAGTTGACAGGCGTGTACGCTTATCGGTGATGACGCCACCAGCTGCACTGAATACCCGCTCTGACAGCACGCTAGCGGCAGGGCAGGCCAGCACCTCCAAGGCGTACAGCGCCAGTTCAGGCCACGTGTCCAGCTTTGAAACCCAGTAGTTGTATGGAGCAGAGTGATCGCTACGGACGTTGGTATGGTCAGCTAGGTACTCCCTCACCATCTTTCTGTACAGCTCCCCCCTACTCTGCCTAGACTGGGGACAGGTGACAGTGTCTTGCTGGGGTGACATAAAACTGGCAAAGGCCATGGAGAGCGTTCCCCTGCCAGTGCTGGACAAGCTGCCTGCTCGGCTCCTCTCCCCCGCTACTTGGCCGCTAGCGGCATCAGATGGGAAGGATTGTTTCAGCTTGTGCACCAGGGCCTGTTGATATCTATTCACTCTCATACTCCTTTCCTCTGCAGGGATGAGAGTGGAAAGGTTCTGCTTGTACCGTGGGTCCAGGAGAGTGAACACCCAGTAATCGGTGTTTGAAAAAATTCTTCTAACGCGAGGGTCACGGGATAGGCAGCCTAACATGAAGTCTGCCATGTGCGCCAGAGTCCCAACACGTAAGAATTCCCTCTCCTCACTGCCCTGACTCTCCATTTCCTCCTCCTCCTCCAAGTCCTCCTCTTCAGCCCATACATGCTCAAGAGTTAAGGACTGAGAACTGGTACCCTCTTCTGTCTCGCCGACATTCTCCTCCTCTTCCTCCTCATCCCCCTCCTCTGATACGCGCTGAGAAACAGACCGGAGGGTGCTCTGGCTATCAAGCGACTTATCTTCCTCCACCGTCTCTTGTGACAAGCGCAAAGCATCCGACTTCATGCTGAGCAGTGAGTTTTTCAACAGGCAAAGCAGCGGGATGGTGAGGCTTATAATGGCGGCATCGCCGCTGACCATCTATGTTGACTCCTCAAAGTTGGTCAACACCTGGCAGATATCAGACATCCATGTCCACTCCTTATTGTAGACTTGAGGAATCTGAGTGACCTGACTACCAGTTCTGGTGGAAGTTGACATCTGGCAGTCTACAATCGCTCTGCGCTGCTGGTAAACTCTGGATAACATGTTTAATGTCGAATTCCATCTCGTGGGCACGTCGCACAACAGTCGGTGAGCGGGCAGTTGTAGGCAGCGCTGCGCTGCCCTGAGAGTGGCAGCATCTGTGGTCGACTTGCGGAAATGCGCACAGATGCGGCGCACCTTAATGAGCAAATCAGACAGATTGGGGTATGTCTTGAGGAACCGCTGAACTATTAGATTGAACACGTGGGCCAGGCATGGCACATATGTCAGTCTGCCGAGATGCAGAGCCGCCACCAGGTTACGCCCATTGTCACACACAACCATGACTGGCTTGAGGTTCAGCGGTGCCAGCCACACATCGGTCTGCACCATGATGCCCTGTAACAGCTCTTGGGCGGTGTGCCTTTTGTCACCTAAGCTCAGCAGTTTGAGCACCGCCTGCTGGCACTGCTGCTGCGCCTAGAGCTACCGACTGAAGGCGCCGTGCCCACGGATGGTAATTCGGTGGAGGAGGTGGAGGAGGAGGAGGGGTCGGAGGAGGAGGCATAGTACGTCCGAGAGACCGTGACCGAGGTAGGCCCCGCAATCCTCGGTGTGGGCAGTACATAAGCGGCCCCAGGGTCAGTCTCAGTCCCAGCCTCCACCAAGTTAACCTAATGTGCCGTCAGTGAGATATAGTGTCCCTGCCCGGCAGCACTTGTCCACGTGTCCGTGGTTAGGTGGACCTTCTCAGAAACAGCGTTGGTCAGGGCACGGATGATGTTCTCTGACATGTGCTGGTGTAGGGCTGGGACGGCACATCGGTAAAAATAGTGGCGACTGGGGACCGAATACCGAGGGGCAGCCACCGCCATGAGATTGCGAAAGGCCTCGGTCTCTACCAGCCTATAGGGCAGCATCTCCAGGCTCAGCAATTTGGAGATGTGGACGTTGAGGGCTTGGGCATGTGGGTGGGTGGAACTGTATTTACTCTTGCGCTCCAGCTTCTGCTGTAAAGACAGCTGAACTCTGCACTGGGACACAATGGTGGACACTGTGGAGGATCGTGGAGGCAAAGGTGTGGTTTTCCGTCGGGAGGCGCTTGTGCCGGGGTCCTGGGCAGGGGGTTGACTAGCAGAGGCAGCGAGTGACACAGGAGAAGGAGCAGTGGTGTGACCCGCAGGAGGTGGTGAATGGCCTTGGTTCCATTGAGTGGGGTGTTTAGCACTCATATGCCTGCGCATGCTGGTGGTGGTTAGGCTAGTAGTGGTGGCACCCCTGCTGATCCTGGTGTGGCACAGGTTGCACACCACAGTCTGTCTGTCATCCTCACTTTCTTTAAAGAACCTCCAGACTTGCGAACATCTAGGCCTCGCCACGGGAGCTTCACTACGTGAAACAGTTGCTGCTGATGCACCAGCTCTGGCCCTGCTTCTCCCTCTGGCCACACCACTGCCTCTTCCAACTGTTCTGGTGCAGCACTCGCCTCCGCCTCAGAAGCACTGTCTTCACTCGGCTTATCAACCCAGCTTGGGTCAGTCACCTCGTCATCCTCCGATTCCTCAGTCTGCTCCCCCTCAGTCTGCTCCCTCCTCGGACTTCCTGCCCTGACAACAACTTCACCACTGTCTGACAACCGTGTCTCCTCATTGTCCGACACCTCTTTACAAACTTCTTCCACTAACTCAACATTGTCATCATCATCATCATCATCATCCCCACAGACTGCGACAGTTGGAAAACTTGGGCATCGGGAACGAGGTTAGCAGCAACCTGAGAAGTGGTTTGTGACTCTGGGAAGGGTCCAGAAAACAGTTCCTGAGAGTATGCCGGATCGCATTCCAAATTTTTCTGGGAGGGGGCAGACTGGGGGGAAGGAGGTTGAGGTGGAGGAGCCAGAGGAGTGCTCCCTTGGGTAACGTGGGTGGACTGCGTGGAAGACTGACTGGCGGACAAATTACTTGATGCATTGTCCGCAATCCACGACATTGTTTTTTGCCCACTGTTAAGGTGGTTTCAACAGTCCTCTACCAAGTGTCCCTGTAAGTTGAGACTTGAAGCTAGGGAGTGTAGCTCTGCGGCGTTCCCCTGCTCCCTCATCAGCAGGTACTGTCTCACCCTGCCCAGGACCACGGCCTCTGCCCCCTGCAGTAATTGAATGCCAACGCCCACACCCTCGTCCTCGACCCTTAGCCCTGAGGTTCAACATTTTCTGTATATAAGTGTATTATATAAAAAAAATAAAATAAATGGGCCTGCTGTACTGAAACCCACAAGCTTGTTCAGTCTGGTTTAATTAAGTGACGTACAGAATGTGTCAACTGGACAGAAAATACGGATTGTAGTGAGTGGACAGCTGAACTGTGACACACAGAATGGTTCCACGCAGCTGTGTGAAATGGATTTGTATCACTGAGCAACAAAGAAACTATTTTTTTTATATATATTTTTTTTAATATTTTTTTTTAGTTTTTTTTTTAACGTGACGTGCAGAAACTATCGTAGACCTAACTCACACCTGTCTGACGGTGGCTATTTTGACTGCAACCCAGATAAATGTCGCACAAAGATTTTTGTGATCAAGCTATATACATGAGAGCAAAAGACCTTGTTGGATTAAGTGACGTACAGAAAGTGTCACCTGGACAGAAAATACCGATTGTAGTGAGTGGAGAGCTGAACTGTGACACACAGAATGGTTCCACGCAGCTGTGTGAAATGGATTTGTATCACTGAGATATAACAATAAAAAAAGGGTTATATATGGCGATAGCTGCACTACTAGTGCCAGCCAGCCAGCCAAGCCAGGAGACAAAAAAAAATGTCTTGTAGCCCTTAGAAGGGCTGTTGGGTTCTTTGTGGGTGATTCCTGCCTAACAAAGAACTAAATGCAGGCCCTAACACTTTCCCTGAAATGCAGCAGCTCTATCCCTAACGACATCCAGACAGCATCTGAGCCGAGCACCGCGGGCAGTCACTAGTATATTCCAGGGTCACCTGATCAGGCCAGCCAACCCCTGCTATCGACATGTAAGGGCCCCACGTGATGCTGGGTGTACCGCAGAGTTTCCTGGCTTGTGATTGGCTGAGCTTATAGGCGCCAAAAATGCACAATGCGGAAGTTGCCACTTCCTCGAGCATGGCGAGATACTCGTCCGAGCAGCGAGCACTTACGAGTACCGTAATACTCGAACGAGCACCAAGCTCGGACGAGTATGCTCGCTCATCTCTAGCAGCAATGTTCTTTTTAGAGAACAGTTTCACCCCACACTGATTTTTTTTTTTCCATTTTCCAGGACAAGATATTATAAATTAAATGGAGCTGTTAAAAAATATATAACTTGTCCTGCAGAAAGTAAGCCTGCCTACCATTATATGAACAAGAAAATGTAAAAGGTTGTGGCTCTTGGTAGGCGAGGAGGACAAAACGAAAATGCAAAATAAAAAAGTTGGCTGGTCCTTAACTGGTTAAAATTGTTTCTTTTTTATTTTAATTTCAGATATTGCTATACAAGATGAATGTATGTTAATGGTGAGTTGTTCTTTTATGTCCCTTAATGTTATTTTTATTTGGGTTGACCATGTATGGTGTACATGTCTTTGTTTACCTATTTGTACTTCATCATCTATATGAACTTTATGTCCCTGTGCACATTTTACGCTTGTTTTTGTCCTCAAATTAAACATTTGTTATCATTTCGATTGATTTTGAGAAGGTCAAATAATTTACTGCATGCATTCACATTATTATTGTTTTTTAAACAAGGAATGTTACTTAATACATTATGATTTTCATGCAGATGAGTTTCATGCGGATATTCAGAAGTCTGCTAATGTGTTACTTAGTAAATATGTTGTTCTAATTCTAATGTACTCTAAATCAACCACAGAGATGTCTCTGCACTGTGTATCCTAATAATATTTCATTGTACTGTTAGACTGCTTCTCTTCCATGGAACAGGAGGCTTAGTGAGCCCAATGGGAGTATGGAGAGTGAATATAATGACAATGGAAAATGATATATCAATGGCACCTATACATCTTCCTATTTGCGTAATAAGGATACAAAACTTGTTTAGTTTACTTACACTTTTATGTTGTTGGGTTGTAAGTCTTATACCGATCGTAATAAGTTAAAGCAGTTGGGCTTATATTTTCTTTAGAACATGTTTCGCTGGTCATCCAACTGGCTTTCTCAATTAGAAGTCAGGTTTATCAGTGAGAAAGCCAGTCGGATGACTAGTCTACTAGGGAATGTCTACTAGGGAAAATACAACAAATCCATTTGCTCTGACTAGAGATGAACGAATCATGCAAAATTTTGTTCGCCGAACATTCGCTGAACTTTTCCTAAGATTCGTATATTCGACAAATAGATTTGTTGAATTTGAGTACAAAATATATACGTAATTACATGGCTTTTAGCGAACATTCACACACTAATAACGTACGTTCAGGTAAAAAAGGTACGCAACCTCTTTGAACACGTACACATGAGCGTACAAATTGCGTACGAAAATGACGGGCTTTGCTGGAGAGGAATGGTGGAGCAGGAGGAACGCTCTGAGTCTGACCCCTGGCTACATATGGATACTGTATCAGCAGATGACAGCAGATCATCCGGCTGAGACTGAGATGAGCGTGCCATCCACTCCACTACCTCATCCACTTTCTCCTCCACTACAATTTTGCGCCTTGGTGGGTTAGCCTGGTGGAACAACAACCAAGTATTGCGAATACTACAAGTAGATGCTCTGGCTACAGGTCCTTTGGCACTTCTGCCCTGTGCCACCTTCTCCTTTTTTTTAGAGCTCAAGGTCTCGCTGGAACTGGACCCCTTTTGCTTATCCATTCCAGACATTTTTCAATTCACTCTTTGGCCCTGCAGCTGGTCTTTGTCCTTGTATCATCCTGTCTCTCCCTATCTCTCCCTGTCTCTCTCTCTCTGCCTGATTAATTACTAGCCCTGAACTGGCCCTGCACTTGCCCTGCAGTATCCCTGATATGTGTAATATGGATTCCCAGAGCAATTACACCCCAATTTTCACAAAACAGGTCTCAGAGTCTCAGAACTTCACACACAGTGCTTCTGCTCGTCTCAGCAGTCGCAGCAGAAGTGATGCGTCACTGGCTTACTGAGCCTAAGCCAATCAGAGCAAGCCCTGCCCCCTAGGTCAGGTGACCACTTTCTTCCCGGGCTTTTGCGCACGATAAACAAACTAATAGTAAAAGTTTGCTAATGATTTGAATTCGTACGCAACAGCGTATAGAGTAACTTATACGCAGCAATAGCATATAATTTATTGGACAACTACGTAACGAATGCGTACAAAGCCAAAGCGAATCACCTAATATTCGGATTCGCTTTGCAGCTGAAAATTTCCAAGATTCAATACGAATCAACAAATCGATGAATCGCTTCGCTCATCTCTAGCTCTTACTTATTACTACTGATATACCATGGCCTTGATCGCAGACAGACTGTTAATTTTATGTACAACATTGTAAATCTATCAAAATCTATCATAGACAAACTCTAAACATACTATTTTTAAATAACTTATGAACCTGTCATGTGCCCTTTTAGGGTTCCATCTATGACCTGGAATGATCTGGCAAACCAAACCCATCCAAGCAATACATGGCTGACATATGATGATTTATTTTGGCTGACCCTCATTAAAGTGAACAGTCCCATTTTCTCCTATTTCCTGTGGGCTGGGGTGGACTGGCCATAGACCCTAAAGGAAAATTTCCTAGTGAGCCACCCAAGTCTTCTTCCAAGTACATAGTGATCTGATGCTCTCATCATTAATGAAAGCTAGGTGCATCTGGTACTTATGCACCTGGCTGGTGGAAAGTGCCCTCTTGCAATCAACTACATTGTTGTCCTCAGGGGGGAAAAGTAGTATTCTGAGACCGTCTTTCATTAGACATCAACATAATCCAAGTTCATAAAGTTGGAGTAAAAGTTGGTGACACCATTGTTCAGTGTCTGTCTCCAGCCCAATTCTGTAGATAAAGGCTACATTAAGATTAATAGGAAATGTGCTAGGTAAGTGTTTTTTTACAGGAGCTACAGAGGCTTCAGAATTATTTAATGCAGTAATATCACTTGTAATTTTTAGATATGACTCTCAATGGTGCTTTTTTTCCTAAGAGAGTCGATTGAGTTGAGGTGGGCAAAAAACAAAGCAAAGAAAAAAACCATGAGAAATGCCCAGTAATTTATTAATCACTCTTGTATTACAGGCTCCCTATGAAATAAGGGAGGAGTATAATGGATTATAAAGGTCCACTTTGTTTTTCACGCAACAACACAACTTCCTCTAGTCTTGGTTCTATCAAGCTTCATTTTGGGAGGAGTGAATAATGTAATAAGCTTTGATATTCTGTAATTCTGTAAATCTGATGTCTCAATTAAATCAATGGAACTCAATAGGATCCATTATGTTTCCATTTTGGTCTTTTACAAGCAGATCTGACATGGAGAGAGATTAATGAATTTTTGAATTTCTTTTTGGCTCCAATTTCGGTCAAATCAGCCGTTAGGTTTAATTGGGTCCAAATAAGTTTGACTGAAATCGAAAGTGCCCCAATTGCCCTGAAAGTCATGTATGGCACTCTAAGGTTTTCTAGGACTATATCCAAGCTGATTCAAGATCTTTAACACCAAGGCAGTATTCATAGTATCAAAGTGACTGTGACTTATATGGCTATGGATAACCGGATGATAGCCGATTGCAGCAAACTGCCTAGATATTAATTCACTGGACTGTCCAAATTGGATTTTAATTAACATAAAAGGGTCCAAAAATGATTTCTTTTTGGTAGCAGATGCCTTCTTCTCTTCTTTTTCCTCTTCTGATCTGTAAAATTATGGCCTCCATTTTGAGCTATTCATTTGGGAACATTCACAAGAAAGTTAGATTTATAGTCTTTTGGGAAATTCATAACACATTTGATTTGTGTAGAAACAATTTGCTCTCAATTTTCTCTAGTCATGGATCTATCAGAAATAGATGTGATCGGAACATAAATATGTTTATATAGTGCTATATAGTTACTAGTGTTAAGCGAGCATGCTCGGCCGAATACTATATTTGTTCGAGCATGGCTATGCTCGGCACATTGTGATGCTCGGCCGAACACCAAGTGTTCTCGTGTGCCATGCTTGAGTCCCTTCGCCGCACGCTACTTAGCCAATTAGCGTGTGGGGAGGTACTGGCATTCACTGTAATGCCGTAGCCATGTTGACTACTGGCATAACAGTGATTGGCTGGCCGGTAACACGTCATCGGGTGTTAAATAGCACCCGGTGACATGTGACCCGGCTCAGTCTTAGTCAGGGAGAGCTGCTGCAAGGAGGGACAGATAGTGTAGGAATAGAAATTGGCTAGGCAGGGCTAGTTTTTTCAGTTGAAAAGACCCGAAAGCTCTTTTAAGGGCTATTATATCAGGTTGCAATTTATTTATTTTTTTGGGGGAAGCAAAAATTGCGCAAGGTTGCCTGGCCTAAACACCACCTGCACAGCATGTGCATTATAACGTTTCTGTATCCTATATAAGTGACATCCGGTGTCATTCTTTCTGCAGCTAATCAAGGCGACATTACCTGTGTTGTGTGTGCATTATAACGTTTCTGTATTCTGTATACCTGACATCCAGTGTCATTTTTTCTGCCGCTAATCAAGGCGACATTACCTGTGTTGCGTGTGCCTTATAACATTTCTGTATCCTAAATACCTGAAATCCTGTGTATTTTTTTTTGCCGCTAATCAAGGTGACATTATCTGTGTATTGGAGTGCTTGTTCCTTGTAATTTTTGTCAGCCCTTTCACTTTGTGCATAGGCTTTATGAGTGTAGGAGTCCCACGACATGAACAATTTTACCACAATGTGAATAAGGCCCTCCTTTATGTGATATACCGGTTGTATCAGAGTTCCTCTTCCTTGTAATTTTTGGCAGCACTTGTGCTTTATGTACACGTAAATATATGTTTCCTAACAATATTTCCTCTAAAATCAATGTTATCTTCGGTTTTGGGGGGTATTCTTGTCATTCCGTAAAAGTGGCATAATACTCAGACAACATCGTTCCCAGCAGCGACTTTGTAGTCCAAGATTAGAGATGAGCGAATTATTCAAAATTTGCTTCACCGAATATTCGCCGAATTTCTGACAAGATTTGTATTTAAACAAACTTATTTGTCGTATCTACGTAAAAAATACACGTTTTTTGCGAACATTCCTGCCCAAATTACGTTAGTTCAATCAGCGTAGTTAAAAGTACGCAATACGTAATCATTAGCGTACAAAAGTGCGTACAAATCCTTAGCGTACTATTGACACGCGATTGCGTCATACGCACGAGTCTAGGCCGCGGCGTACAATCTTTAGAGGCAGTCCATATGAACTAGAAAAATAAGGTGCTCACTGCTGCTAGCTATCAATAAGTGAATAATTTACTAAATACACTGTACAATAAGTGCATAATAGGACACATAGCAGTACCAGAAAAAGAATACACACAATGGGCTACAGTGCTAAACCATTAAAAACAGTGTAGCTAAAATACAGCAGACATAAGTATGCAAACATTTTATTGCAATCAATTTCACATTTGCAAACATAAAAGGCTCAGATATATGTTTTTCCTTATGGATCCTAGTTGGCATGATAAAACACTGTCTGTCTGGAACACATATTCCAAAATTCAATTGTAATCCACGTGAGGTAAAATTGTAATCCAAACAGTAAATTTGTAATCCACATGGATAATAGAGAATAGCAGCAAATAGAGAACCCTTTTGGAAAAGGGGGCTCCCAAATAACCTGAGAAGGGGGTAAAAATGAAAATAGGCGCACTTCGGCGCAACAGGGAAATTTCTACAGAATGGGGGGAGTCCTGACAGCTATGCCCATCTGGGTGAGAGTCAAACAGGGGCAACAAAAACTAAACAAAAACAACTGCGAACTAGTATCTCACCCGTCAGGTGCAGTCCATGGTGTGGCTCCCATAGGTCCTCCTGCAGTGTCCTTCACACTGCCAGTAGTTGGGTTCCTCATATGAGGCACCTGAAGTCCTCCTCGCTCGAACTGCTGCTGAAGCTTGTCAGAAGACGCTCCTGCCTCTTGTAGGCCTTGCTCGCTGCGGTGGTGGAACCCTCTTCTTCCTGAAGTTGGACTTTACTGGGTCTGGGTGGAGTGACGCACGCTGCAGCCATTTTCACTTTTCCGGATGCTCCTGCCGGGGTAGCATGGGTAAGGACTTCTGGCTGCAGCGGTTCCGGAAAGGTTCCATCCAGGAAAGAAGCCCCAGCTTCCCTGGCTGCTGCTTGCTTTATCTTCCACGGCAGCTGTTATTGATGAACCACCGTGGATTGAAAGGTGAACGATAACGTGGTCAGCTGACCCAGCTGTAAGGACTGTGGTGGTGGTGGTGCTGGCAGTCCAGTAATCAGAGGCTCCGGCAGAGGCTCTGGCTTTTCCCTGAACCGGAGGACGCCATCTGGGAACTCCTGCAGGCATTGCAAGCGTCCTGGACCTTGTGGTTCATCTGGCCACACTTCTGGTTCTGTTGTAGGCATCAGAGGCTTTGAAAGGAGGGTAACCCCAGTCGCAAGTGGGCCTTTCAGGGACGCCATTGGGATGTACTCCACCTGATCCCCCACGTACAGGCTATGCCGATGTTGTGGCAGGTACGGCTGTTTCACTGACCTGCGGCCCACAAAATATTCCTTTCCATCCTCATCATCCTGCAGGAAGCCAGACCCTCTCCCAACGGAAAACCAAATCACAGTTCCCTTTCTCCGTTCCAATGAAGTATCTCCCAACCTAGGGTGGTCAAGTACCTGTATGACCCAGTCCTCCACTGTGGGTTTATAGTCCCAGAGGGTCTGTGCATGGGCCGTCACAGATGGTGGAACAATTGGGTTCTGGTGTATGGAAGGGGTGGATCTCTTCCTGGGCGGTGAAGTGGATGCTCCAGCCTCCTCCGCCGCACGAGCCAAAGCAGATGTTCCAGCCACACGAGTGAAACCAGACGTTCCAGCCGCAGGAGCCAAAGCAGATGTTCCACCCTCACGAGCCAAAGCAGACATTCCAGCCGCAGGAGCCAAAGCAGATGTTCCAACGCAGGAGCCAAAGCAGATGCTCGAGCCGCACAAGCCAAAGCAGACACTCCAGCCGCCTCACGAGTTGCAGCAACAGCAACCTCAGCAGGTGGTAAGGAACACACAGGCACTGAAGCTGGGTTCCTCTGGCCAACTTGTGACACCCTGATGTCTTGAGCGGGTGGTGGTTCAGGTAAGTCGTCTCCAAAATACATATCGTTCCAATTTGGACACAGCTGTTTTTTAGTCACGATGCTTGCCTCTTGCTCTGAGGTCAGCGCTGGTCTAAACTGGTTCAGACTTCAGAGGAGGGTGGAGCACTGAGGGAGGAGTCTTCACTCCCTATACGTGCAAAACAGTTATATCCCAGTGGGCCGGGCTGGTTTTTTCCAGTTCTGAGGGAGGCGTATCTTCACTTTCCCGCTCTTGCGTGGGTGTATCATCACTGTCCCGCCTCACGCAGAATGCGTATGTTTCTTATGTTTCATACGTATCGTACGCATCGTTAGCATTTAAAATTTTGCAAAGATTTACGAATAATACAAAGCGAATACAAAGAAATTCGGATTCGCTTCACAGCTGAAAAATTCCAAGATTCGATACGAATCTGCGAAGCGGCGAATAGATTCGCTCATCTCTATCCAAGATGCATCCAGACCTCCTCCTCATGCTGTTCCCAAACCATTTCAGTGGTGTTTCCACCATTTTCTGACCTTTCCCTATAAACCAGACACCCTCCCCTCTTCAGAGCACAGGGTGCCTAGTTTAGTGCTCGGGTTCTTCCATTGACTTCCATTGGGCTTGGGTGCTCAGTCGAGCATTAGAACACCACCTAGTGTTCGACCCGAGCACCCGAGCACTACAGTGCTCAATCAACACTAATAGTTACTCCACCGGCATTTATTTACTTGCCATGCAAAGATGACATCGTACACATCCACGTGACCACTGCAGTCAATCACTGGCCTCAGCAGTGATACTTGCATGTATGGCAATAATTGTCAGCAATAGTCACTAGGAATGCACAGCACATGGTCATCAGTAAACAAAGCCTGCCCGGGTGCACCTGAGAGTCAGCTCAGGATCGGTAGGTGATCTAACAGGTAACTATTTTTTTTCCATTCTATCAGATTTCTTACTTTTTTTTCATACTCCTGGAACCCCCCCGCCCTTTAATTGTTGTTGCTGTGCACACATTTCCACTTGTTTAGTTAATTATCACGTCCGTAAAGACAAAGAATTACATTAAACACCACACATGAACCCTGTGTACAGTGCTTTGGGCTAATTGCTATTCTTAATTATCCCATTTCATAGTTACACACAGAAGTTCTTTTACCTGACCTTTTAAACAACACACATACCCTTTAGAGAATGCTAAAAAGGTCAGTTTTACTATTGACTGGCAGTTCTTAAATTACATTAATTTGGTAATTAAAGAACGCAAAGCATTACATGTGAGGTATTCAGAATGAGACAACAATTTTATCAATGTCACAATAATGACTACCCATAGGCAGTGGCGTTCTTTACCACCACGCTAATCATGCAGTCTCATTGTTCCCCAGACTATATTCCTTCCTGTGGATGCAGATACAGTTGAGGAAATGAAGAAACCGCCACCAGGCACTGCACATACACACACTGCACATGATGTCGCACCATCACAACACACTCTGCATAGAAAGCTGGAGCAGACCGAGGTAACAGACTACGGGAGCTTCCTGCCTCACAGCGGAGGCAGCCGGAAGTTTGTCAGTTCCTTCTGTTCTGCCTCTACAGTAGAGACAAGCATTAGTGGGGAGGGCGGGGTAAGACAGGCTACAGCAGGTACTAGTCTGCTGCACTGCCTGCCAGTGCTAGTCATTTTGTCCCAATGAATGTCATATTGATATTTTATTGGGGCTCAGGGGCAGGGTGCAGGATAGTACAACCAGCATTCTTATTTTATTGGGGTATAGGGCAGGCTGCAGCAGCATACTACTAACCGCATATTGTCAATATGAATTCTAGTAGTAACATAATTCTGCCTGCCCCTGTGCCACCACAAATATGAATACTCACGGTAGTATGCTGCAGCCAATACCAGTAGAATTGAGCGAAGTTCTCAAAACTTTGATTCGGCTACTTCACTGAATTTCACAAAGAAATCTGCTTTGTGATTAATTACTTTATCAGAGTAGCGGGCACAATGATGGCGATGATGCTGCCCCTTGTAATTGAACCCCTCAGATGCCATGTTCATAGCTGATTGTGGCTTCTGAGATGACCATTGAGGGCTGTCAGGGGTTAATCTGTTAAAAAAAAAGTGAAAAACACTCACCTTATTCATTTGCTTGTGAAGAGCCCACCGCGGCCATCTCGATTGAAGATCTAGTGCAAATTCTTGTGTGGTGCGTGATCACGATGACGGTGGACTCTTTGCGTGAAAATGCATGAAGGTGAGTATGAACTTTTTTAACATTACCACGAAGCTCAAGGAAATTAGTTGGCCATGGGCAATAGACCAGCCAAAAGGTGTGGAGAGGGAACAAAAAAAATATATATACCCTCAATGTTTTGTTCAGGTTGCCACCAGAAAGGAGGACATCACTAGACAGGGGAATAACTAGAAATCACTGGGACCAATAGAAAATATTTGAATTCTCCCTTCTGCCTGTCCCCTCAGCTACTTTCTCTCCTCCTGTGCAAATCCAACTCATGTGGCTAGTCCTGGACAGAGGAGTAAAACTGTAGTATGTAGGGCCTCTTCTGCTGCAAGTGGCGGGCATTTGAGGTAATGAATACTCCTTTTGCACTGCCTGATTGCTGTCTCTGCCAAGGGTCACCTGGTGCCAGCTGCTCTGTCTGCTACAATGATAGGTACATTCCTACTAGATATGAGCAAAGTTTTAGAAAATTCGATTTGGCTGCTTTGCCGAATTTTACAAAAGAAAAAATTAAATAAATGCTTTGTGATGAATTTCTTCGTCATGAAGCGCATTTCTTTGTAAGTAGCGGGTGTAATAACAGGGAGCTGCAATAGCACCGCTCTCCATCATTGTAACCCTAAGATGCCTCATTCATACATGATTGTGGCATCTGAGTGTCAAAACAGTGAAATTTAACAGAAAAAAAATTATTAAATCATACCTACCTCCTCCATTTGCTCCCGAAGTACCGGCAGCCACCATCTTGCTTGAAGATCTGGCGCCACGCACAGGATTTCGGCTGAGATCTTCAATCAAGATAGCAGCGGTCAGCCTGTCAGGAGTAAATGGAGGAGGTAAGTATAATTTTTTTTGTTTTTTAGACTATTTTGGGTTAAATCAATTCGCTACCACTAAGGACGAGGAAATTCTGCTTCAAGGCAATTCTAATTTGTCCTGAAATTAGGATGGAATTCCACTTTGGTGGATTCGATTTGCTCATCTCTAGTCCCTACCACTGGAAATAGACACAATTACAGTAACAATAACAACAAAAAAGAATTTTCTTTATCTTAATAACCAATGCACAAGATTCTCACCTAATATTATGTAGTATTTTTGTGACTATGATTAAAACTACTATTGTACAATGTTTATATTTGGACTGAAGATGTGCTTAGGATATTTGTGATAACATATTTCAGATGTTACCTCAGTTAACATATTAATACATAATGGATGTTTTTAAATAGAAGCAAATTTATCAGTAAAACCGTGCAATGGAGAAAGAACAAACGATCAAACAAAAAACATAAAATAAATAAATAAATAAAAACCAGTCTAACCGTTGCCACTTTGCTAAGATATCCAGGATAGTTTTTAATTCAAATGAAATACTAATGAAGATGAATTTGCTTCTCCTCTACTGAAGATTTTGGACTCAGTCCCTGCTTTCACAGCTGAAACTAGATGCCAAGATTGTGTCACAAGATAGACATCCGAGGAGCAGGCACTTCGTTTGGTAATTATCTGGATTAATTTAATGAATTTATACTCATTAGACTTTTCGAATCACACCGCTAGAAAATTGTGGGAAAATATACATCAACAACATGCTGGTATCATTATACAACAGAGAACCCAAAATGATCTTCTTTCTTAGATTTTAAAGACTGAAAAAAAAAATACTTTTGTATTGTATAATTATTAAATAGGATTCAGTCCAGATGATTAAATTTCATTATATAGTATAGTCCAAAAGTTACTTGACTAGTTATACTAGACTATGAAAATTGTAGATTCACACAGAAGGCATCAAAACTATGAATTAACACATGTGGAATTATATACTTAACAAAGTGTGAAACAACTGAAAATATGTCTTATATTCTAGGTTCTTCAAAGTAGCCACCTTTTGCTTTGATTACTGCTTTGCACACTCTTGGCATTCTCTTGAGCTTCAAGAGGTAGTCACCTGAAATGGTTTTCACTTCACAGGTGTGCTCTGTCAGGTTTAATAAGTGCAATTTCTTGCCTTATAAATGGGGTTGGGACCATGAGTTGTGTTGGGCGGGAGTCAGGTGGATACACAGCTGATAGTCCTACTGAATAGACTGTTAGAATTTGTATTATGGCAAGAAAAAAACAGCTAAGTAAAGAAAAACGAGTGGCCATCATTACTTTAAGAAATGAAGGTCAGTCAATCCGAAAAATTGGGAAAACTTTGAAAGTGTCCCCAAGTGTAGTCGCAAAAATCATCAAGCGCTACAAAGAAACTGGCTCACATGAGGACCGCCCCAGGAAAGGAAGGCCAAGAGTAACCTATGCTTTGGAGGATAAGTTCATCCAAGTCACCAGCATCAGAAATCGCAGGTTAACAGCAGTTCAGATTAGAGACCAGGTCAATGTCACACAGAGTTCTAGCAGCAGACACATCTCTACAAAAACTGTTAAGAGGAGACTTAATGCAGCAGGCCTTCATGGTAAAATAGCTGCTAGGAAACCACTGCTAAGGACAGGCAACAAGCAAAAGAGACTTGTTTGGGCTAAAGAACACAAGGAATGGACATTAGACCAGTAACAATCTGTGCTTTGGTCTGATGAGTCCAAATTTGAGATCTTTGGTTCCAACCACCGTGTCTTTGTGCGACGCAGAAAAGGTGAACGGATGGACTCTACATGCCTGGTTCCAACCGTGAAGCATGGAGGAGGAGGTGTGATGGTGTGGGGGTGCTTTGCTGGTGACACTGTTGGGGATTTATTCAAAATTGAAGGCATACTGAACCAGAATGGCTACCACAGCATCTTGCAGCGGCATGCTATTCCATCCGGTTTGCGTTTAGTTGGACCATCATTTATTCATCAACAGGACAATGACCCCAAACACACCTCCAGGCTGTGTAAGTACTATTTGACCAAAAAGGAGAGTGATGGGGTGCTACGCCAGATGACCTGGCCTCCACAGTCACCAGACCTGAAACCAATCGAGATGGTTTTGGGTGAGCTGGACCGCAGAGTGAAGGCAAAAGGGCCAACAAGTGCTAAGCATCTCTGGGAACTCCTTCAAGACTGTTAGAATACCATTTCAGGTGACTACCTCTTGAAGCTCATCAAGAGAATGCCAAGAGTGTGCAAAGCAGTAATTAAAGCAAAAGGTGGCTACTTTGAAGAACCTAGAATATAAGACATATTTACAGTTGTTTCACACTTTTTTGTTAAAGGGAACCTGTCAGCTCCAAAACGCCCCTGAACTAGAGTAAGCGGTGTATAGTGTAAGTGGTGCTGAATCCGATTATGTAAGTTTTATCGTCATACTCACTTCAATTCTGACGCTGTGCTCCCACAAACCAGCAGTAAAATACATTAAGAGGACTCTTCTTTGAGTCCTCTACATTATGTGAGTTAGCACTGGAGTCCACTGAGTGCATTTTACTGCTGGTTTGTCAGAGCAGAGAGTCAGAATGCAAGTGAGTATGAAGATAAAAATGACATAACCGAACTCGACATAACTTACGCTATACACCGCTTACTCTAGCTTGGAGGGTGTTTCAGAGCCGACAGGTTACCTTTAAGTATATAATTCCACATGTGTTAATTCTTAGTTTTTATGCCTTCAGTGTGAATCTACAATTTTCATAGTAATGAAAATACAAAAAACTCTTTGAATGAGAAGGTGTGTCCAAACTTTTGGTCTGTACTGTAGCCACATTTATCAAACAACCTGTGACATTTGATAAAATGTGGCACAAAGTACTCCAACACAGACTGAAGCAAAACTGACTTCAAATATTCTCCTAATGATAAATTCCCCCCTAAGGGTTTTTGGCGAGTACAATATTGTTGACCTATCCTCAAAATCAGTGGGATACGTTGGACTCTGATTCATAGCACTGTGGCCTCCTCACTTCATGCCAAGCACGGTGCTGTACATTGTATAATGGCTGTGCTCGATATTGCAGCCGAGGCCCATTCATTTGAATAAGACTGAACTACACATGGGCCATATAACTGGTGAATGTGATATCAATGGCCTAGGCAGAGGTTACTGTGCTTCACCTGAGCACTACAGCCTCTTCAAACAGTCAATCGCTGGGGGTGCTGGGTGTCAGACCCCTTAAACCCCTTCCCACTCAGCATCATACATATATACGGTGCTTGGTAGGTCTTTAAAGATGGTATATGCTCTGCTCTGTTTGTTTTAAACAGCAGGCACCTGGGGCTATTGTATGCAATCGACAATAACATCAATCACACATGTTTAACACCTCAGATGCCATGGTCAAACTCAGAAGTGTGCGCTTCCAGGTGTGCAACGGTTCCTCCTACAGGGTATCAGGGGAGCTGGGTAGTGTATGTGGCAGCCTCTGTCCCCCTGAAGCATCTGAGGCTGCAGAAGGTAGATTTGTATGTAGACCCTGCCAGTGGCAGGGCTCCATAGCAACATAGCGTAATTCACCTAGACACCAACGCTAAAGCCTTAAGGTATATAAGAAAAGCAACCTAATGATTGCTAATTTAAGTTCCCTATGGGAAATGTTAAAAAGTATCAAAAAATGAAAATTAACATAAAAAATATAAAAATTAAAATCACCCATCGCCCAAAAATCCAAACAAGGTTTGGACAAGGTTTGACAAGTTCCCTTTAAGCTATTTTCATAATTGTAAAAAAAAATTATAAAATTGCAATAATAAAATAAGCAACTTTTATTCTTCTCCTGAACTTGTTATCATCCCAAAACAGATTTCTAATATCACATGTCACAGGCGTTGATAAAAATCTATTACAGTAGTTCGTACCATTCAGCTTAATTTACCAGAAGTCCCAAATATTCTCATAATGAGCATTAAACACATGGAATGTTTTAGGAGGAAAATGCCTATGAGTGCCATTTACTAATTCAGCTTACTTGTAAAGCAATTATCCTATGTGCAAGACAGTAAAGGGGCAACAACAATTTATGGCATCTTATTATTTTACGCTCAGACATGCATGGTGCTGTGGAGAGTGTCCTGGTACGCTGAATTCTAGTACGAGGCACAGCAGGTGGGCGGCTTGGACCAATCTATTGCTGCATTTTGAGATCTGGCTATTGGATTCTCTAGGCTGCTGATTAGGTTGAATGTTAAAATCACAATATGAATGTGTTTCCTGGGCTCAATATGGCCGTCTCTTGGGGACCAGAGTAAAATGAAACACACTTGCATCATTTAATGAGCTCATAGACCAAATTAACTCTATCAGGAGGAAATGGAGTCTACTGTAAGCCTTTTTGGCATATTTATTATTATATCTTAGTCTGTAAATTTTCTAATTCATTTTCTACACTAAATGTGACAATGTGTGCAAATTACCATTTTCTGAAATCTAGTCTTTGTAGGGGATATGGGGGTTTCCAACAATTGTTAATTGCTGACCAATCCTCTGGATAAATCATCAGGAACTGATTGGTGGGGGTGTGGACCCCCACCAGACACTGGTGCTCCTGTGTGCACTGTGGTCTTCTATCAGCTCTCCAAGTACAGTGCCGTAGATTGTATAGCGGTTGTGCTTGGTATCACAGATGTGTCTAAACCATGACACAGATAAACAGGAAGTTACTGGCCTAGGGTAAACTGCAAGAAGACTGTGGTGCTCACAGGAGATCCTTTGACTTCTCAAAGAGCTGATCAATGAATGTCCGAGGTGTCAGACCCCAACAGATCAGGTACTGATTACCTATCCAGAGTTAAAAAGTGTTGGAAAACACATAGGCCTATTACAACTCTGAAGATTCTTTGAGCTATGGATCATCAGAATTCTGGAAGGTCCTGATCCTAGGCTTTGTCAGGATAATATATTCTTATCACGTGAAGGCCCCTAATGTCCAATAGTCATCTGTTCAACTTGGAGCTGACTTTATAGCCAGTCTTTTACCCCTAGTACAATGAAATTGAAAGTGAATAAGCACATGTTCTGTACAGATTTATGGTGGGCTCTCAGAACATTCACTATGGTGGGCCCAAGGAAACCCAATCGGATACTGACAGCAAGTCTTCAAGCCCTCTGCAGTGCTACCACAGGAAAAATGAAGTATAATGTGCAGACTTGCTGTGTCCTTTATAGAGAGAGAAAAAGCTCTTTCCACCTACTCATCTTTCTAATAGATACAAATTGGGAGATCACCAATAACTAACCTAAAATTATCCAGTTTAAGGGAAGTCTGTCAGTTGTTTTGACCCATCAAAACTGCTGACAGCACCATAAAAGAGAGGGTTAAAGCAACTTAAACATGCCTACATCACTGATAATTCTACTTGCATGACCAAAGACCATCCCATACATATTATGGGGGTTCCAGCAGGCAATAAATGTATATGGGGAACTTCATACTCTCTCCAAGAGTTGATGTCAGGGGAGAGAAGGATCAGCCAAAATTAATATTTGCCTGATACTTTAGTTCTCCCAGGAGATAAGCCACCACCAGAAGTGTCTGGCAGGAACTTTCTCCCATCTCTCCATACACATAAATACATAATACACATAAATGGTCAGTGAAGCCAGATGTGTATATGGGAGCCAGGAGACAGACAGGAGAGAGCTGTCTCTTAATCGATTGTTCAGCCGACAGCTATTGAATGGGTCTGTCTGTTTCAAAGAAAAAAGTTGTAATCTCCTTCGGCTATAGTCACAAGAGTCCCATGATTGGTCCATTCATAAACATTGTTATAGGCTGCTATCCAGTGAATGCTGTTCAAACTCTCTCTTCTGTTCTTGAGTGTTGATTTTGGCATCCATCCAGAAGACCGCCAAAGCTGTAACTCAGGATCAGAGGGGAAGGTTTGGGGTGTATCCATGCAGAGACTCTTGGAAACTGAACATGGAGGAACTACCCGTGGGAAAATTGCAAAGATAGAGCCAAGTGAATTTAAGTTTGTTTCCCTTTGGCATGACAGAAACATATAGTGCAATGCAAATTCAAAATCAAAGCAAAAAATATCAGTGTTTTTGTGTAATTATTTTTAGGAATTCAATTAGAGATCAACAAATTCATGTTACAATTGAAATTCCACCTGAATGTTTTAAAAAAATTCTGATTTGATAGAATTAGAATTTCTTCAGATTTATTTGCATTGAATTTTGAGAGAAAGAGATTTTCCAGGGATTTAAAGCACTTTAGATTCGGGTAGAATCAATTCCAACCCAAATCTCAGACAAGTCGGGCAAAAACAAATTTTAGGAAATTTGTACATGTCTAAACTCAATCTAATCTCAACTAATCTGACCTTAAAACAGTCTGTCTTGTCAGCTGTACATATATTTTTTACTCCTTTTTCTTTGGTAAGCCATTCTATTTTTGACAATCGTACTGCCTCTGCATCATATTCCTCCGTCAGAAATTTACTATTTCATTGTTATGCAGAATACCAAAAGAAAACATGGTCTGGTCTCCTCCAAGTGATCAATCACTTAGCTGCTCAGTTATCTGACTCGACACATCACTTAACCAGGCTTCTACATCTATTCCTCCTTTCCAATTAGGAGTGTGAAAGAACCTCAGCGAATAATGCCTAACAATGCAACAGAGATAATTTCAAGAAGACGGTGCAATCTTAGAACTCGAAATGTGCTCCAGACAGTTAAAATATACATATGCCCTCAATATACTGTATGGTAATTGCCACATACTGAAAGATATTTTAATAGAAGGGAAATCTATACTTTTGCAAAGTATTTTATGATCCATGATGACACTGAACATTATGAACCTGTGGTACGTGCTGGGTAAAACGTATGCACTTTTATATGCTTATTTACATATTCCTATATTTTAATAGAGTTCCCAAGGGTGTAGTTGTAGTGAAAGCAGAGGTAACAGTGGCGCTGAGGCACATGTATTTGAATAGGTCAAAAGGTTGGTGCGCTGCATAAGAAGACACCAGTAATGTAAGCAGGTAGGTAGCTATTCCTGCTATCTCCATCATTGGAGATACACTTCTTTGTTCAACACTAGCATATTTTTTTCTCATACAATTCACCAGCAGTATATCATAACTAGTAATGAGCAAAGTATTTAAAAGTTTGAATTGGCTGCATCGCCTAATTTTACAAAAAAATTGCTTTGTGACAAATTACTTTGCCACAAAGTGCATTTCATTGTGAGCAGTGGGTGCAATTACAGGGTGCGGTGATTGTGCCACTTTCTGTCATTATACCCTTCTGATGCTGTGTTCATAGCTGATCGCAGCATCTGACAGTAATAACACAGTGTAAAATTAGCTGTGAAGCCAAATTTCCTCGTACTTTGTGGTAGCAAAATGATTTTCCTTGAACAGCGGTAAAAAATTATTTTTGAACAGCGGTAAAAAATAATTTTAAAATTCATACTTAGCTCATCTGTTTGATTGCGATGAGTCAGCCATTGCCGTCTTGATTGAAGTTCTAGCAGGACATCTCACACAACCCATGATGACGTCATCACGTCGGCAGGTGTGGTGACGTTACATGTCACCGCGCACAGGATTTAGTGCAAGATGTTTAACCAAACTGGCAGCAGCTAGCTTGTTGCAATTAAATTGATGAGGCAAGTATGATTTTTTTTATTTTTTTTAACCGCCATTCAGGGAAAATCGATTTACTACCACAAAGCACAAGGAAATTTAGCTTCATAGCTAAACAAATTTTCCCTGAAATTTGGATCAATTTTCTTAACACTAGTCATACTGCTGATCTGTATAGCGCCACCTGCTGTGTACTCTTTATCTAATTTCTCTGTCCTGCTCACTGAGATGGAAGCACATGCTGCCACCACCTGCAGTAAAAAGGACACCCCCTTGAAAGTGCACGTCCCCTAAGCTGCCAGCTTGAAATCTAGTGTAGCAATTGGAGCAAGGATTGTGGAGATTGTTGGATCAATATGAAGTACAGGGCTGGTTCTAGCTTTGTTAGAAAGAGATTGTCATGTACTAGATGATGTCTGATTTTTATTTTTTACATTAATCTTGACAATTCACCATTGTTTTTCGCTGGGTGGTGCAGGTCCTGAGTATGCAATGACATATTTTGTCATTGTTGCAGTAAAGCTCCTATTTTTGCAATTTAGCAGGAGCAAATGTGATCCCTGGCTGCCACAGACGGACTGATAATCTAGAGATTTTATTTATACGAATTGGTCAGAAGATTTGATTCAGGTACGAATAAAAGTGACCCAAATTGAAAGTGCTCAGATTGTCCTGCAAAGTTGTGACACTCAGTCTTCTTGTACTGTATCCAACCCTTACCCAGCCCCTGACAGCATTATTAATGTCACTTTAACATTTATGGGTAAAGTGATGGTAGCCGGTGGTAACAAACAGCTTGTCTGTACACTGTCGCATTTTTTATTATGATTTATTTTATTTCATTTTTTTAAGTGGTCCACAAATTATCCCTTTTTGGTGGGAAATTACTTCTTCTCTGTCTCCTGAGCGATAAAATGGTGGCTGCCATTTTGAGAGATTTATTCAAATTGAATCGCTAAATATTTTGATTTGTCTGGAATCGATTTTTTTGAAAATTCAAGACAAATTTGATTCCTTTAGAATTGATTTGCTTATCTAAACTTGTAACATTCATGAATTTCAGGGATTCTAAACCCTCTATAAAATCAGTAATGGCCACAATTAAATAATCTGACCCTTTTCAAATATTTTTTTAATGATTTTTTTTTAATGAATAAAATACACAATGTATTTAAAATAAAGACATACATAACAATAACAACCATACTGAATTTGTATAGCAATATGTTATCATGTGATTTCAATAACATGTACGCTGGCTCATTATATGGCTTGATATCTGATTCTTCCTTCATCTTGTCAAGAGTGAAACAAGGCTGGTAACTGATTTATTGAGATTCCACAAATTAGATCTATGTCTCAGTATGTTCAAAGCCTTTCTCAAGCTGTCTATCTGTGTTAAGCAACTTTGAAATTTGTGATAGTGATTTTCTATCTGTTCACAGAGGCAATTCTATTAATCAAACAACTTTCAATTACCTCCTTTCATTTATACACTTACTTCTAAGAAGCCTGAACATGTTGAGGGAGTGAAATTGAGTATCTGTGGTAAAGGTGGTGAACGCAGTGACAGTTTCAAATAGAAAAGTTCAACTATGCAGCTGTGAAAAGTATCTATGTCTTGCAGGATGGATAATGCACAGAAATATGTTGTGAAAGATTTACAACTATTTACATAAAGGTTAAAGATTTTACCTTTATGTTACCATTACTGCAGGGACTTCTTGATTCGCTGTTTTAAGCTCCTATTGAGACTGTATGTTTACAATTTCCTTTAAAATAGAAAAGAAAAATCAGATTAGACTACTATAAAACCATAGAATTCTGGAATTGACCTGATTCTGACCATCTTGGCTCCCAGTATGGTACATAAAGACAGTACAATATTGGGAAATATCCATTTTGACCTGTTGATGGAAAAGACTGTGGGGAAGATTTATTAATTCTATAAATGAAGAGATGAGCGAATCAATTCTAATCTAATCGGATTCAATTTTCCTGAAAAGTCATTTGCCAAATCAATACCAAGTTTTGGCAATTTGTTTTGGACAAATCACATAAAAACGGCACCCAGTGCTATTTTACTATGACAATTGGTGGGGAATACCATTATTATACCTTTGTAATTGAATGCATTAGATATTACTGCAAGATACCATTCACTGTTATAGCATTTTACTGCTATTATGCCATTATTATACCCGAGTTATTGAATGTGTTGTATATTACTGCAAGATACTGCTCTGTGATATAGCAAACACATTTTACTGCAATAAAGCAATAAATATTCCTGTTTTATTGAACATATGTATTACTGCAAGATATCATTCAGTTATAACAAACAGGTTTTACTGCAAAAACTGCATTATTACCATTATAAATTGTCAATTCCCATGTTCAGTGTGTTTATAGATTTTTTTCAATTGCGCTTTTGTGTTTAAATTATATAAAAAAATTTGCACTTTAATAATCTTTGCACCAAACCTGTGACTTTTCATTTAAAGGCCTCATAATATAATGTCTGGTAAACAGAAGAGCAGAAAACAAAAGATCCATACCCATTCATCATCCTAGAGTCTGAAGCGAGAAGCTTTGAAAAAAGCAGTAGCAGAGCGAGAAGCATTGAAAAAAGCAGTAGCAGCCCCAGCCATCTTGCCAGTAGTAGTAGCAGGCCACAGTTCACCCTGGTTTCTGATTGGCATCATATTATTATTGGAGACAAAATGGATGAGATTGTAGACTGAATGGTTCACTCCTACTTTCGATCACAGCAGAATGATGTAGTTGTTTCAGGAGAATTAAAGATAGACTAGGCCATCTCTGTCTCTCTCTCTCTCTTTCTTTATCTCTCTCTCCCTCGTAGAATTGGTTTTTGTCTGACTGAACTGAATTTTTTCTAAAATTTGGTGAACCTGAAACAAATCTTCAAACATTCGCTTATCTCTAGTTTGACACAATAACTTGGATCCAGTTTTTGTAAGCATTGTTTCTCCTCCTTGCTACCTCAGAGAAGCCTTTCAGTTGTATCATCTATCTTCACTGCCTCCCAACCATTTTTTGGCCTCAAAATCTACAAAAATAAAGAAAAACTCGGCTGCTATTACCTTTAGGTGAGTATTTCCTTTCTGGCAGTTTTTCAAAGACAAAGGCATTGCAAGATATGTAGGAATAAAATAAGCTGTGGGTGTTCAAACATAAAAATGTAGGCCCACGGCTCTACTACAGCACATGAAGTGTCATCAACAGTTACTGTGGAAAATAGAAATGGCTGACAGCTGCCACAATATGAGTGTCTTCCTTCTCATAGTGTCTTTTGTGGCAGCCAAGCCACATCCACTTGTAGTACAGTTTCCTTCTCATCGCCATCATCAGTTACTGCTTCTCCCACTCAGACTAATCATCCTACTCCTACTCAGTTCCATCATCAGCCATCGATAATGGAATATATGGCAAGGAACCAACTCTACACACCCAGTAATCTGATGGTGTGAAAGAGAACCTTTCACCACTCCTGACATTCCTGTTTTAATAGCATCATGCATTTCCCATGTTATGACAATTCTGGAGCATATACTCTTATGTCTGTATGTTGTGCCATTCTTCTATTATTTCTAGTTCGCACACAAGGCACTTATTTGCCTCATCCACATTCTCTTCATGGACATCTTCCCATCCCCAACAGAAGCAGGGCATATCATTGCTCCTACTCCTCATCCCTCCTGTGTCAAATGGAGCATTGCCATGCAGTGTTGGAGCTGAATAGCCTGGGTGAGAGTAGCCACATAGCTGATTAGTTGATAAAGTGCATTAAGCAGAAAATATGTTACTGGCTGTCTCCTTGCCAACTCCAAGATGAGTTCAAGTATCCAAAGTGGACTTTCATCCAAATTTCTGTGAAAATTTGATTTGTCAAATTTCCAAATTTCCTTGTGCTTTCTAAACAAATTTTCTTGTGCTTTGTGGTAACAAATCTATTTTCCCTGAAATGGTGTTAAAAAAAATACTCACCTCATCCATTTGATCATGAAGAGGTCACCATGGCCATCTTAATTGCAGATAGGGAACGTGTGTTGTTTTGATATCAGGCAATGGCAGCTCATCAGAGATGCGTGTCACATACTTCCTTATATTAGACCCCAAATCACTTTTCAGTCAAAACTTTGCTTGAATTCAGTAAGGAGAGTGGTCTCCATACATCCTTCAAATGTACGGGCTTAGCAGAGGTGAAATTCATTATGTCCGAAATCTCACGAGACTTTGTTGAATAATGGACTTTGATTATTCAACTTGAAAACCATTTTAAAACTGAGATCTGAAGTCATCTTTGGTACTGGCTGGTACCCCTGTACCAAAAACAACTTCAGATCCCAGTTTTACAACGGTTTTTAAGTTTAAAAATTGAAGTCTGAATTTATTCAACAAAGTCTCGAGAGACTTCGGACATAGCGAATTTCACCTCCGTGAAGCCCATGCATTTGAATGCTGTATAGAGACCGGTATCTGGAATGTTTTTGCTTTCCTGCAAAAAGTTGACTGAATTCTAACTAAAACATATAGGGGGAGATTTATCAGTTCTTGTGTAAAGTAGAACTGGCGTAGTTGCCCACAGCAACAAATCAAATACCACCTTTCATTTTTCAGAGCTTTGGAAAATTGAAGGTGGAATCTGACTGTTTGCTATTGGCAACTAAGCTAGTTTTCATTTAGACCAGTTTTGCTAAATCTCCTCCATAATGTTCTTACATAAATAGTCTTCCTAGTTTTATTTTCCTTTGACTTAATGCTATATTTTATGTTTCTTGACCTGTTCCAAATGAACACAGTGGCCAGCTACAAAGCAGGCAAAATAAGATAAAACAGCAATAAGACTTAAAGAAAAGGTCCTTTTAATGGTTTGCTTGTTTTATGTATTTATTCACTCATTGTACTATATTTTTATTGTGAGACTCCACTGGGACAAAACAGTTGAAATAATTTATGTTTCAGGAATCAGCAAATAAAAGTTAGTACAATAAAAACATCAAATTCACATAATCAAATACATACAATATTATAATATGTATGTCATGGTGGGAGAAAAGTGATTAATAGAATTCATCCGTGCCCCTATCCTTGCATACTTGTACGACCACTGTAAATGACAGACCACAACTGGATAGCAGTCCCTCCTTATCTGAGTGCTGGGGCTTACAAGGGACAGAACCAGGGAGAAAACAATAAACAAAGTGACTGGCAGGCACGTGAGAAAAAATAGAGAAACAGAACCTGAAAATACAAAGCCGGACGGCCTGGTCTAGACCAGGAGAATACAATAAGTGCCGAATCCATTGTTCCCTGGGCAGCAAACTGCTGTTTAGACCGCACAATCTGCTGCCAGGGAACGACGATTAAGGTGTGGCACCGACACTAATTTCAGCTGATGAACAAACGTTTTGCTCTTTCATTAAGTGATCTGCAGCACCTCTAGACAGGCAGATTATTGGGAAAGACCTTTCATAGGAACATTTGCTCCTGATAATCGGCCTGTTATTCGAGCTGTGTAAATCCAGCTTTACTACACAGAAGATCTATAGTATATTGAAGAAAAATAGTCCACTGAAGAGAGTAATATGGCATCAGAAGAGCTGCCTTTATCAAGGACAAGTATACAGTGCACCAAATCTGTAAGCAGGAACCCCAACATTAGCTTTCACAGTACTTACAATATAAAATACAATATAAAATCTTTCTAAAAAATAAAATCAATAATACTGATGATAGATTTGACTATATTCACATTTGAATTCACTTCTTTTTTCTTTCACTGTAATATTTTTGCCTCATCGAGCCAACCAAAAGAACAAAGTACTGTCTCAACAATTGTGATGCAGAGCAGAAGCCACCACTACATTACTATGTATTGCACATTCCAGCTCTTGCTGCTTCACTGAGCTTTGCTGGACTGTTTCTGATGGGCGATGAGCTGTTATGAAAATTAATCTTATCCTTTACTATCTTGAGCTGACCTCTCTCAGGTTGCTTGAATTTTTGCTGAAGGTACCAAGTGATTGTTGTGCTGGCTACTACATACTACTAAACATATGCAACATTTTCCCTACTCTTTCCCTTTGTATTGAAATCCATAAAGAAAGCTACAATTAATAGGGCAGAGCTATTAAAGGAAATCTTAGCAGAGAATGGTCCCTCAGTCTTGTCCACCATATAAATTGAATGGGTCAGGAGCTGGATAACCCAACCCCTTCATGCATACTGTAAATGAACTATTGATTTCAATGGTAACTCTGTAATTCTTTATTTCTCCTGTGATGGCACTACAGAAGAAAATAACACTTGCTACAATTTTTCCACCACTCCAAATAAGTGAAAAGGGTATTGGAAATTCTTTACTCATGCATCCAGCCTCAATACTACCTCAATATCTAGTGGATCTTCACCCTGGGATTCCAGAGGGATTGCACCTAATTCTTTTGACAGTGCTGCTATTTTCTATCTATCTATCTATCTATCTATCTATCTATCTATCTATCTATCATCTATCTATCTAGTCTATCTATCTATCATTCTATCTATCTATCATCCCTATCTATCTATCTATCTATCTATCTATCTATCTATCTATCTATCTATCTATCTATTATCTATCTATTTATCATCTATCTATTATCTATCTATTCTATCTATCTATCTATCTATCTATCTATCTATCTATCTATCTATCTATCTATCCATCCATATCTATTATGTACTCCATAGTCAAGCAGCCACACAAGAGCCAAATCTATACCTGCCATTAATATTTTGTGACAGCCAAGAGGAGCTCTTGATCACTGGACGCAGATGTACCAATCTATCAGGTTACATTGCAACCTTCCTAAATTTTCCACTTGGATCATCATATCCTGAGAAGAGCAGTATAAGATGATCATCTGTGAAAAAAATGATTTTGAGCCATTTTGTTGGAAGTTCTTTATGATATATGTGTCTATAGGTGACCACCCAGTGGTTGTGATGCGAATTACAGCTTACTGAGGGTTTTGCAAGCACGTCTCAATAATGTATTGAAGTTCTACATTTGTGCAAAGATAAAGATAGACACATCCAAAAGTCCTATGATAACACAGACTTACAGGTGTTCTCCAGATATACCATATTTTTCACCCTATAAGACGCACCTGCCCATAAGACACACTTAGGTTTAAGGGGAGGACAATCAGACCAGCAATGAGATGCCCAATGTTAATCGGACCTCAGCTCACAGCCCCAATCAGACACCCAATGTTAATTAGACCCTCAATCAGACCTCAGATCAGACCTTCAATGTTAATAAGATACCAATAAGACCTCAGATCAGACCCACAATCAGACCAGCTCAGACCCCAATCAGACCTCACATAAGAGCCCAAATATAAATAAGACCCCCTATTCAGACCTATCTATCTTTCTATTTATCTATCATCTATATCCATCTATCTATGTATCTATTGATCTACAGTATTTTAACCAACCATCATTATATAATCATCTTATTTAGAACTCTCAGATAATGAAAAAAAATATTTTAGAATCAAAAGAAAAAAAGACCTGGTTTGTCAGTTCAAAAATGCACGCAATACCATTTCCTTCCCTTATTTTCTATCCTTAATTTGATAGATTAAATCTATTAGAGCATATAATGTTGTTTAAAAATTTGCCATTCAGAATCCACTCTGCTGTAATTAAACGCGACACTTGTTCCATTTCTGCTATATCTAAAATCTGACAAATATAAATGAGCTCCTGTGATTGTGTGAAACAAGTTCCTGAGCTTTCCATCTTTAAGTCCATAAGTGGTTCATCACAGACCAAAGCAGGCACAGAGCACCTTTACTTAAAATAGAAAATTACAAAAAAAAAGTTGGATGGAATCCTGTCTTGCTGTTCCATTTCACCATTTTTTGGTTAAATATTTTTGGACTGTTTTTTGACCAATAATATAACCACTAGTGTTGAGCGAGCACCTCTGTGCTCGTATGCTCAGGTGCTGTGCTCAAGAGTGTACAATTGCGTAGCATTAGCATACAAATTTGTACGCATTAGCGTACAATGCATAGCATTAGCATACAAATTTGTACACATTAGCGTACAATGCGTAGCATTAGCATACAAATTTGTACGCATTAGCATACAATGCGTAGTATTAGCGTACAAATCAACATTACAGTGAATGCCAGTACTCTCCCGCACGTTTATTTGCTGCTTAGCAGTGAACAAACGTGCGGGGAAGAGACTTGAGCATTGCGCTCGAGTACACTCGGTGATCGGCCGAATACCGAGCAGACCCGAGTGTAGGCATGCTCGGCCGAACAGCGAGTTCGGCCGAGCATGCTCGCTCAACACTAATGACCAACCTTTCAGCTCCAACAAGTGATGCACTAAGCTTTTCCTGACTATAACAGCTCTATTCATACACATGATAGTGTGTAAATTCAAGTTTATAATCTAGAACGGTTCCCATTTGGCAGCTTCATTCCTCTGCAGATTGCACACTTCATTATTTTCAAACTAGAACAAAAGAGAAAATGAGTGAATTTCTGTTGCCCTTTATTTCTTCCTTGTGGATGTCAGATGCAAAAGTATATATACATGTCTATGAATAACTGGTTACCTTATAAATTCCTGTAATTACAGAAGCATCTGCAAGTAATTTGACTCCCTGCTGTGTTTTTTTCCACATTGGAGATATACTTTGTATACCTAAACATGTTGTTCTATGAGACCATGTCCTATTAGGACATGCAGACATCATAAAGGTGGGGTTCCACTCTTAGGATCCCATTAAATGTACCACGTGAGGAAACTATGTTAGTGAACTACACGGACAGCCATTTATTTGCATTGCCAATATTTAATGCTACATTTATTCTCACAGTGCCTGTTGCCCAAAAATGTTTATATGACTGTGGATTTGGTTGGCAGTAATAACTGGTTATGAAGGGCGAAAGTAGTCAGTTTCTTTTTAAAAACGGTTCTCTTAATGTATTAACCTTTTAATGCAGTGATATGGAAGCAGTGAGGTCCCTATTAATTGATTTGCCTTTTAAAGGAAATAAAAAGTGGATGGTCCCCAATGCATGGTCTCACCATTCCCATCTGAGACATTTTGAGAAGATATGACATGAATATCTAATAAGTGAGGTTCCATTTCTAAAACTTTCATTTTGGCAGAGAACAGGAAGGGTCCCTTGTTCTCCCAAATGGCATGCAAGGAAAAAAAGTATGTGAGGAGGTCCGCCATAAAAGATGTTATCTCCATTGGGGTTATGAGAACTGCAGAAACAGACAAGCATTTCACATCCATTATAACAGGGGTCAGCAACCTCTAACCACAACTCACCATGCACACTTGCTCAACTGTTTTTGAGGGTCAATGGAGCATGCTGGGAATTTCACAACAGTTGGCATGCTGGAGGTTGCTGACCTTTGCCATGTAAACAACACTGGAGAGAACCACTTGCATAGCCTTCTTTTCCTCACTGGGATGCAGAACAGAAAGAAATCCCAAAAATGAAGGTTGAAAAGATGGTTGGGGCTGCATATGGTACCTTGGCTGCAGGATGCCTATCCCTCTCTATAAGAATGCTACTGGTTGTCATTAGAGAGGAGCAAATCAAATCCAATGAAGTGATTTTCAGGATAAATTTATTTGCTGCGAAGCCAAATTTCCTCATGCTTCATGGTAGCGAATCGATTTAACCTGAGATAGTGTAAAAAAAAACATACTTACCTCCTCTATTTGCTCACGACAGGCCGGCCGCTGGCATCTTGATTGAAGATCTCAGCCAAAATCCCTTGTGTAGTGACGTCATACGTCACCACACCGCCTGGCATGATAACATCATCTAGGGCCGCACAAGAGTTTGCACAAGATCTTCAAGCAAGATGGTGGAGGCCATCCCGTCTCTAGCAAATGGAGGCGGTAAGTATGATTTACATTTTTTTTGTTAATTTTAAACTGTATTATTACTTTCAGATGCCACAATCATGTATGTACACGGCCTTTGATGGGTACAATGAAGGGGGCAGCGCTATTGCAGCTCCCTGTCATTGAACCCTCTACTTACAAAAAATTGCGCTTAGTGACAAAATAATTTGTCACAAAGCCAGTTTTTTTTTGTAAAATTTGGCAAAGCAGTCGAATCAAATTTTCCAAAAGTTCGCTAGTTGTCATGAAGGATGTCTAAGTAGTTTATTAATTTGTCACAACCTTCCCAGTGCAAATTTCTTAATCAAATCCCTTCCTTTCAGCCCATGGCCCTTCAGCTGCCCCCTCTTACCCCTACCTGATGCTTCCTGAGGCGATCACCTCACCTGGCCTCATTGTTGGTGCACCAACAAAAGTGTCACATTAATGAGAAAAATGTACCTTGCACCCTGAGTCTTGGTCAGTGTAATGTGGGTTTGGACCACAGATATAAATATGCATGCAGACATAGAGGCACACAGCCACACAAAACTGACTAGGCATGAATTATGAGACATTTATTATTGAACTCTAATTGTAACCGAGCGACTTTGCTGTCAAGATAAACATTAATACTGTCAAACTAATT
Source organism: Rhinella marina (assembly GCA_900303285.1). Taxonomy (NCBI): domain Eukaryota; kingdom Metazoa; phylum Chordata; class Amphibia; order Anura; family Bufonidae; genus Rhinella; species Rhinella marina. The sequence goes on from ONZH01020526.1 coordinate 186,371, forward strand.
AAAGCTACAATAAGCAAATAATGGTGTCTAATTAGATCTTTTTTCTACTTAAAATTCTATTCTGCATCTGATACTTGAGGGTGAATGGCACATGAATCATCCCAGACCCGTGCTATAATGGCTTTGAAGTATGTAAAGTTTGGCTTTGTTATAAGAATTTATGAATACCTTTTGAATTCTTCCTTAATCTTCGGCTGCTGAAATGCTCAAAAAGCAGCTGCTTTTACTGATTACAATATCAATGTAATTAGGTATTAAAATTCCTCCGTACACTTTTTTTTAATATTCACCTGCCTTGATGGCTTAGTTCTTGTCATTAATCTATTTTACATAACTAAGTTAGCTTAGGATATTACAGGGGAATTTAACATTCTGTTTCAGCTCCTGACAGAAATTCCAAAGAGACGGAAGTGATGGCTGTCAGTGATTACATGACAAGTTGGAAACTTTAGAAAAGTAGAGAAAGCTGAGTTTCAGATATTTGTCCAAAGTAAAAGCTGTCCTGGAGGCCACGTAGAGAGCAGTAAAGAACAAACAATCATATGTTTCTACAGCATTTTATCTCTGTATTTTAGTCACCCTCCCACAATTCAAAACGTCATCTAAAATTCTCCCCTCTGGAAGGATCATTTCAGATATAAGAATTAAATCCTGAAACTACAGTAGAGACTGACACACAATCTGTAAAGTACAAAAAGAGAAGCATGAGCAAAGGAATGAAGCTCTTTCAAACAATACTGTAGCTTTAGTTTAGAAGTAGGACTATCAGCTGTGTATCCACCTGACTTCTGCCCAACACAACTCATGGTCCCAACCCCAGGCAAGAAATCCCACTTACTAAACCTGACAGGGCACACCTCTGAAGTGAAAACCATTTCTGGTGACTACCTCTTGAATCTCATCAAGAGAATGCCAAGAGTGTGCAAAGCAGTAATCAAAGCAAAAGGTGGCTACTTTGAAGAACCTAGAATATAAGGTATATTTCAGTTGTTTCACACTTTTTTAAGTATAATTCATAGTTTTGATGCCTTCAGTGTGAATCTACACACACACACACACACACACACACACATATATATATATATATATATATATATATATATAGATGATAGATAGACAGAGATAGATAGATAGATAGATAGATAGATAGATAGATAGATAGATAGATAGATGAGATGATTGATGTCCTTTACTTTAGAGATGAGCAAAGTTTTGAAAAATTTGATTTGGCAGCTTTTCCAAAGTTCAACAACAAAATGTCATTTCTTATTAATTAATTTGCTACAAAGCGTTATAAATCAGTTATACCCAGGGCAGATGGAAGGAAATTTCATAAAAAGTAGTATAAAGTTGTGGACCCATGACAGAGTGGGGAGGGTGGCAGCAGTGCTGGCAGTAACAGTGACAGTATTGGCCACATGCATGACATAATGGGGAGGGTGGCAGCAGCAGCGCTGGCAGTAACAGAGACAATAGTGGCCCTATGACAGAGTAGGGAGGGTGACAACCACAGCAGTGGCAGTAACAGTGACAGTAGTGGCCCCATGACAGAGTGGGAGGGTGGCAGCATCAGAGGCATACAGCACATGATAGTGGCATATCACAGTAGTAGCAGAACCAAACAACAACAGTATGATAGCAAGGCCCAGTGGTATGCATACCCCTGTAAAAATGTAACATGTCCACATCAGTAGGCCAAGAAGCACCATTGTAGTAATTGCAGCAGAGGCAGCAGGCAGGTGGCATCAGGAATGGCAGCATCAGAATGGTGGCAGCAGCATGTGGCCAGAAGTAATGGTCCATTTTTCACAATATTCATGTGTGCCAGCACACTACACTATAATCATTAGTCGGAGAATGATCTATTCTGTTGTATCAAGCATCAGTGTCTGGAAATCCTGGTTGATCCACACCGGTTAGTTTATCAAAATTTTGGAAGGAAAGACTAGTTCTCTTTGGGGTAACTATGCCCCCGCTGTACTGAACACCCACTCTAATGTTACACTACTGCCAGGCTGGAAAGCAAGCCCATTGCAAACTCAGCCAGTTGTGGCCACACTTGTAGTCTGCATGCTCAGTAGTCCAGGAGAACTTGAATCATAGGTGAAAGGGTGCCATCCAAGTATGCCACTATCTGCTGGTTGAGGTTCTGCTGGATGTCCCACTGCTGCTGCTTCAGAAGGTGGCCTGGAGATTGGTCATAGGAGACTCCAGACTAAACTTGCTGCTTATGGAGCTGGTGCTGCTTCTGCCCCCCAACTCCACCATCACCACCAGTCATGGCAGTGGAGTGTGTGCTCAGAGGGTCCCCCAGGCAATGGCGCTCGTAGAAAGTGGCTAACCGACTACACAGCGTGTCTTTACAGTAGTCCATTTTGGTAACCATTTTTGACCAGTAGTGAGGGTCTAACAATGTGGATAGCCAGTAGTCATCATTCTGCCAAATCCTGACAATGTGGCTCTCACTATGCAAACATGATAACATACATCTGGCCATTTATGCAACAACTCGAGGACCTCCCTGCCTCCATCTCAACTGTATATTGCCACAGTCTGTTGGGGTTATCTGCGCCTTTGTCACTGTCCTCCAGCTTCTCATGATTCTTCTGCTCCTGTCACTTGGGCAAAAAAAACCACCTAGGTTTTTATAAAATTCCTGGGCATGACAGTGTTTCCTATACCATTACTATATAATGTGCCCTCTATATGAGTGGCAACCATAATGCTCCTCACCAGCTCCAGCCATGTAACCCCCCTCCCCCTTTCTCTGACAAAGGGTTATTAGAAGCATGACTGATACCAGTATATCGGTTTATAGCATACATGGACATTTATAATGCATGCACATCATTAATGGGGCTACAATGTACAAAACAGCATGGGACAGCCAGATTACAAAACAGTTGCATTCATTGGTATTTTTCTCAACAGTTCACAAGTATTACCAATGAGAACTGATATCTAGAAAAGCAATAGAAAAAACATTTACCAAGATGAATTCTTCTTTCAGAATTTCAGCAAATTTGCTTTTGACAAATCTCTGCTGTATCAGTCGCTGGATGGTTCATTCGTAACAGAGGAAACTTTTATTTCCCTTCCATTCACTGACTCTGGTCCCTTAAGACATTGATGGTTTATCCAGATATCCTAGAAAAGCTCAGCCCTGATCCTCCAATGATGGTTTGAAAGGTGATGTATGATTCTAATAGACCTCAACTTGCTGACTATTACCTCAGTATGATGTCTCAGTGTGATAAATAAAAATGTATCCATGTAATAAATGAGGCAAAGTGAATAAAGCCAGTAAAGAAATATTGTTACATTTACCTATTATTGTGACTTCTTTTGTTTCCCTTTATTTTCATCTTGTGCTTAAAGGGGTTGTCTGAGTTATGAAAAAAATATATAGCACTGTAAATCTGATGGACAGCAATATATAACTAAGTTAAGCAAGTTTAAGGATATATATATGAGATATCTGCAGAACATTGCACAAGGTAAGGGGAAGTTCCTTTGTGCATCAGCAGTGTCATTGTACAACCGGGACTTGTAGCCCTACACTTACAACATGCTACTCCCAGCAGGCAGACATGTCACTCAGGGTAGCACTTGGATTCACTTCCTTTGCAGAGCAGTGGGGGAGGGGCAGAGATTGTTGTTGCTGCAGGTAAACAATAGAGAATGAGAAAAATTAGTATATATATATATATATATATATATATATATATATATATATATATATATATATATATATCCTCATTTCTCTCAATGTGGAGGGCAGATCCTATGTCTCCTAACTGCCTGCAACTGCTCAGCAAAGCCTTGAGCCCTGAGTCTGTGCTGGCTGAAGGGTTTAATGTTTTATCTGAAAGAATCCAGGGAGAGAGCTTTCTCCTGAAACTAGACAACCCCTATAAATAGCTCCTGTCAGCAGGATTAATCCTATTAAACCATGCATACTGCCTGGTAGGGTTGAGTCTAAAACTCCGGTATTAATAAATGACCCTATTCATGCATTAGGTTGTTAGTGCTGCCATACTGGTCTGGTAATAGAATGGATTCCAATGGAATGGACTGAAAATGGTGGCATTCATTCTTATAGCCCATTGAAATAAATCCAATTCTAATGTATTTCTTGGCAGCTCCATAAATATGTGCATATTGTCACATTAATGGATAGTACAGTAGAACGAGCAATTCTAAGAAAATGAAAAGATCGAGATAAACAGGAGTAAAGTGAACTGTAACCCTAAAACTCCAGGCTTGACAAGGAGCCCCAGGCAAGCTTTCACTGAAAATCCTCTAATCCCATTGATCCAGCATCTGAAAAAGAAGTGAATCTCTTCTGCCACTCATAAGGACGGCAATATGTGGTAAGTGTACACAGCGGGTGCTGCATGCTTTAGGGATCTTAATGATGTAACCCCCTTCATTACTTGTAAGAGTCTTTGTTGTTAATGCAGTCACCATGCCCTTACTGACGGCCTGAATGCTTCATTCGGCATGTTTTCTTATGATTTCACGAGCCACATTAGTACATTTGAGATGATCACTGATTCTGTTCTGCACATCTTTGTTTCGGGAGTGAAACAGACTCAGTAATGTTGTAAGTTATTAAACAATTTTTTTACAGTAGAAGTAAAATGAGGACAACAGTAACCATTAAAGGGGTTGCCTCATCTCAGACAATGGGGGCATATCACTAGGATATGCCTCCATTGTTTTATAGGCGCTGGGAACCGCACCTATACCGGGAACGGAGCCCCTCAAAGTACGTAGTGGCTGGTCCAGCCACCACCAAACTCTCTCTCCGTAGAAGTGAATGGGAGCGCACCGCGCATTACTGGCCACTGCTGCCATTCACTTCTATTGGCCTGACGGAAATAGCCGGGACAGTGCTTGGCTCTTTTTGGCGGCCCATAGAAAATGAATGGAGGGCGGCTGCGCATTTGCAGTGCACCCTCAAACACTTCCGGGGCTCCATTCTCGATACAGGTGCAGGTCCCAGCAGTGGGACCCGAATCTATAAGAAAATGGGGGCATATCCTAGCGATATGCCCCCATTGTCAGTGATGAGGCAACTCCTTTAAGTAGTGTAGCAATTAAGAGTGCAGGAGTTGTAGTCCCAAGTGAACCACTATGTCCATGGTGCACACAGATGTACAGTGTCCACTAATAATGTGTGACAGCTGAGGTGGTGCTAGGGCAAGCATAGATAACTGTGCCCTTTGTGATTGAAACCCAACCCAAAAGTCCCACAGAAATGAAGGGAGCAGCCAGGCACATGGTCAACTGGCTGTTCCTTTCATTTCAGAGAGGCTTCACTGAGTATGGGGCTCCCATTTTCATGATCATTGGAGGTCCTAGTGGTGGTACCCCTACCGATCTAATAGTTATGGACAGGGGATAACTTTATATAATGGAATACCCTTTTTTACAGGGTTTTCTGATGTCTACCTCATGTGTGTTCCTAATTGTCTAGGCTCTTGGCACTGCAGTGAGGTATTTGGAGAAGTCATTGATGCATCACTGGAAATGTGGACTACCGGAGCACTGGAGCAGCGGCACTGGAATGGTAGGGGGCTGAGCAGGTGAGTAACAATTTTTTGCTTTATTATTCTATAGCATTCCAGGACTTCATCATCAAATGTTTTGGTCATGGAAAACTCCTTTAATGTATTTCAAGCTTTGGATGGGGTAGTTACTGTGACTTTGAAGCTCAATGGCCCACATCAACTTGGAGCTAACCATGAGTAGTGCAATAAAATATGATAAGATGCACAACACGGTCTTACTGATGGTTTATTTTTATAATTATATAGACCATAATGTCATCACAAATCAGAGCATGATCAGAATGTTCATTGCAACCAGCAGGTAGTACATTATCCATAATGAGAAAGTTAATTATAGTGATCACATCAGCAATGATGTGATCAAGTGATGAAGGAAAAGTTGTGCATGACTTGTGACATGCAACACAAAAACATATCTGGATTTTTGCAACTGTCGCGTTGCAGTCACGTATCGCATTGAGACACTATTGACTAAAATTACATGAAATGTTGCAGTGTAGCTGAACTCTTAGAATGATTTTGGAACCAGTCAGTGACCACTAGCATCTTTTTCTTATGAATTAATTTGCAAATAACCTACTAGTCCTTACTGATGGTATGTCTTAATAACAATAATGATAGTAATTACATAAAAAAATTCATGTTCACATGTTCTCTATCAATGGAAGGTGATTATCAGATTCACTTTCTCTGGTGGGCCCAAGGTTCCACATCCAATGTTATTCAAGGGGTTAAAGGGGTTGTTTCAATTTAGCTATTGGTGGCATCTCGCTTGCCACTAATCCTAGACATGCTTGGGTCTGACCTCTGGAACTCATACCTATCTCAAGAATAGGACCCCTAAAGTGAGAGGAGAGCAGCCAAACATGCACAGCCACCCTCCATTCATTCAGATTTCACTGGCAGTCACATACAAGTGAATGGGGCAGCTGCCACATTTTCTATTAATTTCTATGGGACTTCAGAAACAAGCCAGGCCAGAAGTTCAAGTTGCAGCTTCTAAATCTAATTGCATTGAATTCACTTAAAGTAATGCTCTTTTATTCTTAGGAGTCCAGTGGGTAGTTCTAACCATCCATCACTGATTAGAACTCCCACTGAATCAATCTGTTCATCTCCTTCCGTTCAACAACAAGCTGGCTGAAAATCAGACATCATGTTCAACATGACCAGTTTCATTTAAAGGGGAATTCTCCTATTGCCTTCTGATTTAAATTTCCCTCTCACCACCAGACCTGTGAAATGATTCATACTGATCTTCTCCATGCTACTCAGTTCTGGCTCCCTGGGTCCAGTGCTGTCTCCAGTCCCTAAATGTAAACTTCTGGCATGGATGGGGTCATGGCCACCGCTATAGTCAATGACTGACCACAACGATGACATATCCACTAATCGGCACATAACAGCAGTGACAAACCACTTGGGGATGTGTCACCGCTGCTGCCAGTCATTGGCTGCTGCAGGGAAAGTAACCTTGTCCATATGCAGGGGAAGTGCACTGAAGACCACGGTGAACTCAGGAAAGAGATAAGTAAGTATGAGTCTCTTTACAGATCCAGCGGGAAAGGAGGATTTAAAATTGAGGGCAATCCTAAAATACCCCTATAACTGAACTATCTGGACAAAGCTATTACACTTGACAAACTCTACAGGTAGACAAAATACGTAATACATACCTGGACAGGATTGGCTTAGACAGGTTCTGGGTAAAGCTATGGTTTATGGTGTTCTGCTTCAGGTGTAGACATCCAAGTCAGCCAACAAATGAAGACTGCTAAGCGACATAATATGCTTCAGTCAATCTAATGTACCATACTTAATGTTCTGTTTTAGTTTTTGTTCTGTCAAAACCTTCGGTACATTTATGGTAACATCTGCTTTACTCTTAACAAATACATTTTTTTCTGATAATTACCCTCGAAAGCACATTTCTAAAATGCAACATCTGTCAAAGGGAAAAAAAAAGTCTAATGAGAATCCTAATAGGGTTTATCAAAGGTTTTGTTGACCTTTGTTGAGTTATTAAGAATTTCTGCTGTTTGTCAAGTTGGGAGCTTTTATTAGAAAGCCGTTTGAATGAAGAAGTTGGTTGTTTTGATACTGAATGTAATTCTTTGCTGCCTCTGACATATGATCATGGAACATTCTGTGGTGGATTTCCTTTGTACATTGTGTTAAGGAAACATGGCAAAGGTGAAATGAACTTGACCTAATTTGCTTCCATTGTAAGTGAACTGCAATGTCTACAGTAGGGTTACCTGCACGCTTTACAGATCATGTGTGGTTTTTCCTCGGAGATTCTCGTGCAGAAAACCTGCAGTGTGATATAGCACCAGCAAAGTGTATGAGGTTGCATAAATCTCATGTGCACTTTGCTTTTTTTTCCTTTTCAGAAATTGACATGCCGTGCCGATTTCGAAATCAGAAATCCACATGGAAATTCATATGGAATTTTTACAAGACTGTATGTAGGTAGCCCCCTGCTGTGGATTTTGCTGCGTTTCCACTCTAAAGACTGCAGCAAAAATTGCAACAAAACCACATGCATTACATACGTTTTTTTTACTGAGGAAACAGGATCTGATTTAACCCTCTCCTTTGCAAAGGGGAAAATCCCCAGTAGAATCCACTGAATAAATTGACATGCTGCAGATCTCAAATTTGTGATACTGTCCCTTTCCCGCTGCTTTTTTTTGTATGTAGAAATTCTCATCCCCTTTGCTGGTACTGTACAACACTGTGGATTTGCAGCATAATATTCCTCAACGAGAAATCCAAAGCTAATCAGTCACTTGTGAACCCTCCTTGAAGTTTAATGATGCATGCTACTAAATAATACAGGTATGAGAATCAGATACTACACGGGTCTGGATAAGCAGGAACCAATTAGTACTTGGCATGAAAACATCCCGTGCTTAAAACATATATTTATTCCTTATAAATATCCATGAAAATGACAATTATATGGTTTATGTTTAAACACTGCAGCCCTAAATATATATCTCCATCCTCTGTAATCATTGCCTTCCTTAGAGGAAACCTCGAGATCTTTGATGACACACTCACAAGTCAGACCTATAAAGTTTCAAACAAAAGATGGCAAAGATGAACAGAAACAGCTCTAAATCGTGAAATTCAAAATGAAAAACTTAAAACCATAGAATTATTGGAGAAGCAGGTATAGGATCATTGGAGACCTTTAAAGAGGGGTTTTTCTTAAACATCTGTTTTAGGAAATACTTCCATTTCTTATCCCATAATAATCCCGGAGAACCTTTTCTTATAACTCTGCACCGTTCCTCGGTTAACCTTCCTAGAAATATATGAATAAATTGACAATGGGACCTAACTGTTTTCACTGTTTGGCAGGTAACAGATTTTTCTGGTTGCCAGTTTGAAAGAGAAAAAGTCTGACAACTAGTGTCTGACTGGGATTCCTTGGGTTCATCAGAAGAGATCATTCTTAAGGCCCAAGCATTATCATCAAAAGAGTCTAATTAAATTTTAATCAAAGATGTAGACTTTAGTAGCAAATTATTAGTTCCAAAAGCATTTAGATGTGTTTTTTCCTTGGACCTTTGGGACCCTCAGGGGTGGTCAACTTGCGGCAATCCAACTGTATTGATACTACAATTCCCAGCATGGTCCATTTATTTCTATGAGAGTTCTGACAAGAGCAAAGCAAGTATGTATTCTGAGAGTCGTTTCACAGTAGCTGGCGTGCCGCAGGTTGCCCACCCCTGCACTATGATATTGGAGCCTGGGCCCGCCGGAGGATCCTATGGTACTTTGGTGGAGCAGTCTGACTATGCTGACAACAGTGTGGGCCCAAACAACCTGAAGCTTATGTAGAGGCAGTAGTATGATGCTATACTCTGCACTGTGGCATTGCTATAGAAGGAGGGACCATTACGTAGACATAAGAAGTAAAGGAAATAGAAAATGAGTGTATAGCAGTAGAGGATACATGTAGGAACCTCCTGCAGAAACTATATAGCAACAGGCCAGTTACAACCACTATGAGAAGAGCCTGTGCGATAAGAATGTAAGAACCTGAAAGCTGTTGATTGATATACTTGCCCAGAGTTGGACTAAGACAGATTGGCTGACTAGTATGAGCTACTCATTCCAATGAAATGTCAATGTTGTAAATACTAACATTAAGGCTCTTAGAGAGGGAGCCATTCTTTATAGTTGCTCTGCTGGATCATAGAGGAGGTCCAGAAAGGAAAAATGGTAAAACCTAATGGTCCATTACTGTGTATCATAAATATTGTGTAGAATTATTTTTTCCCAGCAGGTTAAGCCAATTTGGCTTTTACTTTTTAACACCAGAACTTTTTCTAGTGACCTGTTATGAACTAATATGTACGTAATTTAACATGACATCCTACCCTTGACTTGATTTTGAATATATAATAGAGTAGAATAGATATAAACTCATCATTTTGTCTACCCTTGCAGGCATATCACTTGATTCTAAACCTTTAAGAGGATAACATATGTATGTCTTTTTACTTTTAGACACCTTCAGTGAGCTTGTAATCCTTAAGAATATGTCCCTGAACCAAAACTTTAAATCAGATTAACTGGGCTTCTAACATTTCATAACACTGATGTTTGTTCAAGAAGTTGTTGCGTGTCTAATAAGCATTAATAACTGGTAATAAATAACCATTTTAGGGGATATTTCATCACATCATACATTTCAATAACTGTATTTTTCCATTGATGTAGCCATACAACAGTATTTTTTTTTATTTTTTTTGCAAGGCATATTATAGTAAATAACAGCATCATTTTGTGGTACACATAACACATTGATTACATTTTGCCACTTTCACTGTGTGGCTATTGCTAGTGATAAGTGCATTTCTGTAAATTCAATTTGGATCTGATTTGGCTGAATCTGTTTCAGGTTCCTGCAAGGGTGTGCCACTTTGTGGACTGGGGAGCAGCTGAAGAGACAAGAGAGTTAGTAGTAGAGATGAGTGAACCCAAACTGCAAAGTTCAGGTTCGTACCAAACTTTGCGAGTTTGGGTACTCGGATCCGAACCCGGACTTTTTCACTAAAGAAAAATGAAGATAGAAGGACCGTCTATCTTCATTTAGCAGGACCTGTGATGATGTCACCGCGTTTACCACGTGTTGAGCGCATTGACGTCATCACAGTTCCTTTTGCAGGTCCTGCAGAAAGAAGAAAGAAGAGGATACCGGTTGCGTGATCAAGTGGATGAGATGAGGTTTTTTTTTAATTATTTTTAACCCCTGAATAACCATTTTATTTAGCATTCTGTCTTAATAATGCTATTATTTTCCATTATAATTATGTTATAATGGAAAATAATAAAGTGAAGTTCAGGTCCCCATTGAAGTTCGGCTGAACCCAGCAAACCCCAATTTCCATGGGTTTGCTCATCCCTAGTTAGTAGGTTGTGGTCATATAGGGGAAGAAGTGAGTTAGAGAGGTAAGATAGGGAGTAAATTGAGGTAAAGATACAATCCATTGTATGACCATCTTTTTGCATGGCAGTGGAAGACCACGGGGACAGCCCAAAGGAGGAATTGAGTGCTAGAAGTTTAGAGGCAGCTAAGTGGTGATTGTCAAAGGGATGTTGATGTCACCTATGATGATAGTGGGGATGTCAGCTGAAAGAAAGTGCAAGAGCCAGGTGTTGAAGTGGTTGAAAAAGATGGTGGCCAGGCCTGAGGAGCAGTAGATGACATCCACTTGGAGGTTGGAGGGAGGGTAGATGCAGGCAGAGTGTACAGTATGTCAAATGTAGGGAGCATAATGGAGTTTAACAGTGGAGTGGCCTGAAGGAGCAGTTATCTGATAATAGAGGGCCAACTCTTCCACCATGTTTGCTGCACGGGTGGGAAGGGGGAGGAAAATTAAATCCAGCATAAGAGAGTGAAGCAGGTGAGGCTGTCTCAGAAGAAGTCAGCCATGTTTCTGTAAAAGAAAGTCTATTAGAATATCCCATTAGAGGATCCAGTGAGCCTAGGTTCTGACATGACCCAGCAGATCCCATGGGATAGAGAAATAGACTTCATATGAAGCACTGTATAATGTATAGGTTATTTCACAGAAGCTTCAGTATTCTTATCTATTGTACTTCTGTCTAGAAGCAAGGTATTGAACAGCTATTGGACAAGACAAGACCTTGAATTGAAAACGTATTCTATAGAAATCTTGTCTGACTTCTTTTACAAATGTAATTAGTGTATCAAACACATCAGTGAGTTAATAGAGGTATTATCATCAGTGGAATTAAATGACATAATTATTATGGTCTTCATATTTTCTTCTTTTAGACCTACAGTACTCTTGAATGTAATTTGTCTACTAGAAGTGTACCTTACTCATATTATCACAGAGAATTGTGAGTAATGAATAAGATATTAAAATGCTTTGCTATAAAGAGCACTGTAAATCATTGCTATAATAGAGCGGACACAAGACTTGGAGAGTCAAAATGTTTTATTAGTTCTGCAGTTGTTCACTTCTTTTTTTTTCTGTTTCATCTTATAATGTGGTTATTACTGTAGGAAAACCCTTCGAGAAAATATTCTAATGTGAATTGGAACACCAAGTATTGAAGTGAATGTGAAGGGAAGTGATCTGTTTATATCATGGAGAAGTAATAACGATTACACTTTGACTGATCATTCTTTTTTTAAGCAATTTTCCCAGTTGTATTCCTAATTGAACGCCACCCACTAATAAACTGACTACTGGGTATCACTATTAAGTACATCAATCCCTCATGTTCTGTTCTCAGCCAAGGAGTTTCAGTTTTCCTTTTCTTGCAGAAATTTTCAACATTAATCCAGTATGAAATCATAGGATCTGAATATCCTAAAGATTTATTGCATTTACTTATAGCTTATAATTAATTCAAAGTTCAGCTGTAATAGCCGAGGAGAGTCCAGTAGTAATTTAGTATAATGTGCCAGCTTTTCAATGGTCAACCATGTAATACATGGATGGGCTAAGTTCATCTATGAGGCAATCTTCTCAATGAGCATTCAAGTGAATGAGACTGCTCCAATGCCAAAGTCTATGCACTACACCACAAAGTAGTGGCACTGCAGGAAAATTGAAAGCTTTCTACTGACTTCCCCTACAGATTACACTTCTGAGGTCCATGACAACAAAACATCTTCTGATCAGCTCATCAATGAGGGAACTTTCGAACACATGAAATTGTCCAAAGGGAAATGAATGACAATAACATAAAACTCAATTAATGATTAGTTGAAAATTGTATTTTGTTTGTAAAGGGAAATTCAGTGGTGTGTGTGTGTGGGGAGGTAAAGGCAACATGGTCCTAGTTTCGATTGACTCTTTGTACTTATGATTGGGAATGACAGATTGTTACTGTGACTGCTCACTTTTTGATACATTTAACCTCTTGTATGAGCTTTTACAATAATAGTTTTTCCATGTTTTCCCCGATCTGTTGTTTCAGGGTCAGCGCTGAATACTTGACAAGCTAACATTAATGCCGCTTCTCTTTTCCCTTCAACATAATCTAAAGAGTGAGACGCTGTGTAGTTTAGACACCACTGACACCATCCATCTTGTTAGTGACTGATTGCTGTCCCCGCAGTAGAAGTTATCTGTAAGTAGATAGGCATGTCAAGATTTTCCCCATACACTGTGAAAAGGCAGAACAATTGCTAAATGAACAGAAATGGCGCATTTGACTTCAACAAAACCTACAAAAATAGCACTTTGTTTATGGACTAGAGTATTGTGTTGAGCTAGGCCCTGAAGCCAATACATTTTGATGTACTAGAACATATGAACACTTGAATTTGCTAAGATTTTAAGGAATTTAATAATACATCTGGCTTATTATATAATTACAGTTTATAGAGCTACCCTATATTTTATCACTGACAGCAGCCAACAACCATCACTCCTGATCCCCTCATACACATTATTGACTCTGAACCAACTGCAATGAAATCTTATATATCCAGAGGATGAAAGGATTAGGATTGACTTTGGGTTTTGGCTAATATTAGTCTACTGCATATGGCTAAATTTAATTCCACTATTAACAAACTTCAAGGGACCTTCAGGTGGCCTCATAGATATTGCCAACCATTTCTATGGAAATCAGTTGGTTTGGCCAAGCCTTATCTAGTATCTATGGACAAGTACAGTGTTACTGTGTTGCATTGTGATCGAGAATACATGACATAGAAAATCTTGAAGATCCCAAGTGATAGACCTTATCTAAAGTGCAAGCTGAAGTTTAGAACATAACTTGGGTGCAAACCAGATGCACAATTATGGAACATTGTGGTCTGCTAGGCACATGCAGCTCAAAACAGGGGTCTGGTTATGCTTTCTTTAATGTTCCTTGGATATACCAAATGTCTAAATGTCCTTAAAGGGATTGTCTACAGGAAATGCATCCATAATACACTAGCTGAGGAATAGCAATGGAGGGTGAGGGGTGTAGCGCCTATGTAAGCCATAGCATTTGGGGGATCTTTTTTATAGATTTGGCATCAGGACTCAATAGCTTTAAAATGAGTTTGTCACATTCAAAATCAGTTTCAAAGTAAACATACTGCCATGTAGGTTAGGTGGGCCAAAACATAACTATAACTTTCTTGTAAAAATCCTGAGAAAATGTATTTGTTTATTTATATTTTGTTGCATTTTTTTTTCAGTTCACCATGAGCTGGGTTGCTCTGTTGGGTGCATCAGGCTTCCCTGGCTCTGAAATCTCTGAGACTGCCAACCAAACAAGATGTGCTGGGTGGAGTCCATAGTGAAACAATGGTGGACTTAAAATCTTATTTGTATGAAAAATAAGAATTTCTCAGGATTAGGGATGAGGGAACCTGAACTGCAAAGTTTGGGTTCGTACAAACATTTTGAGTTTGGATATTTGAACACTGACTTTTTCACTAAATTCCGGGTTCGGCGTTTGGGTGATTTTATAATTTTCCGAACCTGAACTTTGACCTGAAGTTCGGTCATGGGTTCGCTCATCCCTACTCAGAATTAAATAACCAAATTTTGACAAGAAATGTGTGGTGTAATTTTGAGGCCTCCCTTCTATATATGTAGTGGTATGCTTATGTCAAAACTGATTTTGGAGGTTACAGACTCCCTTTAACTTAATGGTATTTGAATGAGGCTCATCCTAGGTTGCCTAAAAAGGTTGCCTCACTTCAGCAAATGACATTTATCACATAGAGAAAGTCAATACAAGGTGCTTACTAATGTCTTGTTATTGTCCATATTGCTTCCTTTACTGACTTCTTTAATTTTTCCATCGCATTATACACTGCTCATATCCAGGGGTTACAATCAAGGTAAGAAATGAAAATCAATCATTATATGTATAGTACATTACACTGTATTTCGAAAAACGCTAGAACCAGCCCTGAACCTCACATGGATCCAGGCATCTCAATATTCAATGCTCCAAATGCTATGGAACATTTATGCCAAACTGGTAGCTGGTAGCTCAGGGGGCATATCCTTTCTTAGGGGTAAGGGCGTAACTACCATAGTGGCAGACCATGCGACTGCTATGGGGCCCAAGGGAAGAGTGGGCCCAGTTGGGATCATCCACTCTTTTACTGGGGGGGGGAGAGGACTTGGCCAGGACTCTACCCTCTAAAGGAACAACTTTTAGCAAATGAGGCAGTAGAAAAATGTCCCAATGGTCATTGAGAGGTGTTTGGGAGGAAACCCTTCTGTCCTGTGTGTGTGGGGGGCCTGGTTAGATCCTTGCTATGGGGCCTTTACTTTTCTATGTACGCTACTGCTTAGGGGGTATGCTTTTTCTGCTGCATGTCCCTTTTCCGTAACTTCCATAGCTGGTGGCAGTTGAAGGCTATAGCTGAGCATGAGTATTCTGCCTTATCGAAATGGACAAAGAAAAGAAAAAGAGAGAAAAGCATATGGTGCTATACAGATAGATTTTAATGAATAGCTGTAGTTATACTAAATTTTTAATTTCATGCAGGAATATTGCACTGAAAAATATAGAATTTTTTGTGGCACAAACCCTTTAATACCATCTCTATTCACAGATTAATTTATTTTAATTATGCCAAAGTAAAATTAAATTTTAAAGTCTTTCTCAGTGAATATTTAAAAAAGGAGAAAAATATGGAAAGTGATTTTATTTTTATTTATGTATTTTATTATATAGTTGATATATTTAGCTATAATGCTACTTTCAACATGCACATTTATAGATTTTTTTATAGTTTCTTTTTCAATGGCAAATTACATTCGGTAAGAGCAATGAAGATTCTCATGTCTAATTTCTAAAAAATAAAATGTGAAATGTGGTGAATAGTCATATGATAGAAGTAGCTCATCTAATTTCAGATGTTCTTTTTCCCAAAGTTTACATTTCCATATAAACAATCGCCCCATGGAAACAAAAAAGAGATTGTCGTACTGTTACTTGTAGAGCTTGGAGTACCAGTCTCAGCATTGCATGGCCAGACTCTGCTCTGCAGGAGATAAGCAAGGCCCTTTATTACTGTCAACTAGTTGACACTAGATAATAGAAGAGATTTACATTGAAAATCATTTATTTGTTCCAGTAAATATGAGAAAGAAAAAAAAAAATCAGCGGCGTATTTATTGAAATTATTTCTGAAACCCCCTAATCTAATTTGTAGTCAGTATCCGGCAGAAATGTTACATTTGAACATCTTGAAGGTGAATACCGTAGTGGCACTCAGCATTTATCTGAATAAAAATTTCCATATTAAGGAAATAAATATATTATATTGTAAAGGATTATTTCATTATAGTTTATAATAAGGACAATTTAATAAACATAGATCAAATTATCTGTAATTAAACAAAAAATAGGTAGTAGAGACTGGAATATATTTCTGTTTGCTTGGGCTTGTCCATTTAAAGCAGAAAGGGTTTAAATCTACTGCACATTAAATAAAATATTAAAGGGGTTGTCCGGTTTTAGAGCTGAACCTGGACATATCCCTGTCTTTGCCCAGGCAGCCCCTCTGACATGAGCATTTCATGCTCCGATGCTCTCCCTTGCCCTGTGCTGTATTGTGCAAGGCAAGGGCTTTTTTGTATACAATTTGCACTACTAGGCGGAGGGTACCACCTAGCAGTGTTTTCGGTTATGTCACCACCATTGATGGGCGGGCTTTAGGGCTGCCCTAGCTTTTTTACACTCTAAGGCAGCGCTAAAGCCCCCCCATTGGTGCTGGTGAAGTCACCGGGGTCACTGCTAGGTGGAAGCCTCCACCTAGCTTTACCGATGGAGAGCCCGGTACATCACCGGATCTCCAGAAAAAGCCTTTGCCCTGCGCAATTCAGCGCAGTGCAAAGGAGAGCATTGGAGCATGAAATGCTTCCATGCTCATGTCAGAGGGGCTCTGACCCCAGACAACCCCTTTAAAGAAGGGCAACAGAACCTGAGGAAACAGAGTCTGACACAGGAAGTCAATGAACCCCAAAGAGAGGAATCTTGAGTCACATTCTGCTCCTTTAGGCTCTGAACTAAACATAATTCAGTGTAGAACCTCATCTGAAGTGGAAGATTAAAGATAAAAGAAATACATTACAAAATTACAGCAACCTTATTATTGTAATGGGTTTTGATGTAAACTGGAAAATGCCTTTAAAGGTGTTGCCCAGTATTAGAAAAGCATGGTTGTTTTCTTCCAAAAACAGCACCACTCTAGTCCACAGGTTGTATGTAATATTGAAGTTCTGCCCCACTGACTCCAATGGACACAAGCTTTAATACCAGACACAACCCAAGGACAGATGTGGTGTTCTTTTGGAAGAAGGTATCCATGCTTTTATAATCCTGGACAAGGTGTTTTCCAGTTTACATCAACCTCCTTTAAAAAAATAATGAAAGTTGCTGTACTTTTGTAATGTATTTCTTTTACCTTTCATCTTCCGTTTGAGCTGTGGTCACATGACCATGTCCATGCAGCTCTTTCTTATTTCCTGTGATGTTATGTCTATGGGTGGGGCAGTGATAGGGGAAGGTCTATGTAACTATCTGGGTTGATGGAGCTATAAACAAGCTTGATATTGTAACGGGCAGTGCTGGCGCTGTGGCAGAGATAGGAGAAGTGCATCAGAAATGCAACAAGACATGCTGCATATAATGGATTGAAACAAATTAAAGTGATTGGTTCAAATGAAAAAAAAAAAAAAAAACATTTGGTAAGATGTACATGAGGTAGTCACTGCTGTACATGAACATATCTGTTTAAAAGCACAGCAGTCTTGGAAAACCACATAGTGTATGTGAGTCAGTGGCCCATGGAAGGGTTATTGGTAAGAGTCTATGGCAATGATGCTGCTGGGAGGTGGGGATTTTTCCCACCAATGCCTGGCTTTGTTACTTTGCTATGTGACCAATGATGACATGACGGCAGTGATGGGCATGATCTATAGACATCAGACTGATCTGTGAACCTCAGACTGCGGCCTGAATAGAGGCTCACAACCGAGCCCTGAGGAGAGAGTTGGCTAAGTGAGTGACTGGTAGGACAATTGAAGGAGGTAAGAGAAGTGTCGCTCAAGAGAAGGGTGATGATAACATAGCCAGTATGCAAGAGAGAAAGCAGTGCAGTGTCTTAGAATGGAGCTGATTTAGTCAGTCCCAATTTAACATCTTCCCAACTTGTGCCATACATGTGTGGTATAGTTGGTTATATAGCCGCTGAATTTGTGCTGTTTCACACAGCAGACATCTGGGGCTAATGTCTTTGATTGGCGATAACGCTGATCATAGATATTTAAGTCCTCAGATGAACATGGTTAGTTGTAACCACTGTATCTGAGATGATTTTTATCCTGGAGTGCTGCTCTGCTGCCTCCTGAATGGCTTCCATTTGCTGAGATCGGGGGAGCTGTTAGTTGGTTGTAATAGGTTGGAGCCTTTATGAGACTACCAGGGCTATCATAGGTATATTTCAATGTAGGCCTGCAGGTAGCAGCACTGAATTGGAATGTACTGTATTACATATACAGGTGGGCCATTTATATGGATACACCTAAATAAAATGGGAATGGTTGGTGATATTAACTTCCTGTTTGTGGCACATTAGTATATGGGGGGGGACTTTTCAAGATGGGTGGTGACCATGGCGGCCATTTTGAAGTCAGCCATTTTTGATCCAACTTTAGTTTTTTCAAAAGGAAAGAGGATCCTGTGACACATCAAACTTATTGAGAATTTCATAAGAAAAATAATGGTGTGCTTGGTTTTAACGTAACTTTATTCTTTCATAAGTTATTTACAAGTTTCTGACCACTTATAAAATGTGTTCAAAGTGCTGCCCATTGTGTTGGATTGTCAATGCAACCCTCTTCTCCCACTCTTCACACACTGATAGCAACACCGCAGAAGAAATGCTAGCACAGGCTTCCAGTATCCATAGTTTCAGGTGCTGCACATCTCGTATCTTCACAGCATAGATAATTGCCTTCAGATGACCCTAAAGATAAAAGTCTAAGGGGGTCAGATCGGGAGACCTTGGGGGCCATTAAACTGGCCCACGACAACCAATCCACTTTCCAGGAAACTGTTCATCTAGGAATGCTCGGACCTGACACCCATAATGTGGTGGTGCACCATCTTGCTAGAAAAACTCAGGGAACATGCCAGCTGCAGTGCATAAAGAGGGAAACACATAATCATGTAGCAGTTGAAAGGCCCCCAAGGTCTCCCGATCTGACCCCCTTAGACTTTTATCTTTGGGGTCATCAAAAGGCAATTGTCTATGCTATGAAGATACGAGATGTGCAGCACCTGAAACTATGGATACTGGAAGCCTGTGCTAGCATTTCTTCTGCGGTGTTGTTATCAGTGTGTGAAGAGTGGGAGAAGAGGGTTGCATTGACAATCCAAAACAATGTGCAGCACTTTGAACACATTTTATAAGTGCTCAGAAACTTGACAGAAGCAGACACTTAATGTGTTACATAACCCTCTTCCCATTGAAAAAACTAAAGTTGGATACAAAATGGCTGACTTCAAAATGGCCGCCATGGTCACCACCCATCTTGAAATGTTTCCCCTCTCCCATATACTAATGTGCCACAAACAGAAAGTTAATATCACTAACCATTCCCATTGTATTTAGGTGCATCCATATAAATGGCTCACCGTCCATATTACTGTATTACTTCACAGTAGTGCATGTGGCAAAAGCAACCTAATAATTGCCCATTAATATCCTCTAGAGGGGCTTACAATTAATAAAAATATACAAAAAACCCCAAAAACAATAAACATAAATAAATAAAAATTAAAATCATCCCCTTTCCCCACAATAAAAATAGCTCTCATGCACTGCTGCTTCCCCAAATGCATACATTATTAACTATTACTGTTATTCTATAACCACACAGTTGGGAAACTGTTCAATTTAAGTAAACCAGCATATAGGTGATCAGTACAGTCATGGCCAAAGGTTTTGAGAATGACACAAATATTATATTTTCACATGATCTGCTGCCCTCTAGTTTTTATGTGTGTTTGTAAGATGTTTTTATCACATACAGAAAATATAATTGCAATCATATTATGAGTAACAAAAGCTTATATTGACAGTTAGAATGAGTTAATGCAGCAAGTCAATATTTGCAGTGTTGACCCTTCTTCTTCAGGACCTCTGCAATTCTCCCTGGCATGCTCTCAATCAACTTCTGGACCAAATCCTGACTGATAGCAGTCCATTCTTGCACAATCAATGCTTGCATTTTGTCAGAATTTGTTTGTCCACCCGTCTCTTGATGATTGACCACAAGTTCTCAATGGGATTAAGATCTGGGGAGTTTCCAGGCCATGGACCCAAAATCTCTATGTTTTGTTCCCTGAGCCATTTAGTTATCACCTTTGCTTTATGGCAAGGTGCTCCATCATGCTGGAAAAGGCATTGTTGATCGCCAAACTGCTCGTGGACAGTTGGGAGAAGTTGCTCTTGGAGGACATTCTGGTACCATTCTTTATTCATGGCTGTGTTTTTAGGCAAGACTGTGAGAGAGCCGATTCCCTTGGCTTAGAAGCAACCCCACACATGAATGGTTTCAGGATGCTTTACAGTTGGCATGAGACAAGACTGGTGGTAGCGCTCACCTCGTCTTCTCCGAATAAGCTGTTTTCCAGATGTCCCAAAAAATCGAAAAGGGGATTCATCAGATGAAATGACTTTACCCCAGTCCTCAGCAGTCCACTCCCTGTACATTTTGCAGAATATCAGTCTGTCCCTGATGTTTTTTCTGGAGAGAAGTGGCTTCTTTACAGTCCCTCCTTGAGACCAGGCCTTGCTCCAAGAGTCTCCGCCTCACAGTGCGTGCAGATGCACTCACACCTGCCTGCTGCCATTCCTGAGCAAGCTCTGCACTGCTGGTAGCCCGATACCGCAGCTGAAACACTTTTAAGAGACGGTCCTGGTGCTTGCTGGTCTTTCTTGGGCGCCCTGGAGCCTTTTTGGCAACAATGGAACCTCTCTCCTTGAAGTTCTTGATGATGCGATAGATTGTTGACTGAGGTGCAATCTTTCTAGCTGCGATACTCTTCCCTGTTAGGCCATTTTTGTGCAGTGCAATGATGACTGCACGTGTTTCTTTAGAGATAACTATGGTTAACAGAAGAGAAACAATGATGCCAAGCACCAGCCTCCTTTTAAAGTGTCCAGTGGTTCTCATTCTTACTTAATCATGACAGATTGATCTCCAGCCCTGTCCTCATCAACACCCACACCTGTGTTAATGGAGCAATCACTGAAACGATGTTAGCTGGTCCTTTTAAGGCAGGGCTGCAATGATGTTGAAATGTGTTTTGGGGATAAAGTTCATTTTCTAGGCAAATATTGACTTTGCAAGTAATTGCTGTTAAGCTGATCACTCTTTATAACATTCTGGAGTATATGCAAATTGCCATTATAAAAACTGAAGCAGTAGACTTTGTAAAAATTAAGATTTGTATCATTCTCAAAACTTTTGGCCATGACTGTACACTAATACACAGGCTAGGACAACAGTTTACCTGTGAGTGCTAACCTGAAATTGAGAGTCAGGACTCAATCATTAGTTTCTGTTTATTCTATACCCACACGGTTGGAATTACATTTTTTGGGGGACTTGTTCAATTTAATTAAACTCTGTATAGATGATCAGTACCCAATTCTCAGACTAGGGCAACAATTTACCTGTGAGTCATAGCATGAAATTGAGTGTCAGGCCTGAAAATGTCCATTTAGTTTATTTTAATTTTATTTTTTGGGGGTTGTTCAATTAAATTCAACCAGCATACAGGTGATCAGCAACTGGGTATTGCATAAAATTATTTTCCTTTTATTTCTACACATTTTTCCAATCAGTTTTTTTGGGAAAGGCAACACCACAGCAATAAGGGCAGGTCCCTTTGACACCCCCTTAAGATTATATCAGCTTGGCTCCCACAGCAAGCACTTATCCAGCTCTTCCTCCATTGACACGGTGCATCCTCAACAGCAGCAGGGCACAGCATCGCTCACACTATCCCTTCCTCCTATGAAATGTGTCAGGTCAAGCATTGGCATTCCATGTTAGAGCTGATCGGCATGCAGGAGTTGCTAAAATACATCAAGCAGCAAACATCCCACTGGCTGTCACCCTGCTGACTCTTACTGGACAAGGTGGTTAGCGACATTTGGTGCAACATCCTGGCCATCCTGAACCTGGAGGAAATAACACATGTTCCCTCATGGCCTTTTCTCACTTGATGAGGAACGTTCTCCTGGACTGCAGCATAATAAAGGTCTGGAGCTACATTGCTTAATCTGTGATGATCCAACTTGCTGGAATTCAACATTGCACATGTTTGAGCATTTGTACAAACAGCAGAAACCCATTAATGATTTAGTCATGCACCAATCCACCTCATCAGGGAGCATGTGTTGTTCCCAGGTCAGGTAGTGGCAGCTCATGCCGTTCATACTGCAGTTGTCCCTCATCCACCTTATAAGTGTTTTTGAAGAGACGCTGACGCTCATGTAATAGATGGCAACGAACACATCTTGCTGTCACACTGTAGCTGTTGGGAACTTACAATGAGAAACATCCATGGGAGAGGAGGAGCTGACACTTGAGGAGGAGGAAGAGTAGTCAGAGTTGGAGGACCAAGAGGATGTTGATGATGATGACAGTGACACCGGCTACGGCACCCAATCATCTTAGCATGGGACAGAGATGGAAAAAATTGGTTCCTCATGCACACTGGCCAGAATAGCCACCTGTATACTCACTTGCTTGCGTAGTGACAAGTAGATCAGTGAAATCAAGCAGTCTGATGATTACTGGATAGCCATGCATTCAAACCCTCATCTCAAGGCAAAATGGGGGAATGTTTTCCACCCTCTTAAGGGGTGGACATATTAAGTTATAACCAGGAAACACTGTGTACACAGCTTGCCACAGATGATGGCGAGCAGACATCTGCCACCATTGTGTCTGAAAAGGAGGCCCCACTCCGCTCTCAGCAGAGTCACCACACTCCTGCTGCCACCAGCAGCAGAAGCCACAGCAGCAGTAGCAGCAGCCTGTTCAGTGTTCTCTAAATGTTGAAACAGTTTTTCTATGTGGCACGCCAGGCTGAGGCCAGTCAGTAAGCCAACAGCTCCTGCCTCTATATCCAGGTTCAGGCCTGGACACTCTGTCCAGTCTCTGGCACATACCCTTTTCCTTAACCTAATCTTCCACTAACCTGAACTGGCATAGCACTCTCTCTTTCTTCTATATTGCCCAGTCACAAGTGTCAACTCGGAGAGGGCTTTCAGCACTGCAGGGGGCCTGTTAACAACTAAATGGACCAAGTTGTCCTACTCCAGTGTCCATCACTTTCGTGAAAATGAACAAAGCCTGGATTGGGGAGGATTTTCACATTCCTCCAACTGAGACTCATGAATAGATTTGTCTCTACTGGCGGTGCCCCATCTTGCCACTATTGCTGCCTGCCTCCATCATGCCACCGCCACCATTATGCCACTGCCACGACGTACCAAACATCATGTTCTATATGGTTGCTGCTGCCTCCATCGTGCCACCACCACCAACATGCCACTGCTATGACCAGCCACAATCATCTTCAGTAAGGGCCCGTTCACACGACCATGTGAACGGGTCCGCACCTATTCTGCAAAATTGTGGAATAGGGGTGTCCTCGTTCACCTCTATGGCCGGCTCGCACGCACGGACAAGTATAGGCATTTTGAATGGGGCTGCCCGGTGTGTGTTCTGAGCGGTGCGGAACACACGCCGGGCAGACCCTGTATTATTGCGGGTCCGCAATATTGCGGACCCACAAAAATACGGTCGTGTGAATGACCTCTTAGGCTGCTGCTTGCCTGCCAACATGTACCATATGGCTGCAGCCACTACTGCTTGTGTTCCTCGTTGTTAATCCCCTACTGCTACAACTATTAACACAAAGCATTTGCCACTGATACCACTACTACAATTACTATTACTACTAATACACATAGACATCCGTTCTACTACCTTGTATGTTCCACGCTATGCTGCTTTTGCTGCAGCTACTTTTGCGGCTGAATGACACTATATCTGTACCCTCTCCACATCCATACTGCACTGCTGCTGCTCCCAATTAAAAAGAAGTTTTTTAGGCTTGTTAGCTACAAGCCACTTTTTCTTCTAATAATATGCACTTATGTGTGTTGTACAGGCATTATAACTCTGTCAAGGCATATTTTTGGATGTTTGGTCCTCCAACATGTGTTTACCCACAGCTGTGTATGTCAGAGTCACATTACTTACAATTGCTGTCATTGTTTTCAAGAGCTTGGGGAGGGGGAAGGAAAAAGAAAAAAAAAAACAAAAATAGACAAGTTTTCATAAAAACTAGGAGGCTAGAGGGGGGCATATACCAATTTTCATGGCAATTGGAGCAACTTTGGTTTGGCCCTAACTCATTCGGGTCCGAACCGAACTTTTTCAGAAATTTGGCACACCTGAACCAAATCTCGAGAGGTTCACTCATCTCTAGTCTTAAAGGCATAAAATAAGGTGATTCTGCAGGGGTTAATGTTCGAAATACCTTTCCTCCTATTATAGTGATATTGATAATGGATGAAGCGTGCACTATCCTCAAAAATATTGTTCTGTATTTGTTGTGCATGTGCTTATATTGCCTGTAATGAAATTCATAATACTCAATATATATTCCACAGATAGCATTTCACTTCACAGACAGATGTCCTGTTTGATGGTGTCTGAAAGATGCAGAATACAGCACGTATGACAAGACTCCTCTCCGAGACAAGACAACAAAATATTCCTTTATTTCTGCATGAGGAAAAGTAACCCATTATTTCCATCAATGACCTATCCCCGTGGTTTGCGGACTCGCTTCCCGCTAGAAAAAAATATATATATTGCACATGGAGGAAGAAAGGAAACGCTGAGCCGAAATGAAACTTCTCAGGGGATGCAGAGAGGAAGAGATGAGGGGTCACCAGTGGATGGGATTAATCTTGAGTAAGCTGACATAATGATATAATTTTCAATATTCTCAGATACTTTAAGGAAAGGGTTTCACGTCTTCTCAAACACTAGTGGCGAGGCATGACTGTATAAATAGACTGAGCAGCTCGGAGAGGTTCAAAGGGCTCTGGATCATGATATTATGTTATGAACAGGACTGCGGGGAATGAAAACTTTGTATTTTTCATTAAGGTTTATTAGGTTAGTTTGTAAAGGATTTGTCAGTGTTCTGGTATTGTGTATATAAACACAAGATATATAAATATAGTATATGGAAAAAAGCATTGGGACACATAAAAGGAATGTCATAAAAGCTCCTGTAAATGTAATGTGTAGGTGTAAACCAGTACTCTTGTCTAAACAGGATAGATAGATTGTAGTAATATGTTAGTATCTATCTCTGTCTATATTATGTATCTCTATGCCTATCTAATAACAAACAGTAGCTTACCACGTTCCCATGCTAAAAATCTATCTATCTATCTATCTATCTATCTATCTATCTATCTATCTATCTATTATATCTATTATCAGTACTAATGAATATAAATATTCTTCCTGCTTACCCAACAATTCATCCATTTATTATTATTATTATTATTATTATTATTATTATTATTATTATTTCTATTATCTATCTATCCATACAGTATGTATCTATCTATCTATCTATCTATCTATCTATCTATCTATCTATCTATCTATCTATCTTCAATCATCTACGTGTCTGTCCAGCCTCATAGTTGGCCTTGTGCCTTGGTTTTGGATTACACAAACAGTGGGGCTACAGATGTGTCCTTTCTGATACTTCACAAAGAACAGCTTTTCAAATTTTGCAATAGTCTGTAACAAGATTTCTATCCAAATCTATGTGCGGCCACTTGTGGTTGTGATGGGAACTGTAGCCTGTCAAGGGTTTTTCTAGCACATTAAATCTGTATTGTAGTGAATCAGTTTCATTAGATATCGGAGTCTGTAGCAACTACTGTAGAGATGAGCAACGTATTCAAAGATTTGATTTGGCTGCCTCGTAAAATTTTAACTTAAAAATCTGCTTTGTAACAAATTACTTCATCAAGAAGCGCATTTCTTTATAAGTAGTGGGTGCAATGACAGGGAGCGGCGTTTGTGTTGCCCCCCATCATTGTACCCCTTAGATGCCTCGTTCATAGCTGATGGCAGCACCTGACAGTAATAATACAGTGTAAAATTAAAAATAAATGAATAAAATCATACTTACCTCATCCATTTGCTCGCAATGGGCCAGCCACTACCATCTTGATTAAAGATCTGGCACAACATCTCACGCAGTCCGTGATGACATCATGTTGCCCAGCGTGGTGACGTCACCGCACATGGGATTTTGTGCGAGATCTTCAATCAAGATGACGGTGGCCGGCTCATCGTGAGCAAATGGGTAAGGTAAGCATGATAATTTTTTTATCTTTTACTGCCATTCAGGGAAAATCGATTGATTACCACAAAGCATGAGGAAATTTGGCTTTCAGTGAATCAAATTTTTCATGAAATTTAGATCAAAGTCCACTTCATGGAATTTGATTCACCTAACACTAGTGGCAACATATGAGCAAAGATAATAGGGACGTCTCTGTACTTTATGGATGAAAAAGCTACTAAGGAAATATCGGAAAAGTAAAGGCAAACAATAAGGACAATAACACATCTCGAAACAGAATATTTATTAGTCTTCTACCAATGTTTCAATGGAAGGAACAATCAATAGACTGGAGAGTATAGAGATTATGGTATGCGCCCTGCCACTCCATTCATTTGCCTACTTGGCTATCTCCAGTGCTGCCAGAACCCCCAGTGATCAGCTAGTTATACCCTGTGGATAGCAATAACTTGCAGACTTATTACAACCCCTCTATGATTGACATTAAAGGGGTTATCCAAGAGTATAAAAAGCCCCTCATACGCTGGGCCCCCCACACTGAATATACTTACCTGGCTCACCAATCTCTGTGCCGCTCCTGGACCCCTCACCACTGCTGCAGCTTCTCCCAGCCAGTGTGCGGATAAAATCATCTGGTGTCGGGGGGGCAGCCGATGGCACCCAGGGACAGGGACAAGCCTCCCTAGCATCGACAGGTGACGCTAGGAAGGCTCGTCCCCGTCCCCACCTGCCATTGGCTGCCCACCCAGCACCAGATATTTTCATCCAGGAAGGGAAGCAGCAGAGGCAGTACGGACCAGGAACGCCGCAGGCAGTAGGTAATATAGGAGGGCTTTTCATACTCTTTTATACTCTTGGATAACCCGTTTTAAGTTTAAGAATTGCATTTTATTCTTTTAAAATCTGTTTGATTCCATGAATATTATACCATTCAGTTTTGCTCTGACTTTTTGTCTAAGCTAAGACTCACAAAAGATAATAATATATTTAAGAATATTTCAGTCTTGTCAAAACTGAAATTCTAATTAAATAATATCACATGTATCATAGAGTATGTGACATTTCAGATATTATAAAGCTTCATCATTGTATTCTAGTCAAGACCAATCAGGATGTGCTGTGCATAAAGCATTAGGCTGTCCAGTCTTACTGACTAACAATACCAATATAGTCAGCTATGTCAGCATTAGGAGACATGCTTCCCTCTATTTAGATCTGTAGATAGAAGCTAGAAGCAACAATATAAAAAATCTAGTCCAATAAGTTTAATCTAGTAGAACCCAATGGTTCCATGTTGACAGACATGTCTCCAAAATATTAATTGAATATCAATTGTCCAAAATTTTAAACGTCTAAATAGATATGTTTAATGGACAATTAGTCTGGGGTAGAAGGTCATGTCAGTGAGTGGAGGTGGTGAAACAGTGGTACAGTCAATTTTCTTTTTTTGTTGTTTTTCAATATCCCCCTTCCAAAAATCAAAAGCCTTAAAAGACTTAAAGGCTATGTGCAGCAGGGCAATTTTTATGATTACATTTTAATCATTTTGGGCACAAAATGATTTTTCTCAATTGGTCTTTATTAAAAATATTGCACCGTTCTGTCACAAAGGGTTGACTGTTTTTGTTTTTTTCCAGCTGTGTGAATTAATACTTTTTACTTTCACTTTGTGCCGGTCGGTCATCTAATAAACTCTTATCTCTAAATTACTAAAAGGTCATAAACAATTATTTAAGCCACAATCTTATCAGTAAGATACAAATTGGGCTATAATGTCAGAGATAAGGAGCCATCAGCTGAAGTGCCTGATGGAACAGAGTGAAAATTCAGATTCTGTTATTAGTTAAACTGAAGTCTGCACAAAGAGAGTGGTTCAATATTTTTAAGACCAAATGACAAAAATGATATTTACCTTAAAATGAGTACCATGCAATAACTACAAAAATGCCTCCAAATGTGTACATAGCTTTTAACCTTTAACCCATAAGTGTCTTATTTTTATGTCAATGCGACTGTGTGAGGGCTTATATTTTGGGGGTCAAACTGTCATTTTTATTGGTGCCCTCCGACTTTTATCACTCTTTATCACATCTGTTTAAATCTGAGGTGACCAAAAGATCATTGGTAAATGGGAAAAATTATTATTTTTGGAAATGTAAACTTGTTTTTCTTATGTTATATCCTACTAGAGGGATAATTTCTAAATTACAATGTATTGCGTTTTACTGTTATCTTATGGTAGGGTGCAATAGAAATAACTAGAGTGCCTTTGTCAGATCCCCCGGTTCCATTACAACTACATAGTATCCTGCTCAGGGGCGAGGGTGATATAGTGATAAAGAGAGCTCCTCCTTCCTCTAATCACTTAGATGCTCTAGTCACTATTGATTGTCGCATCAATTGATATTAAAGGTCAGGAAAATTAACTGCAAGGGTATCAACTTTTTAATTAATTCATCTTCTGAAATGTATGTAACTACATATGTAGTTCAGGTTCTTAGCCCTTTCCATACACTCCCCTGTAACATTTTATATATTGGAAAGGGTCAAAAAGCTGTTTTCATTGTCTGGAGATGACTTACAGATAGCTTGAGTTTCATTGTATCTCAAAAACGTCAAAGTACTAAAAAAAAAAAAAAACAGTAACAGACTATTGCATCAGACAACACAGGGTTTTAGCAGTCTTTAACCATGGAGACAGTTAGAATTAATAAAAGTCTCAAACAAAATAAAAAAAACTGAAGAATACTTTTAATTGACATATACACAAAGTTACTTTTTCCAATACAATAAGTTAATTGAAAATATGGACTTCCTCTTTAAAGAGCTTGATTCAGACCGCTCTGTACACTGTGTATTGGCTGTGCCTTTCAATTGAAAGGGAGCTGAGCTGCACCACGCCGGCTCCAGAAACTACATATTGTACTGAGCCTTCTACTTCTGCTCTGTGCACTGTATCGATTCTGGCACTGGCTGCAGGTCATAGCTGGTCAGTGGGGGTTGAGGAGCCAGATGTCAGACCATCATTGACCTGATGTTGATGACCCATCATCAGTATCTGAATCTGGACAACCCCTTTAACCCTTTCTACCCTGGAGGGTGTTTTTGCCTTCCCAGAACCATAACTTTTTTACTTTTCTGTTCACATAGCCGTATGAGGGCTTGTTTTTTGCGGGACAAGTTGTAATTTCCAACGCCACTATTTAATATTGTATATGATGTAGTGGGAAAAATTAACTCCTAATTAATCCACATTACATTCTGTTAAACTTCCTCATATATGTTGGATCTAGAAACAACCGTGACCGCATACCATTCAAAATTAATTTTGTTCCATGCATTTGTATAAATATATACTGTATCTGTAGATACAAATATGAAAGTATCATCCATTTACATTTTTTTCCTAAACCACACTTCCCTTTATTTCTTATGATGATGTCTATTTACTTAGAGGCATTCCAACACTCATGGACTGGCTCCCTAGTCAATGAGGCTAAACCATTATGCGGGCATCTACTCTAAATTAAAATACAGTAAGTACTTTTACGCCATAAAAATTTATTGCCTGGAAATTGTAACTTTCGCTAAAGGCTCAGAATCGACAGTAATGTACCAGTGATTTGGCAGGAGAAAATACAAATATACAAATTATTACAGAGTTCTGGACGATGGTGACAATAATAGAAATGTGAATAAAAACAATTCATTGTGAAGATGAAGTAAAACGATTTCACAAAGCTCACAGCAAATCTTACAAGTACTGCGGCAGATTAAAAATGCACAGAAAAATAACATGGTAGAGGTGTATAGTATGATTGTGGCATCTGAGGGGTTTAACAGCAGGGATCAGAGTTATCTCCAATCACACCCGGCTGTTGGTGGATACCCAGCTCTTTAACCCACTTCATACACTTATAAGCAACTAGGAGTATACACATACTGTATCTCAGAGAGCCCCATAGCAAAACTTAGACTGGATACCCTGCTCCACCCAGTTTCCCAATATGCATGCACAGGCAAGTGAAATACAAAGACTGTCTCCCCATATTTCTGATTAATTGACCTTTTTTATTAAGTGAAAGACATTTAAAAAAAATGTAAAAAAAAAAAAAAAAGTCACCCTCACCCTAAGTATAGCACTTATTCTGAACACCATGGGAGAGATTTATCAAAGTCTGTCTTCATTTGCATCTGAAAACAAGCTCCAATGAAGATAGATGTGGCAGACCTGCTTTCCCCATTCATTCCAATCCCTCACCATGCCCCCTTTTCAGAAATTGGCAAGAGCAGTGCAGAAACATCACATGCAATAAAATAAGTCACAAAAGGCATCTAAAAGGTTTGCAACTTTTTTTCACCAAAAAAGCAGTGCAGTAGATAATAAATCATCCCTTTATATTTCTCAGTGTATTTTTATCAGATGACTGGCATATATAGATTGATAAATCTCCAGCTTCCCTTCACACAGTATATATTGAAACTGTCCACCCGAAGTCACCACTAGGGGAGCTCAATGTATAGAAATTCATACTGTTCCACTAACTTTAATAGAAGCTGTACATAATCCCTGCAATTACCTCTCCCTAGTGGTGGCTACCTGAATATACAGTAAACCTATTTTAGGAACAGGAGAAACAGTTTAGCACTAGGACCCCCTCCCCTTGGGCCCATAGCAGTCACTTGATCTGCTTATATAGTAGGTATGCCACTATTAGCAACCAATGACGTCCATTGGCCACTAAGCCTATAGAAGAGAAGAGACGCTAAGCAAAGATCTGTGTGGTAGCTCTACATTGTTGTGTTGAAGTTTTTCACTTAGGATAGAATAGTCTGTTTTTTTCCCCACGATTCCATAAGTCTTGAGCAAATGGATAAGACCAGTTCTAATTGCTCCTTGGTGGTAAGGGCCTGTGCAGTACTCTTCTCTCAGGATACACCATATTGTTATCAACCAGTGGATATGGCACAAAGGAAATGGAAAAGCAATGTTTTGTTCTGTGTATACCTGTACCATAGTTGTGTAATGTTCAAGAACTGTACCGCTCTTTGCAAAGACTCATTTGCACCATTTTAACACTTTTTTACTGCGCTGGCCTTATTCATTAAGGACTTTGTTGCACCTCAATATGTTCTTGCAATCATTATGTGGCTTTCACTTCATATCTAATGCTTCTTTACACCTGCACAAGTTTAGACTAGACCAATGGATCATTTAGTGGACCGAGGCTCTGACACAATAATGGATCCCAGTGGTGCAGCGGAAGTCAACTGCATTAGGAGCTTACAGTGGAGCTAATGATTTGCCACAAGGGTTTGCGAAAGTGACTGATTCACAAAAAGAAACAGTGTTGTTTCCTCTGGTGCATCCAAACCTCAGTCTAATACTGTCCCTACATTTTCAAGCCAAATGACATTTTGGAATGTGAATGTGAAAGGGTTATTCCCACATTGAAGGGAATTTTAGGGAATGGTATTTCTTCACTTTATGATCCATGGAAGGTTTCACCAAAACGTATCCTAAGAATGAAGGGGTTGCAGCAAGATTTAGCGAGGCTACCATTTCTACATTTTCACTGCACAACTGTATTCTCAACATAGGGCCATGCTATAAGTACCTGCTGCCTCTTCAGTCTCATGATCGATGGATGAAGGTTAGACTTGGACCCTCATGATCATAGAGTGACTGGTTAGTGAAATGACATCCCTTTACAAGATGGCAATAACTTTTTAAACAGTGAATAGACACTGCTTACTCAGTGAATCTCTCAAAATTTGATTTGTGTTTAATTCAGCTGAATCATTTGAGAAAATTCTATTAGGGACCAAATTGTATTTAACCAAATCAAAACTTCTCAATATGCCTGGAAAGTGTATGACACTCTCATGACAGGTCTCCTAGGACTCATATTACAGTATTTCTATTTTCTCACTTAAAAAAAATAATAATATACAGTATATATATATATATATATATATATATATATATATATATATATATATACCCAAATCAAACCACCAAAAATTCAGATTTGGATCCATCTCAATTTTTTTAAAGAATGCAGGTCACATTCAATTGATTTGCTCATTTCTAAAGCTTACCTACATATACCACATAACAATACACTGGTTACTAAATACTGCTTCTCAATCTGTGGTTCTCTTGAAGTTGCAAAACTACAGCTTCAATCAAAGGCAAGGGCTGGAGAGCCGCAGTGCTTGCTAGGTCTTGTAGTTCATTAGTCACCGAGAATCTGATTATCTTACTTGCACAGTATCTTATTCTCTCTTGCCCTCGTTTCATTATACTGTGGAATGCACCTTCCAGCACATGAATACTGTACACTGAGGATATATGGTTCTAGTTTGAACATGTTATTTTACAGAAGAAAAGAAAAGGATATAATTTATTTTCTTCAAAGCTCCCTGATCAATCAGTGCTCAAGACAAGTCAAATCCCTTAACTCTCCTATGATATGCAGCATTTCCTTTGTGTAAGCGCTAACTCCAGGGAAGATGAATAGCTAGCCAGCCTGGATTTATGCTACCCAAAAGAATAAGCAAAAAGCACAGGGAAAGCAAATGGTTGTGTTGCTTGACAAAGAGGGACTGTCAATCGTGAGCCGGACTGTGCTTTCAGGATATGAAACCAGAATCTTTTTTCTTTGAGTCGTCTGTAAAATTGAAATATTCTCTCTTCGTATTGTGGTACAGTGACCACAATTAATTTCTCTTTTCTCCTCTATGTCTCTGGAAGCTGAATGTGATGGCTATGTACATTGTTCTGTTACTTTTGTTTTACTTTGAACAAATTTGGTTTTGTTTCTACTGTTCTGTAACAAAATAGAAATCACCAGCATGGAGCTTCCCCATGGGGGTCACGTTGAAACATTTACATGAAAAATGTTCTATGTTTTTTATCTTTTTGCCCAATAATATTATTATTTTTAGAATAAAGAGATTTCATCAGAAGCTTATGGCAAGTTAGGCTTATAAGGTACCTAAAACAGTACCATACACAGAAGAGAATGGGTGCTTTATCCAAAGATAGGCTGGTCCACCAAAAATGTTGAGAATCAAGTGATGGTCCTGGTTCTGACATAATATTGAGTTTCAATTAGAACAGGTCCACCAAGGTCCAGCAGAAGACAACATTAGTCATTTGTCTCTAGCTTCTATATTTTATGGATTGAATCACAAATAACAGATATTATAAAGTGACTTTTCACTCTGCATTTTTTTACAGGATGAATTTGCCATGGATTCCATGACAAAAATCCATGAGGAGGTCATGTGGAAACCACCTCTAATTGTTTTCAAGGTAAGGCCACGCTGCCATTCATGAGTCGGCAGCTTATTACCTTGACTGCATCAAAAAAAAAGGACATGTTCGTTGAAAACAATTGAAAGTGGTTTCTTCTTGGCAGCTTTTAGGTATGGATTCCATGCCAAATTTAGCCTGTAAAAAACTTTGTCTGAATAGGCCGTCAAAGGGTTTTCTTTGCAGGACATAAATGTTGATAGCCAATCCTCAGGATTGGTCATCAATATCTGATTGGTGTCAATCCAATTCCCAACACCACCACCCATCAGCTATTAGAAGATGCTGCAGCGCACAGATAGTGTTCTGTCCTCTTCTCTGGCCTGTGATGTAACTACTTGTCACATAGGATTTGTGCAGCTCAGCCCTATCCAAATTAATGTGATTGATCTGCAATACCAAGCGCAGACACTATAGAATGTATGGCGCTGTGTTTGGTATACTATGAAGATGCTACAGCACTGGTCTAAGTGCTGCAACTCCTTCAAAGAATTGACTGCTGGGAGTGCTAGGAATCAGATGTCCACAGATAGGATTTTGATGACCTATGCTGAGAACAGGTAATCAACATTTATTTCCTGGAGAATCCTTTTAATTATGCCCTGTATATAAAATTGTAAAAGTAAAATTTTCAACATAATACAAAGTAGGGATGTTATGTATAGGTTGAGAGGTGGTCTTCAGAATGATTTTCGTTGCTTGGCCCAATGACCCTTTATTCAAAAGGGATGCAAATGACCAACTCTATGCACAGGTCCAATAGGTTTTAGTCTGAAATACCACGGAAGCAATTTCACCCTTGGCTCAACATATACCAAGATCTGTGGCAGAAGATGCAAAGCTTTAAATAAAAAAACATGTAGAGAGTTATTTATGTTATATGTGTCCACTACAGTTGAGCGAAGAAAGTTTCTGATGCTTAATCCGAAGTCGCTTCATTCAAAACTTCGGAATAACACTTTACAGAGATTCATCTTTGTACATTATTAGAATGTATGGGCTCTGATGACACGAAGTAAGTTATTCACAAAATTATGCGTGACTTTGTTTAATAACTTTGGTAGTTGATTTTTAAAGTGGAAAACCACTTTAAAACTTAAAACCAAACTTGGCTTCAGTTCTGAAGACTTTGTGAATAACTAACTTAGGCTCATCGGAGCCCATACAAGTTTTGAACAAAACTACAGTACTTCGGATTAAACATCCGAAACTCGCTTCGCTCAACTCTAGTGGCCACCCAATGTTGGTAATGTGAATTGCTACCTGTTGAGGATTTTTCTAGCATGTAGCAATATTGTATTACATTTGTTTCTTGAGAAATTGGAGTCAGTAACAAAATTTGCAAAAAGGAACTGGAGTAGCACAATTTCCTTGGGGTCTTGAGTTCAGATACTACAAGGGATAGTGTGGATTCCTCTGGGCACTTTCCTTCTAGTCTCTACTTTCTTATTGGTAGGTTTATTGAATTTGCTAAATCTAGTCTTTGTGTGTACTCAGTGTTGGAGCACTTGTATTAAAATCGACTGATGCCAAAATTCAATGCAAGATATTTCAGACAAAGTATAGAGAAGAACTGAACACGAAGGAAGTAACATGCAACCATAAGTCACCATAACGCTCATAGTATGTTGTTATATGTAACTTTACATGCTTATTTTTCTTGTATCAAGTTGTCCTTTTAATTCCATGACTAAGACTTGCATAGCAGCAGGAAGTCTGTTCATTCCTTTGTGACTTGGTCAGAACTGCTCGAGGTTTCTCAGATAATTTACACATTTGAAATGGTTATGGTTCGTAAATGCTTATTTCCCAGCAGCTTTTCTTTAAGCTTGAATACCAGGTGAGTCCCATCATTCTTACAGAAGCCTTGCAGCTTCACTAGTGTAATATTACAAGACTGTGGTTCAATCTACTTGATTATAAAACATGAAAGGTCAAGTTGAACAAAAAAAGAAAAAGAATCGGGGGTGGGGGGTGTCAGTTATGGATGTATAGAGCAATTCACAAGTGAGAATAATTTACAGGCCCATCAATAGTAATATGAGAAAAAGAGGGAGATTGATCAAACACTGCATAACAAGAGATTATCCTGGGAAATATGTGTACAAATCCATTTTTTAATCTTTGTGATACGGTAATCTATTTTTATATCGGCCCCCAACACGACAGATGTTTTCATACCAGCTTGCAAAACACCTCTCTACAGTTATCAGCTGCTGATTCTTTTTATTTCATATCTACTTCTATTATCTTTATTTTTTTGGTGTGTTGTTAGCGCCATACACAGTTCAGGCTCACATTCTTCTATATCTCAGTGCTACTAATATGCAAAGTTTAGGCAGAACACCAATTTGCTAAGCAAGAAGATGTAGTAGATAGCAGTTTTGGAGCCCATGGAGGAAAATCTTTTGTCACCCATACAAGTATGTAGACACTTCTCTTTGTTCCTTGTTACAGTGGTGGCTACTCTACTCACCGGTCTCACAGACCCATCTTCTGTCATCCCCTTATCAATGTCTCCGGTTGCTGTGGTTGGTTTGTCCCTTCACTCAACCTACAGCTTGCTTGCCAGAAAAACCTCTCCTCACCTACTCATAGGGTGCATGTGCACGCTACTTCCAGGCTGGCTACCTTGGAGTACTTAAGACACCTTCCTTTGTGCCTGAGCAATAGGTTCCTATCCTGCTAGTATCCTGCAAAGGTGTGCTGTATTTTCTGCCTATTTCCGGTATTGTGACCATTTGTTGGCTGACCTTCCTTGTGCCTGAACTCCCTATTGAGCTTTGTTGCTCGCTCTGACCTCAGACAGTATTGCATGTACTCTGCCTGTCCTGACCTCGAATTGTCTCTGACTATGAATTTGCCTGATCTTCTTGCGCTATGTACCATTGTCTCTTGACCCCATGGTTCAGATGTCATACAGAGACTACCCCAGGAGGTAGCAGTTTGGTGGTTCCCCTGCAGCAAAGTCCAGATCCCTGTATAGGGGTTACAGAGCGAATGCCAGACGACATCCAGGATAACGCCTTTAGGAGTAATCCAAATTCAAATCTGTTGGTTGACACAGCAGAGTCACATCCAATGCCATAACTTTTTTACTACTGTATCCTCTTTCCATATACTTTCATTAATTCTTTAATCATCATTCTGGGTCATCTGGTCCGAAATATGTAAGAGGGTGTTCCTCTAAGCTGGCTTACTGAGATCAAAATGTCCACAATAGCTCACATGCAGACTAATAAGCAATAAGGACACACATATCTCCTACCTCCACCTACCATGTGTTGTTTGTGCTTTCTTTTTTTGATATTTCATGCACTAAGGTCCAAATACGATTGCTACTTCTTCACCTCATATAGCTACTGTTCTCCAGTCAATGGGGCCTAGGAGCCTCAATTTACTCCATGGCTACTGAGCGATGCCTAACACTAGCAGCTAAAAAGTGTTCTTCATCTGCTGAACTTGTTACCACATAGCAAAAGTTGCATTGCTCCCAGGTTTCAGTGATTTAACAAAAAAAGGGAATGAGAAATATGTAGATTCCAACACTTACTCCATTAATATAACCATTTGATCCAATTTAGTCTCATTTTATGAATACAACTGAAAAAATACCCTGTCTGCAGTAGAGAAAATGCCTGTTTAACCACTTCCAGTCTGCCCATTGACTATAAACGTCCTGGTAGTGGATCTCTATCTCTGAATGGACGTTTTAAAACGTCCTTGAGCTTTGCCCCCTGTGTGCAGCACCTGTACATAGAAGCTCCATGACTCAGCTGCCTCCTGACAGCCAAGAACATGGAGCTTTAACCTGAGACCTTTTTTCCTGGCCTCCAGGCTTTTGATCACTCTGACAAGCTGTCAAAGCCATCACAAACGCTTGTACTATCTCCCTCTCATTACTGACGGTCACAGAGCAGTTTACACCCACATATGGGGATGTTTCTGCAAACTTCAGAATCAGGAAAATAAATATTCAGGTTTGATTTGCGGATTACCCTTGCTATCTTATAGGAAAAATGAATTAAAAATTGAAAATCTGCCAAAAAAATATTTATTTTTAAATTTCACCTTCCTTCTGTTTTAATTCTTGTGGGAAATCTAAAGGGTTAACAAACTTTGTAAAAATCAGTTTGGATTACATTGGGGGCTGTAGTTTCTAAAATATGTTCATTTATGGGAGGTTTCTATTATTTAAGCCCCACAAAGTCACTTTAGAACCGCAAAGGTCCTTTAATATTAACTATTGGAAATTTTCAAGGGTTTTTTTTTCAGGATTTTCACATAGAATATTAGTATGAAACCACAGGGGTCTGATTGCCAGCATCCCCACTAATCAGATGTTTGAGAAAGCTGTAGCGTTCAACGAAGCTTCAGTGAGCGCCACAGCCTCCTTGGAGCTTAACAAGCACAGCACTGTCCATTTGTGTTTGGTATTGTAGATCAGCCTCATTCAGTTGAATGAGATTAAGTTGCATCTAAGCCACATGACCAATGAATGTGATGTCATATGGCCTAGGAAAAGGCCTAAGCTCTTACAGAGTGCCAAGGCCTCTTCATAAAGGTGATTGGTGGGTATGCTTGGAGTCAGACCTTCCCCTATCTGATATTGATGACCTATCCTAAGGGTAGGCTATTTATATCAAAATCCTGGAAAGCCACTTTAATCAACCATACTTCAAAGCTTCACTCCAGGCATTCCCTAGGCAAAAATGGAACAGATCAGCAGGAGATTAACCCTTGTCTTCTCTGCAAGATTTCTGAAAGCCTGTTTCAGGAACAAAAGGAGAATCCTGCAGACTTACAGACAGCGGGCTGAAATTATCTCATGTTTACTTGTATCATTTATTTCTAGCTTTAGTGCTCCTTTTTCAGAGATTGGAAATTTCCCAAAAAAATTGTTTCGGGGCCAGAAATTTAATTCAAGCTTAAATTGAAAATGCTTTAAATATAATGTATAATCTATCTCTCTCTCTCTCTCTCTCTCTCTCTCTCTCTCTCTCTCCCTCTCTCAAACAAAAAATGTCCAGAAACTAATCTTAAATTGTAACCACATTTACATTCTAAAGAATTGATTTGCTCATCTCCAGTCATTTTATGGGATTCTTTGATGAGCTCCCTCTAGTGGTGGAAGGTAGAATTGCATAAGAGGCTGTGTGATAACAGAACATTCTACAAAACTGCATTATAGGAACAGAAGCCAGCAAAGTAAATGGAATGTAGTTCACCAATCTTCTTCCGTTGCAGACTCTTCTGTTTCTATACTTTCTCAGTATCAAATGAACAATGATCTTCCTTATGAAAAGCAGAAACAAATGAAAGATTGTTCTGCTTCAAAGGATTATCCAGAAGTTATTGAAGTCTTTAAAGGGGAGTGTGACTGGTTCAGATATACTATACGTCTTCTCATAATTTATGGAAGTCGATAAATATTCCTTACGCAACATTGATTCTAATCAGAATGTAATATTGTCTATGTGTTTAAGTGCTTGCCTGGGTTATCACAGAGAATAATGTCTTTTTATAAAGCTTTAGGAGTGTCAGGCAGTAATTAATATATATGACAAATGCAAATGAGTTTCTTAAGAGAATTTAATAGAAACCTGCGCTTCATACAAACGCTTGCAGTAAATTTGCTGTGGAATTGGACGGATAAGTAGGTTATATGCAAATCCAGCTCTGCAGAAGGGAAAGTGGCAATTTCAGGATCAAAAGAAAGTGAAAAATGATTTTGTCAGTTGTACAAAATATTTGTAAGATGGAAGCTGATATTAAAGGTGCCAGTAAAATACACAACTGTGGAGAGGTGAGATGATAGAAGTATGCTCATATCAACTGGAAAATGACTGATCACAACTATTTATGTTTTACAAATAACCTTAACCAGCGTATAGTATTATCTATCTATCTATCTATCTATCTATCTATCTATCTATCTATCTATCTATCTATCTATCTATCTATCTATCTATCCACCGTATCTATCTATCTATCTATCTATCTATCTATCTATCTATCTATCTATCTATCTATCTATCTATCCACCGTATCTGTCTATCTATCTATCTATCTATCTATCTATCTATCTATCTATCTATCTATCTATCTATTTATCTATCTATCTCATATCTATCAATCTCCTATCTATCTATCTATCTATCTATCTATCTATCTATCTATCTATCTATCTATCTATCTATCTATCCATCCATATCTATTATGTATTCCATAGTCAAACAGCCACACAAGAGCCAAATCTATACCTGCCATTAGTATTTTGTGACAGCCAAGAGGAGCTCTTGATCACTGGACACAGATGTACCAATCTATTGGTTACATTACAACCTTCCTAAATTTTCCACTTGGATCATAATATCCTGAGAACAGTAGTATAAGATGATCATCTGTGAAAAAAATGATTTTGAGCCACTCTGTTGGGAGTTCTTTATAATATATGTGTCTATAGGTGACCACCCAGTAATTGTGATGTGAATTACAGCTTACTGAGGGTTTTGCAAGCACGTCTCAATAATGTATTGAAGTTCTACATTTGTGCAAAGATAAAGATAGACACATCCAAAAGTCCTATGATAACACAGACTTAAAGGTGTTATCCAGATATACCATATTTTTCACCCTATAAGACGCACCTACCCATAAGACACGCTTAGGTTTAAGGGGAGGACAATCAGACCAGCAATCAGACACCCAATGTTAATCGGACTTCAGCTCACAGCCCCAATCAGACACCCAAGGTTAATTAGACCCTCAATCAAACCTCAGATCAGACCTTCAATGTTAATAAGACACCAATAAGACCTCAGATCAGACCCACAATCAGACCAGCTCAGACCCCAATCAGACCTCACATAAGAGCCCAAATATAAATAAGACCCCCTATTCAGACCTCAAATCAACTCCCATGCCACAGATCAGTCCCCAGCCTCAGATGATCAGCCCCCTCACCTCTATTGCTCTACTTCTTCCTGCCGTTGGATGTGCTGTGACCTGACGTGCACAATATGATATCATATAATGCCCTCACTGTAATGGGAAGCTGACAGTGCGCTCCCTTCTTGCAGCGCCGCTGGTCTCCCACTTCAGTGCAAGAGCGAGGACGCGGCCAGGGTCCTCGTCTCCATAAAAAACGGCGTTCCTCCTATCCCTTAGGCAACGAGCAGGGAGAGGGCCTGTGTGCCGACCACAATGAGTTGGTGCTTGGATGTTTGTACTTGTTAGAGGCGGGTCACAAGACCCATTGATTAGGCCTATTTAAGCAGGCAACCTGCTGGCCACATGTTGCATGTGATTAGAGATGAGCGAAGCGATTCGTCGATTCGTTGATTCGTATCAAATCTTGGGATTTTTCAGCTGCGAAGCGAATCCGAATATTAGGTGGTTCGCTTCGCTTTTGTACGCATCGCTATGTAGTTTGTCCTCTAAATTATATGCTATTCTACGTATAATTTAGTTACTCTATACGCTGTTGCGCAGACTCCTCCCTGGTAGTTACTCTACACGCTGTTGCGTACGAATTCTATTCAGCGATGCAGACTCCTCCCTGGTAGTTCCGCCCACTTCTCCTGCGTGCCAGGAAGACGTGGCAAGTCAGCAGAGTAAGATGGCGGCGAGACAGCGAGGTCCTGACTGGGGAAGCATGTTGTGGGCAGACGGCCCCTATGAGGAGAAGGAACCGGAGATCTATCTCT
Source organism: Rhinella marina (assembly GCA_900303285.1). Taxonomy (NCBI): domain Eukaryota; kingdom Metazoa; phylum Chordata; class Amphibia; order Anura; family Bufonidae; genus Rhinella; species Rhinella marina. The sequence goes on from ONZH01020526.1 coordinate 227,935, forward strand.
CACAACTCAACAGGAAGTCGGATGAGGTGCCTGCTGAGGTGGTGACTCCACTGGCTGACAAGGCAGAGGCGGCAGGAGTTCCCGCTCCGCCGTGCAAGGACTACTCCTTACGCCAGAATTTGATGGTCCCTGAGACTGTCACCCGGAACGCCCAGACCCTCTGGGAATATAAAAAGCTGGTGGAGGAGTGGGTTGTTCAGGTGTTGGAGCACCGACGGTCCGGTGACCCTAAGCTGGAGCGCCGAAGGGGAACCGTTATTTGGTTCAACGTGGAGCGGGGAGTCGGTTTCATTGATTGTGATGAGGAGACGGCGGAGGAATTATATGTTAACCACCGTTCGGTTAAGCGGCTGTATCTTCCGCCTGTACGCCACAATCTCTACGCAGGGGATTACGTGGAGTATACCCCCATGAAGAGCCTCCAAGGCCCCTTTGCTACTGGGGTGAAAATCTTAAAGCGACCACCTACTCCTGCAGCGCCCCCGGAAGACTGGAGTGAGGAGGCCCAGGCCGCAGAAGAGGCTTGTGACCTTGAGACCTTGAGATTTAAAGAGAAATCCCAAGGTCAGGATCAGCCAGAACCCCTGATTCCTGATTTGCCGCCACCGCCACCGATACCACCGATCCTTCATGTGGGACAGATGACCTCGAACACTTTCGTGTACCATCCAACTGTGGTACAGTACCACTACCAACTGCCATGCCCATGGCAGTTGCAGGCCTCACAGTCCGCCGCTCGTGGAAGACCGTTACCATTGCAGCCTGAGATTCTGTCACCTGATATGCCGGCAGGAGGATCTGGCCACTACAGAGTGATGGGCAAGGCCAAAGTTACCACTGCCTTTGCCAGTGTGACAGCCCAGTCACCAAGAAGACCATCCTTGAGAGGTCGGCGGGGGTCTGCTGCCGCAGCCAGGGCCACTTTCATGATGAGGCAGGAGCGCCCTCTCATGTCCTTTAGCTCCAACAGCAGTGAGGAGGACCTGCTGGCCTTTAAGTAATTCCAGCAGTTTTTATGGGAACCACAACATGGACTTATCGTGAAGGGTGGGCACTAGTTGGCCCTTGTTTTTAGTTTTGTTGCCCCGCATTTGTCCTCACCCAGATGGCCATGGATTGTTAGGACTCACCCATCAAAAAAAAGTTTTTTTATCCAAGTTGCGCATACATGCGCCTCATCCCTTTTTCCCCCCTTTTCAGGTTATTTGGGGAGCCCCTCGAAAGAGGGTTTTTTAAAGGGAACCTTTGCTGCTATTTTTTTACCCATTAGGATTACAATTTTGCCTATGTGGATTACGAATTGCTACTGAGTTTGGGACTCTGCTCCAGTTCTATGACAAGCATCAGAAGAAAAGAGACTTAAACATGTCCGTGAGCATACTAGGTAGGTGATCTCTCCTCATACGTGCCTACGTATTACGTAATCGCTTAGACAATATAGTCCGCTGAGATTCGTAAGCTATTTGTACGCTCATGTGTACGTCTTCTAAGAAGTTGCGTACATTTTGTAAATGAACGATCGTTATTAGTGAGCGAATGTTCGCTAATAGCACATAATAACGTTTATTTTGTACGCAAATACAACAAATCTATTCGTCAAATACACGAATTTTAGGAAAAGTTCGGCAAATGTTCGGCAAATAATTTTTTCAATGATTCGCTCATCACTACATGTGATGTCTCATCACCTTTACCAGCGTAACTGTATTTTCATTGTGACTTCTGTTTTGACCTTGGCTTTGTACTTGACCTCAGCCTTGATTCCCCCAATGGTATTGACGTGACCTCCTGGCTCCTGACCCCGGCTCGTATTTGACTTTGCTTCTGATTATCCCTTGGTATTGGCGTGACCTCTTTGCTTTTAAGCTCAGCTTGGTGAAATTTGCTTGCCTATATGTTCTGTCTTTGTCTATTGTTTTCCCCTCCCTGTAAGCCCCAGCACGTAAGTAAGCTACCGTCCAGTTGTACACCATCATTTAGGACGGAGTGTGTAAGTAGACAGGGACAGTGGTGAAGTTCAGTTCAGGGCTACACTTTTCCTATACTTGACACTCACGCTGTGCACAGCCACAGCACAGTCAACAGCAAAGGACCAGGAAGCGGTGAGTACAGAGCCCGGGGAGTCCTGCATTCAGCGCTTACCGATCCTCCGTTACTAATGAGCGCTTCCACAATTCCACTTTAATGGGGGAAAAAGTGTGCATCTTATGCGGCAAAAAATATGCTATTTTTTTATTCTTTCCGTGTGCTTCACCTGCCAGGCCCTTCATCTTACTAATATACTTATGCTACTTTTTCAGTCTCACTCCAGAGATCAGAAGACTGGTCCTATGACTGTGCCCTCGATGGACACTGTATTTCATGTAACGTCATGACGAGGCCTCCCATAATGCCCCCCACCAATCCCTGCCCAAATGGTCATAATGTCAGACCCATGTAATCTTGAAACGAGATGATCAATGCTCTTCATCTACAAAACAGGATTGTCCACTGCTTGTCATATCAAAGCTGTATGGGTGGAAACATAAGGAAGAGACATCATTAGAATGATGGAGGGTGTAGTGGGTTAGTGGGTGAAGTTTTCTTCCCAGAGAAGGGTGTAGTAGGCATTTACCGTACATTTCTGGCTGATCTTGTAACAAACAGCACTATGGGGAATGTTGTGGCTGCAGCTCATTTACACCCACAACCAGGAACTTTGAGATGGAAGATGATTGAAGTGAAGACTCAGGAATAGTTGGCAAGTCAGCTTTTATGCTCTGTAGGAGGCTAGACAAGGTTTACACAATTAATTGCCATTTTTAGGATCCCCTCACAACCACTTTAAATTATGAATTAACAAGTACATTGTTTAAATTCGCAACATCTCCAAAGACTCCGATGAATTAAACAAATCCTTGCAAAAACAACCCGAACCCAGCACATTATAATTTGTTGGGAACAGGAAGTAAATAATCCCACCTGTATATTTTATTTTACCATTCCTCCGCTTTACTTAGCAGAAATAAATACAGGACCATAAAATGTCTGTCTTGCAATTCTGGAGTTCTCTGCGGATAAGCTCTCCTAAGTCATATTAAATTCAAAGATTACATATTGAGTTGAACTAGTTTGCAAATGTTACATTGTACATTAACTCCGGGGAGTATTTACAACCTAAACGCCACAATGAGAGTATAAAGATTTGCTGACAACACTGGCGTGCTGTGTGAACAGCAACTTTTAAAGAACTATGATTATTTCGACAACGGTGCATTGGGTATATCATTAAGAAGCTATTAAACACTATGGTTCTTCACAATTACTAATATTAATATTAATATTACTGTATTAAGGACTAGAAACCTGACAAGTAAGTATGAGCTGTCCTTACTAGCAGCCTCCATAATGAGGCTCGGATGGTAAACCACATGGAGAGAGGTATTCAGCTGTAGCAAACTATTCAAACAGGGCCACTAAAATCCAGCATGATAGCAATAAAGACAGATGACTAAAGTAGCGATTATTTATAACCCTGAGACGAGGTGGGGGGGGCTTATGTTCTGTATCGCACATATTGAAATACATAACTCAGGCAGGGATGTATGTTTTAAGGGGTTTTTCAGTAGGGGCAAAAGCTTGAATATTAATTGAATATAGAATAAACAATATTAAATCATGACATTCGTTAAAGTGCATCTGTCATGACATTTGATCATTCACAGTGGCGTACATATAGAAGTAAGGGCCCCATAGCAAGGATCAAACCAGGCCCCCCACGAAGGACAGAAGTGTTTCTGCCTAAAACCTTTTCAATGATCCTTGGGTCAGTTTTCCACTGCCTCATTTGCTAAAAGTTGTTCCTTTAGAGGGTAGAGTCCTGACCAAGTTTTCACCTCCAGTAGAAGAGGAGATAATCCCAACTAAGACTGGGCCCCCTCTTGCCCTGGGCCCCATAGCAGTCGCATGGTCAGCCGCTATGGTAGTTAAGCCCTGTGATCATTCAAAATAAACAGTCATGTATGTGGCTATGAGGGATATATCTATTAGTGTTGAGCGAACTTACAAGGTTCGGGTTATCTGAGAATTCCATTATGGATTCCGCTACCACGGACCATAACTTATGATCCGTGGTAGCGGAATCCATAACGGAATTCTTAGATAACTCGAACCTTGTACGCCAGACTTGAAAACACACGTTTTCTCAACACTAATATCTATATAGGTATAGTATAAGACCAGTATTCAGCATTCTTCAGTTTTCCTCTCTGCAGGCTCTATTATATTTCTTAGTGTTAGTTTTCCCTGAGCTCAGCTGCATGAAGTGTGGAAACCAGCTGCTATGATATCTCCCATACACAGCTGACACAACAAAGTGGAGATCCTGCAGTGCACTCTTACTAGCATAAGCAGCATGGAAGGCATTATACATCAGTAATGAGCAGTGTAGCTGTGAATCCAGCATTGAATACAGATTAAAAATATTAAACAATGTCATAAGTTAAAGTGTACCTGTAATGACATTTGACTATTCACAATAAGCTTTCACGTGGTTTCATGAGGGATAAATCTCTATATCTAGCCATTATAAGACCAGTATTCTGCATTTTCCAATAGCTATCCTTCCTGCATTCTCTATTGCATTTCTTAGTGTCAGTTTTCCCTGAGCTCAGCTCCATGAGGGGTGGAGACTAGCTGCTATGATGTCTCCCATACACAGCAAAAGCAAAGAAGAGCAGATCCTGCACTGCACCCTTAGGAGTAGAAGCAGCATGAAGTTCATTATACATCAGTAACGAGCAGTGTAGCTGTGAATCCAGCATTGAATACAGATTAAACAATTATAAACAATGCCATTAGTTACAATGCACCTGTCATGACATTTGACAGGGTAAAAGCTTGAATATCCACACTGAATACAGATTAACCAATATTAACCCCTTCCTACCCAACCTAAATTTGTGTGAGACGGTCAGGTATTTAAAAAGGGTGCCCAAGTGTGAATGCAGGCAACCGGGGGCACCCAGGACTAATGTATGCGATCAATGTTATTGTCGATCGCACATATTTAATCCTTCAGATGCCATGGCCAAATGTGACCACAGCATCTGGTAGTTTAAAGAACAGGAGTGCACACTATGGCAAGGATTGGGGGAGTAGGAGTGTGCGAGTGGCAGCCTCTGTCCTGCTGAATGAAAAGAGGCTGCCACACATGTGTTCCTATGGAGAGTGTGAAGTAGAACTGCCTTAGTTGCCCATAGTGTAACATAATGGGAATTTGATAGATTAGAGAATGGACAAGCTTATGCAGGCTAAGTGAATATATTTATTAAGCGATTAAATATACAATAACACAAAAAAAATCACATACTGAATAATAAAAAAAGTAAATAGACATCACTATCCTAAATATGCAACATACAATATGGGGTGGCACTCCGGTCACCATGTCATAGCACATGGATGACACCACAGGGTAGACATAGGGCAAATCAATACTTACGTCCTACCTAGAATGAAGTCTTCAATGGAGTGCCATGAGTGAATGTGTGTCAAAGAGTAAACATTTTACCTCCTTCTCCAGTGTTCAGCAAGCATGTCTCTGAGATCAATCAGGAATGTGGGTGCTATCAGCACAATGGAGGATGGGTACTAGATTACATGGTACCTCATTACAAAGAATGGTAATAATGAAAGGGAACAGAATGAACCCTTATGATATCAGAGGTTTTTTCATTTTTGTGTTTTCATTTTTCTTCCCTATCTTCCTTGAGTCATACTTTTTTTTTTTTTTTTTAAATTTCTGTTCACGTAGCTGTATGAGGGCTTATTTTTTGTGGGACAAGTTGCACTTTCTAATGCCACCATTTATTATGGCATGCAATGTAGTGGGAAGTGGTAAAAAATTCCAAATGGAGTGGAATTGGAAAAAAACAAAACACAATTCCTCCACCGCTGTATGTGTTTTGTTCCCACTGCATTCCATTTGCAGCAAAACAAAGCCATGCCCTTTATTCTATGGGTCAGTATAACTACAACAATACACCATATGTATAGGTGTACAAAGTTACAAAATTTTGATATACATTATCTTGGGTTGCTGTGTCCCTTCCTCATTTTCCTATTTCCCTTGTTTTAAAATTTGGTCGCCTTTATTATCACCCCTAGTATCCACATTTACATACACTTCTGATAAGGATCTCAGTAAACTCATACTGTGGGGACAATTCGGTTTCTATTGGTTAGGATAGAACACCCCCCCCCCCCCCAATTCAAATACCTTTAATATATTCATGTTTTTGCTTATTTTAATTTGCCTTTCTGTTCAATGTATTAATATGGTTATTAGGATTAGTAATTTCCCAACAATCAGTTACAGTTTATAATTATGGAGTCACAAAAGAGAGGATTGATTTATGGATGCTTAATTTAAGTGTTAATCCCTCTCTGGTTGCACATCGTAAATTTTATCAAGACCTATCAACCTGTGTCTCATTGTTCATGAGGACTTATTATTCTGCCTATGTTTTGCTTTGTTATTGAATATCCATGAAGAGCTCAGTTCTTACTGAGGGAGGTATGAAGCCTTCAAATACATTTGAGAAGATCTTAAGATTTAGGACACTTTTATTTGAACACAGGTCATTTTTCAAACCTGGTGCAAGGGAAAGGTACAACAGCTGGCCATAGAAACAAATCAGATTCTGGAACTCATTTCTGAGAGACCCTTTTGGAAACAAAAAGGCAATCTCTAGGCAATTACTACACCTTTCCTTTGCACTAGTTTTGATAAATCTTCCCTATTATGACTATAAAGCTTTAAAGCCCAAGTGGCTCTTGAGCTTCAGTCATATTAGTCAATCAGTTCCTCTTTTAATTTTGGCTTGAACTCTACTAATGTGCTAGCATTGGGTTTTGAGTTGGTCTTCCATAGGCTAAGGAGGAGATTATTATTTTACTGCTATGTCATGAATTTGGTATTAAAAAGTGGCAAAATTCAGTTTTGTGACTTTTTAAATGCTATTGTGACTTTTCTAGTTGCAACTGGCATTTTTACACTGCCCTCGCCATTGACCAATACATTTATTTTTAGTTGTGCCAGTAACAGCTGGAGTAGATTTAAGTCTAGTGCGTGGACGTGTAGAGCAGATATTCAATATGATCATGCCTGCACCTAGTTAAAAATGAAATGTCTGTTCTTGTAGCACAGGGTCAACCCAGACTGGGGCAGCACACATCAGTCTAGACAAATCTGTCAAGACCAGTCAAGTCTTATCTGGATAGTATTGACAGGAGTGAGAATTGAAAGTAAAGGTACTTTCACATCGGCACGCTGTTCTGGCAGAGAAGTCTGTCGGAATTCTCCGGATTTGGTACTGCTGGATGCGGACAGAGCATCCACCAGTCCCATTAAGGATAATGGCGTCTGATGGACATCCGTACACATTTCGGCAGACAAGCGGAGAACCGACCGGACACAAACCGTTGCTTGTTGTGGTTTCTGTCCAGTCAATTCTCGGCTTGTCTGCCCAGAACAACCATGCCAGAGTTTCACATAGTTGAGAAAGTAGCCTAAGCAGAAGGTCAGTGTAAACTTCATCCTGAATTTGCAAACTAGGAATGCCCATGATTTAGTCAGAATCCATGTTTGCAACCAATCGTCTTTTGCATGGACCAATCATTAGGCCAATTATGAGAGAGGAGCATTTGTAGAAATTCCTGATAATTCACCTGTAAAGGTGCAAGTGATCACAAGCAAATGGATGTTTATTGGGTGATCATATGTTCCAGTCAGCACTAAAAATCATTGTTTTTGGTCAGCAGATTGTCCTGTATAAACGGGGATCTGATGCCCAGAGGCAGTGATTTTCTATTGGGACCAGCGATCACAATAGCAATTGTTTGCCCATACAGCGGAGATGATCTCTGCATGTAAATGCAGCTTAATCTTCTCTGATGATCAGGCAATTATCTAGAATGTTTGGTGCATTCCGGATAACTGCCTGTAACATTGGTCCATGTAAAAGGACCTTTTTCCCAAACGTGAGACAGAGGGCTCAGAAGACAATCCAGGGGTCAGGAACACAGAGTAATTAATCAGAAAATGCAGGAACAGGGAACAAGGAACTTAGCTAGTGAGCTCAATAAAGACTGTCAATGGAAAATGATCAAATACAGTAGGAGGATTTAAATAGAGACAGAACCTGATTGGTCTGGTGACCTGACTCTAGGTAAGCAGAGCAGGTAATTGAGAAGATGGTCTGTCATTCAGCCCACTGCTCCTTTTCCTCAGTGCACATGCATTGCAGGGAGAATGCAGAGCATTGTGCTCTGTAAATAAGGACACAGCTGTGTCACGAGGGGCGTTGCTTAGCAGTGTGTCTCTCCCTGTGCACGGCTGCTGGGGCTAAGGATCACACCACTGGAGCCTGTAAACCTGTAAGTAGTGGGTGCAATGACATGGAGCGGCGATTATACCGCCCCCGTCATTGTACCTCTAAGATGCCACGTTCATACATGATCGCGGCATCGGATAGCAATATTACAGTGTAAAAAATAAGAATCATACTTACCTCATCCATTTGATTGCAAAGAGTCACCCAACGCCATCTTATTCAAAGATCTAGTGCAAAATCTCATGCGGCCCGTGATTTTGTACAAGATCTTCAATCAAGATGATTGCGACCAGTTCTTCATGTTCAAATGGATGAGGTAAGTATGATTTTTTTAATATTTCTTACCACCATTCGATTCGCTACCACGAAGCACAAGGAAACTTGGCTTTGCTGCAAATCAAATTTTCGCTGACATTCAGATCGAAATCCACTTCGTCCAGATCAATTCGCTCAACACCAATGGCTATTCATTTGAATGTTTGCCATACATTACCACAATTTGTGTTTGTTCTGGAAAAATATTGTCATTTTGTTTCTCATGGAGCCAACGCCAACCGGTTTGCTAAATTATTGTTCCCACTCTGATATTTTATTATGGAAAGATTCTTCCATAAAGGAAATACTAAAAGTAAAAAACACCTCTGTAATACTCCATCTAATGGAAAATGCCACAGTTTCTGCTAAATTTAACATGAAACTTTTTTATGCTTTCATATGAAATCAGAAGCATATGAAGATACAATAAAGACCAACAGGCAAGTGTGGATGCCACTACGCTACCATATTATGGATCCATACATCGTATGTAGCTGTAATATCATTGTATGAATCTTTACCAATGTAGATATCCCTCAAAGCAAATTCTACTCCTAATGCAACTTGTAAATATTTGCTTCTTTTACTTTCCTTCTTCCAACAAATAAAAAATCAGTAGTTTCCAAACTGAGAAGAAAACTAGAAATCTATGTTTTGCACTCATAAAATTGTACGCTCTACCTGGGCAGACTTTATGCAGTAAATTCAGCATCGTGTTCCCTCTATGGTGTCTTAAAGCAAAGGCCATCACTCTTCTTAATTAAGGCTTTTCATAGGGGCTCCAACTAAAATCACCATAGTTGCCTTTTCTGGCTCTCACCTGATTCTAATTAGGCCCCTTGGAACATTAACTTGACTTTTTTTTTGTTATGATGCATCTCATTAGAAAAACAGATAAGGGCCAAACTAATTCATGTTGTGTAAAAACCATACGCAGGGCATGCAAAACGAAGCAACTTTGTAATGAAAATGAATAACTAGGATCATGATTGCAAATTACATAATATTAATGAATGTTGCCTTTAGATAATTAAGCATGTCAGCAGATTTGTTCAAGCTTTAAAGAAAGCCTGGTGCAATTGTTTGCATGTGTTTGATAGGGGGGAGGGGGTTACCTCACCTGTTTGTAGAATTGGCACAAAACCAATATTTGACCATCTTCCATGAGCCATAACCTGTACCTCTTGTGGGACCTCAGACCCAGGCAGCATGAAATTGAATACACTGGTATACAAAGTTGATTGATACAGTAATCGAAACATAAGAATGACATTGTATACCACTACCGGTGCAAGGTCCATTTATTATACTTCATTTTACCTAAGGTGCTCTAGATCTTAATGTCTCAATGATCACAATGCTGTATAAATGAGACTACTGGTTACAAAGGGGTGAGGGGACATACACTCAATCAATATGGAGATTAGGCATGTTTAAAAGTAGATAACATAATATGCTATTCTTTCATAGGGGACAGAATTAGCTGGGCGGAGCTGGCTCCTACTTCTGCCTTCTCCGCTAAGCTAAGAGAACTGCATGTGATCTCTTAGTTTAGTGGAACAGGCAGAAGCAGGAGCCCACTCCGCTCTGCTAATCATGGCATAGTACATGGGTACAGTGTGCCTATGTGCTATGCCAGAAATAGTAATCCTCCAGACGCACGGGTAGAAGCAGCAATGTGTGCTCCTGCCCGTACTCACAGTGCTTCTGGGGCCCCATTCATAAATTTCACATTCCGTAAATCCATACACCGCCGTGCACAAACCATGTGTTATTATTAGAGATGAGCAAAGTTGTCAGAAATTCGATTAGGCTGCCTCCCCAAAATTCACAAAGAAATTTGATTTGTTATTAATTACTTTGTGTGATGTCATCATACTGTACAGGTGTGGTGTTGTCATCAGTGATGACGTCACCGCGACAAGCCAGTGACATCATCACTTCAACGTATGTGAGATTTGGAGTGTCTTCTTCAATCAAGATGACAGCGACGGACTTTGCAAAAGTAAATGGTATGTATTTTTACTGGCATTTCTGGCATTTGTTACCATGAAGCGAGAGTGAATTTGGTTTTGTGACCAATCCAATTTTTCCTGAAATTTAGATCGAAGTCCGCTTCGGTAACTTTGATTCGGTAAACACTATGGTACATGGTACCATACATGGTAAGTCGGTATGAGGGAATCAGTAAAACATTTGATTTAGGTTTGTTTCAGCAGAATTGGTCGAACAATTTGATTAGCTCCCAATTCATTTCTACTCAAATTGAAAGTGCTTCTAATGGTTTGAAAATCTGTGTACATAGGAGGTCACTGACTCATGATTTTCTTTCTATTGTCTCACACTTTTTTAAATTAACTTTTTCTCTGTTTTGAAATTTTCTCGAATCAAAACGAAAATATGGATTTTAGATGAATCTCAAATTTTCACAAATTTTTTGTTGAATTTTGTTTGCTTAGAATCGATTCACTCATGTCTATTAGAGATGAGCGAACCTATTTGCCGCTTCATAGATTCGTATCAAATCTTACAAATTTTCCACTCTGAAGCGAATCCGTTAGATTCGAAAATGTTAAAGCTTTGTACGCATAAGCTACGTACTTGTGCGATAAATTGTACGCTAATGCTACATATAAGTTACTTTTTACGCTGATGCGTACGAATTCAGTTAATTAGAGAACTTTTACTGTAAGTTCGCCATTCGTGGCAAAAAGCCCAGGAAGAAAGCGGTCATCTGACCTAGTGGGAAGGGCTTTCTCCGATTGACTCATAGGCTCGTTAAGCCCGTGACATCAGTTGTGCTGTGACTGCTGAGATGAGCAGAAGCACTATCTGTGAAGTTCTGAGAGAGAGAGAAAGAACTGTTTTTGTTAAAATTGTGGTGTAATTGTTCTGGGAATCCATAATACACATATCAGGGATACTGCAGGGCCAGTACAGGGCAAGTGCAGGGTCAGTGCTGGGCTAGTAATTAATCAGGGAGAGAGACAGGGAGAGAGACAGGGAGAGAGATAGGGAGAGAGACAGGGGGAGAGACAAAGACCAGCTACAGGGCCACAGTCAAGTGAAAATGTCTGGCATGGAAAAGCAAAAGGGTTCCAGCCAGACCACAAGCTCCAAAAAAAAGGAGAAGGTGGCACAGGGCAGCAGTGGCAAAGGACATATAGCCGGAGCTTCTACTTGTAAAATTTGTTATAGTTGGCCACTATTCCACCAGGCTAACCCACCAAGGCGTAAAATTGTAGTGGCGGAGAAAGTGGGTGAGGTAGTGGAGTGGATGGCACACTCATCTCAATCGCAGCTCAGTCGATGATCTGCTTTCATCCGCTGATACAGTATCATGTAGCCAGGGGTCAGACTCATAGCATTCCTCCTGCTCCAGCATTCGGCTCCAGCAAAGCCTAGCGTCGTGCATGCCTGCATATTACGCAATCCCTAGACAATAGTACGCTGAGGATTCGTACGCAATTTGTATGCTCACGCGTACATGTTCACATAAATTGCTTGCCTTTAACAACTGTATGTTTGTTATTACTGCGCGAATGTTTGCAAAACACCACATAATAACGTATGATCTGTACGCAGCTTTAGCCGAATAGATTCGTATGACGTACGAATCTTCTGAAAAATTCAACGAACATTCGGCAAAGCGATTTTTGGATGATTCGCTCATTTCTAATGTCTATGTGAATACTTCCTCTAATACAACACGTTTTAAGACTTAGATTGAGGGGGTTCTGACAATAAAATCTTTTAGTCCTTCTCCTGGATGGAACTCTTGTGAAGTCGGGCCTCAAAGCAGCGCCTTACCCTACTTCCCCTATCAGAAGCGGATCTGGACATCGAGATCCACCGGCAACCCAATGAAAGAGGTTACACCATGAGTGACTTTACTCATGCACTACTGGTTATTGTGTCCAACACAATCGAAATAAGGTAATATCCCACCAAGTTTTCTTCCTTTTTTTAAAGATATATCATTGCTACTGGCCTATGAGGTGCTTACCTGCTTTTTTTCCCCTTTGACTTTCTGCAACTACTTGGCTTTAAGCACCAAAAAACCTTGCTGTGACCTACTGAAACTGAGATCAAACTCCAACAAAACTATCTAAGTGTAACAGGGAACTGGCAGCGTGCTCCCTCTCTACAGTGCCGCCAGCATCCCTGTGTGGAGGCGGAGAGAGGAGCCGGCGACGTGCGCGGCCAGCGTACTCATCTCCATAGCTACAGGGACGAAGAAGAGCCGGCGATGCACTTTCCCCTCAGTGCGGTCAGCATCCTTGTCCCCTTGGCAACGAGTAGAGGCAGGGGCTGAGCAGCGACCTAGTTGAGTTGGCACTCAGTAATGATACGGCACACGTCACGTGACCCCTCAGTGTGCCTTATTTAAACAGGCAGCCTGCTGGCCACAGGTTGCCTGTGATTGTTTTTTCTTTGGATTTGCCACACTAGCTTTTTATTCGGATTTATTATACCTGGACTTGACTACGACTTGTGTACCTCAACCCTGACCTTGCTTGACCCTTTTGACTGACACTAACTCTGATTTGGATTTGATCACTTTCTCGGTATTGGACCCTGGTTTGGTAACGTTTCGCTTCTGTGTTATTCTGTTGTTTATTTGCCTCCCATTGTTCCCTTTTAAGGCCCAGCACTTAGCTAAGCTAGGGACCGCCATCCAGTTGTGGACCTCTACTTAGGGCGGGTCATGCAATAAGGCAGGGACAGCGGTGTGGGTGGACTCTCAGGGCTCATTTGTTTCCCTTCGTGACACTAAGGCACAACTTAAAATTTTGACAGCATAAATCTAACTTCTTTCTGAGAAAAAGAGCTATAACTAAAACCTTTCCACTTTGCAATATATGTTCTTATAGCTTATACAACAAGGCGATTCATTTCACAGTATTACATGTGTAACCCCAAGTGTTTTGACTTTCATTGTTAAGTGCGCATTTGGTTTGCTTAATCCACTTCATTGACCTGGATGGAAAGGGTTGGGGGGAAAAATCTACGTAGGTACTATATACAATAAAATATGAGGTTCCTTCTCTTGAGGCACAAGACCATTTTCTATTTTCCACTGCTCATTCTTTTACTTCACCTACTTACAATTTCCCATTGTATAAATAACCACAATAGATGCATACATCACCTGTTTTGTATCTGGAGGACCTTTCATCCTTAAGATAATTTGAAAAGTCTGATATTTTTTTATTTTATTTATTTTTTTTGCAGAATTGCCTAGAGATGTAGAGTCAATGCCCTTACAACATAATAATGAATAATTCATTACTAATACACCTTATTGTAAACACAGTGAGACTTGTATTAATTATTCAACAGTTATCACATATTAATGCAACTTGACATTTCTGAAGCAGATCTAGTTACGAGCTAAATACCTTATAAAAATCTCCAACCACACACATCCTGAATGGATGCTTAACAATAATTGAGGCAATATAAAAAGGTTACTATATGCATTGTTTGTGAAGGACTTCGGAAAGTGATCCTTGCAAGTGCACAGAGGAATACAGACAATTTATTGAGCCCAGAAGGCAACACCTTCGTGTCTACATTTGACCTAGGTTAAGGCTGTTAACTCTACCATTTCTGGATATTTATGATAAAAATTCCCTCAGATATCTGGCATGGTTTTATCCTCTGAATGGCCCCTAATGCTCCAAAGGCCATTTACATTTGCATGTTAGAAAATATTTGTCTTCCAGTTAGCCAACCCAATGTTAACCATATGTTAAAAATGGGTTGTCCACCTTAGATACAAACGGTAATGAAGAGTCCATAGAGAAGATATATACATCTTAGTATCCAGAAGTTCTGCAATGTTTTCTATCTTGCTGAACCCATGCCATCCAAGTTCTCCCACATAGCCCCACCACTCCCATCCTGAAAATCCCACCCTGTCGATCAGTGCCCCCCTCAAAACACTGTGCACCTGTACCAGACATGGCTTTAGAAAGAGTGAAAACAATGCAGAACATCTGAAGACTGTATATTAGTAAGCTGCTTATATTCCCTTTAGCCACTCTTCTATACTGATTGTATATAAGGTGGCCCACCCTTTAAAAATATTCTGCAGTTTTCAAACCAGCACCTGAATCTGAATATGTTTGTAATGGTTTGCAATTAAAACATTATTATCATAGCAACTGGCTATTTAATAAAGTGTATCTGTATAGTGCCACCTGGTGTTTATGCCTTTACTTATTTCTCTGTCCACCTCACTGGAAAGAATGCATATGGATTGGTCATTAAAATTTGATTGGCGGGGGTCCAACACCTGGTACCCCTGCTGATCAGCTGTTTGAAAAGGAGGCAGCGCTCCATGCAAGTGCTTCTTCCTATCAGTGTAACTACCCATTGGCTTGTCAATTAATGAATGAAGACAAGTACTTGGTCCTTTCAATTGAATGGAGCGAGTACTTGTAATTATACTACCACCGCTACAGGGGAGACAACCAGGGATGGACTGGGAACTTAAAGTGGCCCTGGAAAAAATAATAAAAGTGGCCCCATTTTGCAGTTGGGTCCAAATTGATGAAAGGCAGGGCCAACATAAGTAGGCGGGGCCAGCAATACCGTATTGTGGCACATTATACTACTCCAACAGAGCCAGATACCACAGTCCAGCACAAAATACTGCTGCCAGCACAAAATACATTCCCAAAAACTTCCACTGGCTGGCCTTGAGGAGGGCTCAGGTGGCCCCCTGTTTATAGCCAATCTTTAGGATAGGTCATCAATATAAAACCCAGGAACAACCCCTTTAAAATCAACCTAAGAGTATACAGATCTCTGAAGATACAATATGGAAAGCTGTAATCGTTTGTCTCAATAAGTCACATCAGTAGTAAATTTATATTTGGGTTTTCAGGGACACTGGGCCTGGCAGATTGTAATGCAAAACTGAGCTACAAAATTAAGTATATGCAATATAGCCAGAAATTGTTTTGAATGGCTTAGAAAATTATAGGTTTACTCCATTTAAAAATGTGCAGCGCTCCATGCATTGTGTTAAAACAAGGTCACAAATAATTATAGACTGAACTGAGCCCACCCACCTAGATGAAGGGGAATAAAATCATATATAAAAGGCATCTTGTCTCTCTCGCTATCCAGGGCCGCAGAGCTGATCATATTAAGCAAAGCGAATTCTCCTACAATTGTGGAATGAACAATACTGAACGTCAGCTTAGCAAGGTGTTTGCTCTTTGACCAATAATCTGTATAATCCATCTAGGTGAAAAACTATGAATATCTTTAAGTGCATAGTTCTTTCTTTGACCCCATTTTGGAAGCAAAAAGCCTTGTGCAGCATTTCTGCCCAGGCATACTATGACATTGTAAAACCGAATAGGTGTACTTGCTGTATTCAGCAGAAGTAAATAACTTTGAATTTCTTTTGTGATCATAATTGGATAAAGGATATTGACACTGGGTCGTCTTATAAAAACAGTTTACAGTTCAAGGAGTGAAATTGGATTTTTTTAAACACCATTCTCTATATGACAAAAACATAAAAGATAAAGGGTATTTGCTGTTCTGTAACCATTTATTTATTGCTGCAAGGCATCTACAATAAAGAAAATGAAACGATTTTTGAAAAATGCTTGGTAAAAGCCCTACTATTTCCAGTATAAAGCTCTTTAGGCAGACTTATTTTTCTCCATGGTAACAGACTACAAGCAAGCCTTTTTGTTGTCTGATTTTGCCGTCCTCTGTTATTTTCTTTTATCTTAGGATAGGCAGAACAGGCAAAAAGGAGTAGAGTAAGTGTAGTCCTACAGTTTTATTAGTTGTCTGCTAAAGCTCATTTTACCAACGGCTATATGCCTTGACTGGAGATGAGTGAACCTTGAGAGAAAAAGAGTGAGGGAAGAAAAGAGATAACCCATTATGCTACTCATTGTTTCTCAGCAATATACAGATTCACCCAACTTGATGGTTGAATAGTACAGGCATAGTCTGTTGGTGAACAGTAAAAAGAGGCATAGGGTAATAGCATACAATAAAGGTAAGTATTGGGCTCCAAATGGGAGGCTCACCTTAGGGAGTTGTGCAAACCTTAGGTACAACTCTAGAAGAAGCTTGTCAGGATAATAGAAGGTGGATTCCAGGAATGGAAGGTCTGTAGCCACGGATGTTACTCTTCTTATCGGGGATGCCTGGTTCGCAAAGAAGATTTGGAAGTAATCACAATAAGGAAAACATCCTTTGGTGCAAGTAACAAGCCAAAAGATCCAGGTGGATGTAGATTGTAAGTAGTTTATTAAGCAGATAGATAAAATGCATTTCAGGGAGTTATCTTCCCTTCATTAGGTAAAAATTACAAGCAGTTTTTACCTAATGTCAGGGAGGTAACTCCCTGAAACACCTTGTATCTATCAGCTTAATACACTACTGACAATCTACATCAATCTGGATCTTTTGGCTGGTTACTTGCACCGAAGGATGTTTTCCTGATCGTAAATTTGATGGTTAACGTGTAAAAAAAGGCACAAAAAGGCAATATGGCTCTGGGTTTCTGGGAAAGATATTGAGATTAGCTTTCCTAAACCTATCTGACACCAGCAGTGGTAGATGTGCTAATTTTCATATATTTTCCCAAAAACCCAGAAAATAAGCTGCTGCCAGACACTTCCAGTTGAGAATATAGACTTCAGCATGTTGAAATTCAGTATGTTCAATCCATTGTTTACCCAATATCTGAAATCCGTGGGTTTGGCTACTTTTGGTCTAATGGTTATTTATGACAGGTGTCTTGACTGTAATACCTCACAATCAGCCAAGTGTGATTACTGTAGACACAGGTCACCTTGCTGACCCCAATGCGAGGTAGATTCAATTTTTTTCCCATTTCTTTCTTTCTTATTGTCTTTTTTTTGCAGAACTGGCAATTTTCATGGAGATCGGTTAGTCTCTGGAACCTAAGACCTATGGAGAATGAGCACATGGACTTGCTTCCTCCTTCCTCAGACACACTAGTCTACACCCTCTCTAGTCAGAAAACTATTACTAGCCCACTCCTGTCCCTCGTGAGAGGGGCGAAACAGGGTGATTAACTCTGTCCCTGTCTCTCATATTAAGCCATGCTGGGTGTACATTATATTAATTATCATAATGTTACATTACAATCCATTTGCAGATACCCCTGTACGGAGGTACTGTACTGAAAGTTATTAGTAATGAATGAAGTTTTCAAAAATTCGAGTCAGCAGCTTTGCCAAAGTTCCCCAGGAAATTTGATTTGTTAAAAATTAATTTGTCATGAATGGCTATGAATCAGGTATACCCAGGCCTGCCTTAGGTTATAGCCACACAGAACAGCCATGCTGCGGGTGTGTTGCATCCATGCTGCAGTGAAGAACTGCGTGGCCAATTAGCCCACAGTTACTTTTCATTTAGTAATGAAGAACACACTGTATAGTCAGTCTTCATTGTAAATGGCCGTGCAGCACTATTAATGCACCTTTAAACAGGGGCTATTGCTGATATGGGGTTTGGCTGGTTAGGTGGGGGCACATTATGCTTTCATAACCACTTCTCCAACCCCAGCACTCTCCTGCCCTAGTGGTGGTAGCCCTTCTTCTGCCATCTGCTTTTCCTCCTTTTCGACATCATCTAATATTGATGAGAATATGTTATCAGACACATCCAGCTCCTCCTCTCTCTGCACCTTGCTGACTTTTCTAGGAAGTAAAGCCAGAAAAAGATGAGGATGGTGATCATTAAAACCTGACGCCCCTAAGGGGTGCATACTGGATGGTATTGCTTGGCATACTGGGCACTGGAATAATAAAGGCTTCCATCTTATTGGTATTGAATTCTATTCTATTAATTGTTTTCAGCAACACTGTGCTTATTGCATTAGAGCTTTCCATGTCTCTCCCTATGAACAGTTCACAGCCACCATTTTAGGAAAACTATAAAATAATTTGTTACCATGAATCGCAAGGAAATTCAGATTCATTGTGAAGCAAAGTTTTCCTAAACCTCAAACTGAATTCCACTTTAAATGCCTTGTTTCGCTCAACTTCTATGGAATTCAAATGTTTCAAAAGAATTGTGTCAAATTCAAGTTCTGTAGAATCTAAGCCCCCTTCCACCCTACAGAGTATATTTGAGGGTGGTCCTAAAGTCAGACCATGGCAATCAACATTTTAGAAAGATGTCTTGAGATTTTGCATCTTCTGCTCTAATTTCCTACATCCTCATGATCTGATTGAGAGCCTTAACCCAGTGCAATCTAGTTGGAGAAGTATATTTCCAATGTCTGTTGGATTGCCATGATAAAGTATCACAAGAGACTCTTCCACACCCTCATTAACGGACTTGGAAATATAGACAAAAGAGACATTTCCAGGGTAAGAGTCAATGAATCTCTGGTGAAGACATTGTGTAAGGATAACACTTTTTGCCATAGGAGAACAAGGACCAAGTACTCCCACCAAATGTGCAGCATGGTACCTAGGGATGGACCACACCTCCAGCATATATGGGAGGTGTCCTATACCATTGGGACAGTATCTTATAATTAGTTTCCTGAAACCTTCAGGGGATAAAAATCCAATGGGAAAGTCAGAAGCCCTATTCCACTGCTCCTCAGTAAAAGATGAGTTTAGTTTTGATTCCAAAGCTTTCATGAATATATACTTGCTAGATTCCCATCCTCCATCACTCAACAATCCATACAAGAGCTAAATGATGTGAGAAGGTGCACATGAAGAGAAGGTAAACATGGATTGTAGAAGGGAATGAGAGGGGGAAAGAGAGGCCAGAAAGCTTTGGAAATGGAAATATCTGACCCATGTACCAGGAGTAGTAGCAGTAGCATCCTTTGGGGTGTCTCTCATCCATGGAATAGAGTCTACTTGGGAAGAAAAGAGATGCAGGGCCAGGGAAAAGTGGGTTACCCACTAGGAGCATGAGAGGGCCTGGAGTGGATATTAAAGTGGATTGAAGGGCAAAACATCTTCATTGAGGTAAAGGACTCCAACAAAAGGGATAAAGTAAGGTTAGTCAGTGAGGCCTCTTCTGGCAATTAACCCCTCCCCCCTCCTTGTGCTTGGACCATATCACTGGTAGGTTCTATCTGGAACCATAACCTATTGGATCTGTAATGGTAAATATCAAAGTCACATTTAATGATTGTAGTTCTATAACATAAAGTGAAATTAGGCAGCCCAATCCCTCCTTGTGATTTGTGTTGTGTCACAGCATCAAAATAAAATCTAGACCTTCAACTCTTCCACATGAATTTAGAGTTCACTTTACATATCTTAGTAAGGAAAGATCAAGGCAGATCCAGGGGCATAATCTGTTACAAGTATAGAAGTTTGGGTAAGGTACCCATTTTGAGAACATTTACCCTTCCAAACTATGAAAATAGTAACTGAAGTCACTTATCTGATTCGAGATCCAAAAGCAAAAACGCCTTAAAGGGGGGCTGTCAGCAGATTTGTACCTTTGAAGCTGGCTGACCTGTTACATGTGCACTTGGCAGCTGAACGCATCCACGGTTGGTCCCATGTACAAATGTGTCTGCCTTGAAGAGAAAAAGGATGTTTTATTATATGTAAATGAGCCTCTAGGAGCAATGGGGGCGTTGTCAGTACACCTAGAGGCTCTGTTCTCTCTGCAAATGCTGCACCTTCTGGACTTTGATTGGCAGGGCTATGCTGGCGTCATTACATTTACACTACCTGGCCCAATCAACCAAAATGGAGAGGATGCGACAGTTGCAGAGAAAGCAGAGTCTCTAGGTGTAACTACAACACCCCCGTTGCTCCTAGAGGCTCATTTGCATATAATAAAACATAATTTTTCTTAGCAATGCGGGCACATATAAACATGGGACCAACACAGATGCCTTCAGCTGTCAAGTGCACATGTAACAGGTCAGCCAGTTTCATAGGTACAAATCTGCTGACAGATGCCCTTTAAAGAGATCAGCTGGCAAATTAATCCCAAGATATTTAATGGATGCATTCTGCTATGGGAATTGGAAGACCTCACTTAGATCCTTCAGTAGAGGATATCTTAACTTCCTCACTTAGGCCCTAATACAGAGACTGTTTCTACTGTTTCTATTTTCTATATCATCCAGCTGGTTCTGGAGCTCAGATATTTGTGCTGAATGAGCCTGTATTTTTTGGGCATGATCCTTTAGAGAATCATATATCTTCTCTTGGGTGTCTACAGTTGTCCTTGTTCTGCGATTGTATAGTAGATCTCGACCTACGACGTCTGTTAACTTAAGTTCCTGATCTCTGCCACGGCACTAGGCCGTGAAGGCAATATGATATCCAAGGTCTGAATCAGGAGTCTACCTTCTTCTTGAGGTGAGGGGATCTCAGTGGATAAGATAGGGAGCCAAGGTATGCTTCCTGGAGGCGTGATGAATTGCTATTTTAAGAATGCCCAAGGGAGAGCTGAAGAAGCGCCTCCTCTCTCCCCTGGATCAAAGCCACACCCTCCTACATTCAGTTCCATTTTTGATTCATCAGATTTGTTTGATTCATCAGATCTGTTATTGAAATGACTTTGGATTGTTCTACAAGTTATGCATATACCTTTAGAGAGTTGCTCGCTTAGTTGTTTTTCCTTAACTTTCGTAAACTTCCAAAAAAGTATGAGTGATCATATCTTCGAAACCTGGTCATGATAGAGGGTCTGGGTCCTGGGAGTGGGACGAAGACTACAACCAACCTTAATACCTCCCTAAATTTCCCCATTAATAATAGAATATAACGGTGATCCATTAACGGAAAAAATCATCTGGTGAGTAAACAATGCACATATTTTGACCATTTTTTTCTTAATTACATTTTTTTTTTCATTTTCACTTGTAATGCTCCCACATGGCTCAATAGTTTAGGTTTATATTACAAAGTGCCGTACAAAACAGTCTCTAGCCATTGTAAGACAGTTCAATTTTTGTACAACACAGGAGAAGATGCTTGATAATTAAACATCCTCCGATAAATTAATTTTGAAGCTTGTTCCTTTACAGTAAACGCTATAATATACTACGCTATACTCAATTAAGATAATTGACAGATGGTCAAATAGACAGGCTAGACGCAAACAGATGGATGGATGGACAGACGGATGGACTGACAGGCAGGGACTGATGGAAGTATGGACGAATGGATGGATGGATAGATAGATGATGGATGGATGGATGGATGGATGGATGGATGGAAAGGTAGATGAGAAGATTGATTCATTTGGTAGATAGATATGATAGATAGCTAGATAGAAAGAATAGATGGACAAATAGACAGATGGCAGGCCAGACGCAAAGACAAACAGATGGATGGATGGACAGACGGATGAGCTGACAGACAAGGACTGATGTACTGATGGATGTATGGATGGATAGATAGATCCATCCATACATAGGTGGGATGACAGCACGAAAGGAGATTGAATGACATAATCCCTATTTAATTAAAACCCAGATTTCCAAAAAGTGCCGTACAAAACAGTCTCTAGCCGTTGTAAGTCAGTTCAATTTTTGTAGAACACAGGGGAAGATGCTTGATAATTAAACATCCTCCGATAAATTAATTTTGAAGCTTGTTCCTTTACAGTAAACGCTATAATTATCAGCAATAGAAAGTAATCGAGCAACAGATTCTATTCTGATTTCGCTCACTCCTCTCCGGCAGGTTTTATGCCTTACTGTAAACATGTCTGATAACGTTGTAAATGATACTCTATATAGAATATTGTGGTGAGCTTCACTTCTCAGGGCCTGTCTGCCGTTTGCAAGGAATGTCGTACAAAGGCAAAATGAATACTCAATTATTCACAAAGGTCAATTCAGATTATTTTGTGCATATTCTAATATAACGGCACCTGCTAATATTTACATCAGAAAAAAAGGCTAATGTGGTTAGCATCGCCTGTCCTCTATACTGCCAACCTTTACATATTCATGTAAAATCGTTCATTTGAAAACCACATGGTGCATCACAGACCGTGAGTTCCCACTGAATGGACGAGTTCATTATAAATATATACTGTACATTTATTTTACTTCAGAGCATTAGATTGAAAAGAAAATTTATTCTCCAGAAGACTAGAGAACAAAACTATTTTAAATATAGCTGCTACACTGGAATATAACAATTCTACAGGATAGATGGATAGATGGATAGATAGATAGATAGATAGATAGATAGATAGATAGATAGATAGATAGATAGATAGATAGATAGATAATAGATAGATAGATATATAGATGGATGGATAGATAGATAATTGACAGATGGTCAAATAGACAGGCTAGACGCAAACAGATGGATGGATGGACAGACGGATGGACTGACAGGCAGGGACTGATGGAAGTATGGACGAATGGATGGATGGATAGATAGATGATGGATGGATGGAAAGGTAGATGAGAAGATTGATTCATTTGGTAGATAGATATGATAGATAGCTAGATAGAAAGAATAGATAGACAAATAGACAGATGGCAGGCCAGACGCAAAGACAAACAGATGGATGGATGGACAGACGGATGAGCTGACAGACAAGGACTGATGTGCTGATGGATGTATGGATGGATAGATAGATCCATCCATACATAGGTGGGATGACAGCACGAAAAAGAAAGAAAGAAAGAAAGAAAGAAAGAAAGAAAGAAAGAAAGAAAGAAAGAAAGAAAGAAAGAAAGAAAAAGAATTGATTGTTTACATTGATTCATTCTGTAGATAGATAGATAGATAGATAGATAGATAGATGATAAATGTGAGATAGATAGATAGATAGATAGATAGATAGATAGATAGATAGATAGAAAGATTAGAGATAGATAGATAGATAGATAGATATATTAGAGATAAATATGAGATAGATAGATAGATAGACAGATAGATAATATAACATCTTCTGCAGGTATAAATTCTACAGACAAGCAAAAATAAACTGATATTTGAATGGTCTTTTGGGATCTATTTTTGTATCTTTTTGTATCTGTCTCAATTTTGTAATATGTACAACAGAAACCTTTCTATGACTGCTGCCTCAGATTATCTATCCGCACAATACACGAGCCCTCAGATGGAAGGGATGCTTGAACAATTCATTAACTTTGCCTGCCGACATTATCATATTTTCTCACTGTGGCTTCTGTGAAATCTGGATAATCTCACACAATAACAGATTATCCAAATCCACTACTTATACAAATAAAAGGGAGAGGATGAATTTTCAGTGGGATCATTAGTCCCGGGCAGAATATTTTTATGACCACACTAAATAATTCAGCGACTTAAATACTATGTATCTGTGTATGACATTTGATAAGTTAATGGGGTTTTAGATCATTTGCGAGTGCAGTGTTTCTGGACAATACATTTAATCCTAACCATTGTGTGCAACATTACGTTTGTAAATTCCCAAAACGAATGTGGACCTCTGTTCAGTTCATTCAGTGTATTAATAAAGTGATACAATTTCATTTCAGAATCGCATTAGCTCTCATGCTCTCCATCATCCAAGCTTCTACATCTCAAAATCATTGTCAACACTTAGAGCACTTTCGCTAATGTCTTCTATGATTTCAATTACTGGAGCACCAAAGGAAATGTGTGCACTTAGAATTGATTCTCCCAACTATTAATAGTTGTTTTTTTGGATCATATGTTAGAAAATGAAGCGGGTTTTAGAACTCTGCTCCTCCTTATTGAATATTAATGTACAGGCAACCATGCAAATTCCATTAATAGTTATGAAGCTGGAAATGTTATTTGAAGTCATGCTTCTTGGCTTTCCTAAAATCATTAATAGCTGTTCTTCTGGTTTAGAGAGTCAAAGCACTGGCCATCTCTTTTTTTTCTTGTGTATGCCTTTTATATGAAGCATTGTATGGGCATGGATACACTTACAAAGTTTGTATTCCTTCCCAATTTGTCCTCATTTTATTTTGCCATAGACCATCATTTCCTGACCAAGGTTTATGAGAACCTGGTTAGGGACTACCTAGAGCAGGGCTTCTCTCTTAGTCGCTCCCTACTGGAATTTCATATGTAGAAAACAGCAACTTTAATAGAAAGACCTGTGGGCACTGAGAACTTTTCCTTTTTTTTCTATTCATTTACTTCCTAAATGAAAATTAAGCAACTTTCTAAATTGTCTTCATTAATAAATTTTCTACATTTTGCTTCTGCAAAGTGTGTGTGAATCCTTCACCTCTCTGGTGGTGCTGCAGAATCTAACATAAATCTGCTGGAGATCTATTTCAGATGGCTTTTTCCTCTGCTTTCCTTATTCCTTCTCTCGTTGTCAGAGGAAGCAGCAAGGAGGAAGTTATGCATTGAAGATCAGAATGTGGAGAGGGGGGAAGCATCCAAGAAAGCCAGCTCACCCAGTCTGTAGATTAGGAGGAAATCTCTACTGCCCTAGTCATTCAGCAACATGTGCGCCAGAAAACCAGTGCACATTAGCAGATTTCAGTTCTGGTGCACAGGAGGTGTGACAAATTTAAGAGCTGTGCACCTCTTTTTGAATTGATTGGCTCTTCCTCCAGCAGGGTTTTCACTAAGACAGGAGCATAAAACACAAGTCTTTGGTAAATGACACACAATATCACAAAAAAGGTGACCGATAACTTATCTTCCTTGTAAGTCATGTTTCTAGCAATAGAAATGATACATTATATTGTGAAATTACCGAACTAAGGAACTTTGAAAACAACAAAATATGGGGCACAATTAGCAGATTTGAATTTCACCTCTCTCTACTAATTTATAATTATAATAATGATGCCCCAGATATGAATATTTTATAATATAGGCATCATAGCAAACTTCAAACACAAAATAGGAAGATGATAAAAGAGCAAATAAATAAATCATTCCAAGGTTAGAAACCAGAGTGGATACTTAGAAAACAAGATGCCCACTGCACAATACTTCAGTGTCGATGTGTTTGCATTAAATATGGATATTGAGCTAATTAACTGTTGTAGCAAGTGAAGTCATCCTCTTAAGAGTACTCAAGTGCATCAATATCCAGAAGTAATAAGAGAGTTGGAAAGAGTTTAGTATTACAATGGGCTACAGTGGACCAACATGGAAATAATTCCAATTAGGACAACTGTGTGCTAGTCTATGAGGATAATATGGAACTTTATTGTATCTGAAGAATATTCTAAATTATATCTCATCAGCTTTACAATCTAGTCGGTAGGTACCAGAAAATTAGTATGTATAGTGTAAGGGATTGCTCTCTCTCAGTAGGTCGCAATCACAAATCTTCTGACACACAGGGGGTTTTAACATCCAAATGGTGCTTTATTTTCGCCCTTTAGCACCAAAACACAGTAAAAACATTCAAATAAACACCTGCCCGTCTAGGATCTACCTAATACATGTGATGTCTCTATCTGACCTATAGAGCGCCGTTCACACACTGTATTCAATCCGGCTTCCTCAGCCATACTGTCCAGCAGCCTCCTTGCTGTGACCTCACCAGCACCTTTGGGGGGGAGATGGTCCAGTAGTCCTCCTGACTCTGACCGTGTGACCCTCCATCCATAGGCCCCCCAAACTTCAGGCTTTACAAAGCCTTGTGGCCCCTTAGCCCTCCTGGCTGAGACCACACAGAGCCTCTGCAGGCTCCAACCTCTCAGGCTTCCTCAGCCTTTCTCTTTCTCACAGGCTTCCTCAGCCTTGTGCCCTCCCCCCCAGCCCTCCTGACTGGGACCACACGGGCCCTCTCCAGGTCTGTTCCCTGGGGCCCTCTCTCTCCAACTCTCATACACAGAGGGAC
Organism: Rhinella marina; assembly: GCA_900303285.1. Lineage (NCBI taxonomy): Eukaryota > Metazoa > Chordata > Amphibia > Anura > Bufonidae > Rhinella > Rhinella marina. The sequence goes on from ONZH01020526.1 coordinate 254,430, forward strand.
ATTTTATCCCTCTGTGATTACACTAACAGGCCTCACCTGCAATCTTCTCAACTAACTGCAATATCTGTAGTGGAAGGGTGTGGACTGGCAGATCCCACTTCCAAAACCTATCCACCAGTCCAAATGAAATCCAGCCCAGAACAACATCTAGACAAAACTGTCTCAGCAAACTACACTTTGCTGAGACCACTGCAGCTTTCTAAGTTTCAGTTATCTCACCAAGCTGAGGTATCTGGGTGGGATATACACGACTTCCAGCACTTATACTGTACACATCACCACAATAGTTTATACTGCATATGCTGTCAGGATCGGAGAAGTTAGGTAATGACAGATTTGCATGCTTCAATGGGTTAAAAGTCCAACTTATATTTTCTTCCAAAAAAAACCATAAAAATATCAGCAGTCACTTCTATTTCTCAGAAAACAAAAGAAAAACATAAAGAAAATACCTACCTTGCTGGGCACTAACTAGACACGGTGGATACGGCTTGCACAGCAAACAACTTGAAGCTTCCACGTTCTGACACTGAGTGAGGATCTAAGCCTTGCATTTATTACCCCCAGTAATGATACCAGCACCTACTCTTGGATTAACTTGGGCTATGGGTAAGTAGTGTACTGGAGTGGGGAGAGAATAGCAAGTCCCACTACCAACTTACTTTCCATTCCATAAAAAAATCCAGCCCAGTAAACAATTTATAAACTGCATTCTGTATTCCTTTTATCTCATTCATCTAAGCATTCTGGTTAAGATATAAACCCCTCCAGTACTTTACCAACCATCGTGTCACAATACTTTCTGTATTACTAGTGTTAGATCCTGAATTTGCACAAAATAAAAATTCTGAAGCATCTTTTCTTAAAAGGGTAATGGCAATCTCTATATAACAAAGCTAGAACCAGCCCTATACCTTTCATGGATCTAGAGATCCCTCCATTGATTTCTCTAATTGTTCTGCTTGATTTATTGCAGGCTGGCATCTCAGGAGTCATGTCCTTTCTCAGGGGACATGTCCTCTCTGTTGAAGCTCTCTCCCTATCAATGTCACAGATTTGGCTTATCTGCGTATCCTTTTTACCCTTTCTCTGAGCTTCCACTGCCAGGCCCTGCAAATTACTAAAGTACTTTTTCTGTCTCACTCTGGAGATCGAGAGTGATTACATGACTGTGCCCTCTGTGTAGACTGTGTTTCCTCTGACATCCTGACCTGGCCTCCCATGATGCTCTCTGTCACAATCCCCACCTGAATGGTCATGATGTCAGACTAATGTGATCTTGGAATGGGCTGCTCGATACTGTCAATCGACAAACAGAGTAAGTGGAGTTTTAAACATGGAGAATTAAACAGCAGATACAGCAGACACTTCCAGCAGTGTCTATGATTGGAGATAACTCCGATCACAAACATTTAACCCCTCAGATACTATGGTCAATTGTATTATTTACCAGGAGCAGGCTGCACCTGATGACTGAATGGCTCCCCCCACTGAGATTGCAGGAGCCATTTAGTTGCTATGGCACCTAGGAGCCTGGTAAAGGATCCCATGCTTGCCATAGCAAAGTTCCTATTGAGCCCTGCCTGTATAAAGACTCAATGGAACCACAGCAATTCTACCATAGACTGCAGTCTACAGTATAAGAGATTTCATGCACAGATTGTCAAGCAACCTAAGGGGGATCAAAATAGAGTAAAAAAAAAAAGAAAAAATATATTTTTAAAGACATTAAAAAATTAAGACTTCAAATCACCCCTTTCCTCATTTTAAAAATAAAAGTGTCACGGTGAGCCGGCGATGTGCCCCATCCTTGCTGTGCCGTCGATCTCCTGTGTCTAGCTCCAAACGAGGACGTGGCAGCAGTCCTCATTCCCACTTGCGTACATTGAGTGAGGCGAACCCGGCAGCGTACGCTTCCTAGCGTATGCTCTCTTCAGGGGGTACAGAATGCGAGGCAAACTCGGCATCGTATGCTTCCTGGCGCGGCCGACGGACGCCCTTAGGGCAGGTGAGTGCTGGCATGGATAGGCCAGCGCTCACCTGTGGAGAGGTAGTATTGCTACTACTTAGAAAATCCCTGAACTATCAAAATATAAGGGTATTTATCGCATATATTGAACACCATAAGGAAAAAAACAATTAAAGTGTCCTAATCGCCATTTTATTTGTTGCTTCGCTCCCAAAAGAAAGGGAATAAATTGTGATCAAAAAGTCATAGACACCCAAAAATTGTATCAGTAAAAACTACAGATAAAGGTATTGTAATTATAAAGCAGTAGTGGCTCACTAGATAGCGAATCCAGGACTAAGTGGGTGCTCTAGCTGGTGGCTGGCTATCCGTCAAGACAGCGATTAGGATAAAAATCCAAAAGCAATGAGATGTAATGTTTTTATGGGTAATATACCGAAGAATAAGAACTAGGAATATTCACGCAGGATCTTAGTGTAGCTCTTTACTACATGCGGGAGAGATATTGAGATTTTCGCCTATTCAATTGTATATAGAAATGTTATTAATAAAATAAACATAAAATAAATATAAAAAAAGGACTAACAGCAGACATACAATGTACAGGTCTCTTCTTATATTTATATCCACGGGGCCCTCGCAGTGTTAAATCTAGAAATTAAAACCTTTCCTGAAAAATAAAAAAATATTAAAAAATAGCCCCAAAAACTAATGTATTAAAAATTCAGTAATATGAAGCAGATCAGGTGACATGTACAACAGATAAATAATCACAATTGCAAAATAGTTTTTAAGCCTAAAATACATATTAAATACTGTAATCAATTAAAGAAATGCGCCCAAAGGTTCTTTGTATCTTTATCCTTTAAGAAATATTGAGATAATAAGGATGCCCCCTCAGGACCAACTTTTTTTTTTCTTTTTAAATAATCACCCATTCATTTCAATGTGTGCACTGGTGGATAAGGAATTTTAGTGGCCCTGAAAAAAACTAAAAGTGACCCCATGTTGTAGTTGGGTCCGAATTGACAGAAGGCATGGCCGACACAAGTAGGTGTGGCCAGCAATACCATACCATGGCCCCTGCAGACCCAAATATCACAGTGCACCACAAACTAATCCCCAGCAGTACAAAATATTTCTACAGTTAGTTACCCCTCTGACGTGGCCAGAGCCAACTCCAACGTTCTCTCCTCCAACTCCAGTTGCCTCAGGATGGTAATAAAGTTAAATTCAGGAGTAAGAAAGAAACCTGCAGCCGCTGAACAGGTACATAAGTAGTTAATGATCCCAACTCTGGGAGCATCAGTTCACTACTTACCTGGCTGGTGGCTGTGAGGAGGACTCAGGTGTCCCCCAGGCGTTGGCCCACTGGGAAATTTCCCTGTAGATTCTATAGCCAGTCCTCTCCTGAATGAGTTTCATTTGCAGCTACCGTACCTGCAGTTTTTCCCACCCATATCTGATGACTGAGAATAAGATCTTCATTTAGAAAAGTGGAGCTGCCCAATTGGGCAACTTTCTTCAGTTAGCCCCTTGTGCAGTTGTAGACACATGTGTAAAGCAAAACTTTTTCATATCCTTTGACAAACAATGTTGGGCTTGATAAGTATAAACTGCACTTGACATGTATTCCCTCAGAATAGACTTCTTGCACATTGATCTAGGTTATTGACTGTGTATAAGTGTTTTAGTGACAGCTCAAAAGAATATCATCATCCATCTTTAAATGCTGGTACGGAAGAGCAATGAAATGCTTGGAGGAGCTAAAATTAATTCTGGAAATGCTCTTCTATTTAAACCACAGGAAACATCCTAATGTAAATTTCAGAAATAGCATAGTCTGACTGGCATCCTGTATATCCCAGCGAATAAACCATGATGACTAATTAAACTGTTTTCTACTCTAAAGAATGTTCAGATTGAGCCAAAATTATTTATTCAGATTTATAGAATAGGCTATGTTTCTGTGTTTTTGCCTTTTATCCCAATACTAACCCTTTAAATGTATCCTTAGATATACCTGGCTGTTCTAGTTTTAATTTACTTTTAAGGATGTCACTAGTTACAGAAATTTCAATGGCTACAGAAGTGAAAAAAAATTCTTTATATCAATTTTGATTTTCAACCTATTGAAACTGGTCCTATTGAGTTTTCATAAATATTAATTCACAAGATAGTTCGATTCAATGAAGTCATCGTCCTCAGTACTTATCGTAAAGGTCAGTGTTTGTCTGTTTTTAAATTCCCCCAACACCCAGTAGTACCTGTGAAGATAACTACACTTACTTGGTTCCTGATGCTTCCAGTTCTGGCTTCCTGGTTCCTGCGGCTGTCTTCCCTGTCTGTCAACCTTCACATGGATGGGCTTATGTGCACTGCTGCAGCTAATATCTGGCTTCAAGCTGCTTGAGACCCAGCAGTGGTATGCTGCTTGGATATGTCACTGTTGAGGACAGTCGTTGGCAGCAGTGCCCATGTGCAGTGAGCCCCTGAGGAGACAGTGAAGAGGATGGGAGTGATAGTGGCCCTGATGAGATGTTGTGTAATGCTCTACTCCTTCAGGTCATTGCTCCCTGGGGATCGGTCAGAAGTAAAAGAATGGACAACGTGCAATATCCACCCCCAGATGATGAGGTATGATGGTTGGCAAAGTGGCAATTAATGGCACCTCTAATGTGCTAGTTTGCTCTTGAACTTCTAGCTAATAGCAGTGTACTGGTACTTGTGGCTATGGGTGCCCACTGTGCATTGCAGGCTTTGTGTTGGTCTGTCCTGGATGTAATCTAAGTGATGGGTGCCTGAGACGTAGTCCCTCACGTGTTTAAAAAATCTGTGGTTGCTGGTGACTCTGTTATCTATACAACACTTCAGCTTTTCAGATATCTGTATCTTTGGTATTCTTGCACTCTCTTGAGAAGTGGTTTCACAGAAGAGATGGTACAAGAAGTGGTCCCTAAGATCCTTGGAGTAGGAACTATAGCACGGGCTTTGTTCCTCCTTACTATTCTATCTAGAATCCCCCCTCCTGGCAGGTAGCAGGACTAAACCACTCCTACCAAAAAAGGAGAAATGGGATGGTTAGTCCCATTTCTAATGCCAACAAATGCCAACTATACCTTATCTTCTGGTGTGAATTGCATGCCTGTGTCGCTAGTGTCGAGTAGTGGCGCAAGCGCAGAGAGCAGGGACATACTACCTGTAAGAGCCTCTGCCTGCACTGCTATTTAGAGCAACTGCATGGGTATAACATTGACAAGGCCAGGTTGAGATATCCAACCCTGTAAATTAAGGGGGAGAGGGGAGCCTCTTGAGTAGTGGGGCCAGCCCTTCGAAGTCTGTTTGATGGAAGAACTGATTCGTACAAATTGATTTGCTCATCTCTACTTACATGTTTAAATATTGTGGAGAGTAGCAAGGTGTGGCTGTGACAATTGTTCTCTTATATTAAATAAAAAATAGTGGTTGTCACATTTTAGAAATTGTAATGTATAATGTATGTGGATTGCAACTCTTAAAGCCCAAAAAAGGTACTGTGAGTAGGATTTTTTTTTTGGGGGGGTGTCAGATTGATGGTGGTCTGACCTTTGTCATTCTCATTGACCTCCTAATTGAAGGGGACATAGAATTGTACCAAGTGCCACATCCCCTTCCTTCATTACCAGGCACAGCTCTGTACTTTTGGCATTGGTTATAGTTTAGTATTTCAGATCAGGACAGCTCAGGCCCATTAAGGAAAACTGAACTGAATTGCAATACTAGGCTCAGCCACTACAAAATGTATGGAGCTATGTCTGGTAAAGGGCAAGGCATGCTGTCAGCCTATCAATCAGCTGATTTCCAGAGATGCAAAAAGTTAAAACCCCATCAATCTGCTATTGATGGTCTATTCTAAGGTCATAACTTATGTAGAGCTGGAGAACCCTTTTAAATCAGGACGTACACAAAAAGTACAGTAGGTAGGTACAGTATCTCATAATGACTGAATTCAAGAGGAAATACTAAGGGCACTCTTACATATCTTCTCATCTAAGGTAAAAATATTTGCCCATCGTGTCTGTACTCTATTCAAAACTTATGTGCTTCAATTTTATCTTCAGTAGCCACCGAAGTAAATTAATTAACAAGGAAGACTTTTGTCTTGTCACGTTTGTCTTTTTTAAAAAGGCTGTCCAAGATTTTGGTATTGAAGACCTATTCTTGGGAGCACTACGGCCTCTTCCTAGCCCTGTGACATCATGTTCATTGGTCACATGCCCTAGGCCCAGTTCAGCCACACTTATCACTGAGCTGCGAGACCAAGCACAGACACTATTCAATATCATTGTAACGCCATTGCGATTGGTCAACTTCGAGGAGGTTGCAGCATTTTATGGAGTATCGGGTCCTCCTGTGATATTGATGACCCTTCTGAGGATAGGTCATCAATATTAGTATCTCAGAAAACCCTCCTAACAGGTTAGTTTCACACCTGCTGTAAAGCTATCTGGCAGGCTGCTTTTGCAGAGTAGTTCACTGTATCCGTCCAAGCCAAATACTGCCATGCACTGCCATTGACTAAAATTGGATCTGGTTGAGGTTCGGCCAGTTTCCAGCATGACCGGTAGGTTTCAGACAGACAAAAATCGGTGCATGCAAAGATCCTGCAGGATTCCATTATAATCTATGGGGTCTGAGGATGCAAGGCCGGACACGGTGAAGTTTGACAGCTCTACCACACAGGTGTGAAACTAGCGTAGGGAGCCTCTAGTAATTCTGGAGATCAAATTAGTTGCCTGGTCTACCATACCAAAAAGCCACACACTTGCTAAGGTCTAAAGACATAAAGCAAGCAATGACTCAACGCCCCGGGATTTATGTAAGTGACATAATGTAAAATCTCAACAGCCTAATAAAACGAAGAAAGCTTTGCACAAACCAACTCTCCGCAGGACTGTACCGGCAACGGCGTATTTAGTACTCAAATAGACAAAGCAAACGATATTTATTCATTGGTAAGCCAGGAACATGTTGTCATCTTCCTTTCGACTCTCACTGTTACGAGATTCATTTTAGCGCATGATCTTCTTATGGATAAACGGCTTTAGGTATCCTGGGAATATAGTAATAAAAAAATAAAAAATGGTTTCAAATTATTTCTGTAATGCATCAGATATTCATAACCGACAAGAAGAGCGTGCCGTAACAACAATTAAACACAACAGGGGGCCAAACAAATTCTTAACAAAATATAGATTTGCAGGCGTGTTTTACATTCCGAGCAGGCTTTTGAAATGCGCCAGTTTATCAAATCTAATCCTGGGAGAGTAGATTGGAAAATAATTTCTTCTCATTTGCAATTGTTTCAAAGGTGACTCCACCATCACTCTATGAAAGACGCTCTGCCCCTCAGTGAGAGATGATTACAAGCAAATGAATCCCAGAGGTTTTCTGCTAATGTAGAACAAAGCCATAAGACTGAGAGCTGTGGCTCAAGATCTATTTTTTATACCAGCATAATTTTTTGCTTCACTGATCTATCATTAAACAACAGCTGTTGGGCTGTAGACAAGCTGCACTGTAGGAATGCCACCAAGGCCCTTAGCGACCGGTCACATGTGACTGCCTCAGGCCTTATTTAAAGCCGCGGAATGAGACGGCAGGACTGACAAGTATGTGTCAAGTTACCTCTTCTTAAAGGGTTTTAAGATGACAGATACATCAGGATGACAGACTGTGCTCATCCCATCTCCCTTGTGAGCTGCCATTCTTACCTTGGCAGATGTTTCCAACCTTTCTTAAAATACAAAAAAAGGAAAAATTCAGCCTTTTTGCACGCTTTGCTCTTTTAGCAACGTGGGATGTGACGCTGTCCAAAGGGTTGTTTCAATTAGAGGTTCCTTTTCCACTCATTACACATAATGTAAATGATGTGCAAATTGCATTGAATGTTGGGAACAGGAAAAACCCTCCATGAGTGCCGACTAAAAGCATGTTAATGTGGAATCTCTTCTTTTATTAAAAGCTTTTGTTTTGCATGCAAAGTAGCAAGTGACAGGAAACAAAGCAAAGTAGCAAGTGTACTTAAACTTTCAAAGCAACTTTATTTAAACCTGTTCTAAATGTGAAAAAGAATTTTCATATCACCGTTTTTTTGTTTGTGTGTTTATTTATTTGTTGTTTTCCTTGAGAAATAGACACCTGAAGTTCAAGGCTTTTAGCAAGCCGTCACAGGCAAGAGCTCATATAGCATATCTCTGTTCCTGCCTTTGCCTACCCTGGTAAAGCCTGGCATAGCATATGCTATGCAGAACATTTAGCAAGCAGACCTGGTTCAGGCAGGAGAAGCAATGTGGCCAAGGTATGTGTGTTTCTAACCGTAAACTTCAGGTGCCTATTTAGCAAGGGAAAAAAAACAAACAGATAATAATAATAATAATAATAATAATAATAATAATAATAATACTTTTGAATTTTTTTTACATTGTTTTGAAAGTTTAGGTATTTTAAAAGAACTGTCCCACCTCTGGATCCACACTAATCTCTAAAATGGGAGCCCAAAAGTGAATGAAGGTGCACTGCATCTGCATGGCCACCGTCCATTCACTTGTATTGGAGTGACGAAAATAGCTAAGCTATTTCCCAAACTCCCATCAAGGTGAATGGAGTAGTGGTAGAGCTTGTGCAGTGCACTCTTGTTCACTTTTGGGCTCCTGTTTTAGAAATAGGTGCAGATCCCAGAGGTGGCACTCGCACCTATCTGACATTGGTGGCATACCCTAGTGATATGCCACCAATATGTGAGATAGGACAACCTCTTTAAGCACTAAGATACCAGTGCAGTGCACCGAGGGGTCAGGTTTAATCTTAGTCAAGGTCAGGCCAAGGACTAGATTGGTCTGGCACAGTGCCTGCAACACAGAAATCAGTCCAAGGTCAGTGCAGGCAGTGTATGATCAATATAGAGGTCAAGCACAAGTCAGGTTAGGCAGTGGAGGGTCAGAATATAGTAAACTGACAGAGGTCAGTACAATAGCAGACAACAGCATACAGCACACCTAGCAAGAAGTAGCAAGCTAAGAAATTTAATTGTAAAGTACCCCAGGGTTGCCAGCCATTGGTTAATAAAGGTTAGGGTGCACATGCTGGCCTTTTAAAAGCTGAAGGGAGTGTGTGCCTTACAGGCAGCTATGAAGAGTCCTTGCTGGAGTGACAGAGCAGACCCATCAGCCAAATTCACCAGGACGAAAGCAGCGGGAGGCAGGTCTGGGCCAACAGTCAAGATAAGTGGAGCATCCGCCGCTGTGAAATACTCAACATATTGATCTATCTTGGGGGGCACATGACTGCACAGCTGAGAGTTTACCCACCAGTTGCATGACCTGTAGCATCTTTATGGCAGCTCACTGCACTAAAATTACTTCTCATGCAGAAGAATTTGTAGCTGGACAGCTCAAGGACTACTTGGATATACTGTACTTCATGCTGAGAAGAAAAGAAGAGATACCACTTTAGATAAGCTCACCTTATTTTACGCAGCAGGTTACTCATCTGGACACCTGCACGCCTCCTCATTCTGCTTCCACCAACATATTCTTTCTCCTAGAAGAATGAACTCTATAGAACAGAAAAATTCCTACTATAAAAATCAAAAAGCGCATACAAAGGGACCAGCTGACTTTTAAAGCGTACTTCCAGTTATAAGTATGTTTATGTGTCCCAGAAGAAATAATTGTGGGAGACGCTAGAGAGGTAAAGTAAGTAGCACAGGATGCCTATGTATCATGCAATGCTAGAAGCCTCCAATGTAAAGCTTCTTAGCCAGAAAGTTTTTTGTTGCAATGTGGTTGACTACTACCTACCTTCATTAGTTTCATTTATAGAAATGTATCCTTCTGTGTCTTTATTCTTAGTTCAACATAACCCAAAATGTGTGGCATGAAGTGGCCAGCTTTGAAAAAAAATATGATTTTGTGATATTCTGCCGCAAGATGTCTACGCTATATGTGTCTAAGAGGAACCCCAGTAGTTGTAATTTGAACTGTAGCCTATAAAAAAACATTATTGTTTCTGTGCAAACCATCAAATATAAACCGTCTCTTCATTGGGCCCTGTTGAGAGTCCACCACATCCAATATTCCGCTATATGAATAGTGCAGTTGGTTCGTGATAAATAACTTCTATGCTCATTTCTCCTGGGGTCTGTTCCTTCGATAGCCAAGTGATGGTAAAAGATCAGATGGATTGGCTTAATCCCAGAGTCCTTTACAGGCAGTTTAGTTCTTTCTTTCAGATGGAAGCGTGCCCCAGCCGGGGGCACACCTCCTGTTTGATGCTCGTGATCCAGTATGGAGCGGGGTGACGTTCCCTAAGCACAGCTACAAAAGCTGAAATGGGAAAAATCCAATGCGTTTCAAGAAGTATTGCTTCTCTACCTCAAGGGTACCATTCTCCCATTTCAGCTTTCATAGCTGTACTTAGGTGATGTCACCCGGCTCCATACCGGAGCGCGAGTATCAAACCGGAGGTGTGCTGCCGGCCGGGGCACATTTCTATTTAAAAAAAAGAACTAAACTGCCTCTAAAGGATTCCGGGATTGAGCCAATCCATTGGAACTTTTACCACAGCTGGACTATCGAAGGAACAAACCCCCAGAGAGACGAAGGTAGGAGTGATTTATATCACAAACCAACTGCACTATTTATATAGGGGAATATTGGATGTGGTGGAATCTGAACAGGAGCCAATTAAGAGACGGCTTATATTTCATAGTTTGCGCAGAAACAATACTGTTTTTTAATGTTACAATTACTTTTGTCGGTTGCGGTACCGACAGTTTCTTGCAGCACCATCAGTTTCCATTGAGAAATATCGCCAATGATCACAATTCTTGATGAACTGTAGCCTGTTAAATGTTTTGCTAATATGTTAAAATACTGTATTGAGCTTGTTTGTGAAAAATTGAGTTGTTAAACAAAGCCAAGCAAAGGTAAGTGCAGACAAATCTGAGCACATACTTGGGTAACATTTGAAAATTTCCTAAGGAAATAATAGCAGGGTGAGGCAATAACAGAGTCTGGAACAGAATCTGTGACACAGCAGGGTAAAAGTATCATAACAATCATAAATAATGTCAATTAAATAATGAAAAAAATGAACTTAATAATAATAATAATAATAATAATAATAATCTAATTTCTCTATGATTATTTCCATTTTATCTATAAAAACACATACATTAGTACAATTTCCCTGCTGTTAAGCAGAATCTTGATTTTTCGATTCAGTGTATGCATCGTTTTTTGCTGGGAGTACATTAAATTAATGATGGCACCTCCCTGTGACCTTCTTATACTTCACTATACTGTATATTTCAGCTGAGGAAAACAAAATTATTACTGTGTTTAAAAACAATTCAAGAGAGGACAGAGACCATTTTATTAGGGTGGAGAAATAAATATTTAATCTAGTTCAGCTGAATTTATAAGCCATATATTGAATTATAATCAAATATAAATCCATGAATTGAAAGCGTAAGTTAAATTACTTGAGCTAGCAAAAACCGTTCAGGCTTGAAAAAAACTTTTGAGATATAAAAAGCACTTCAAATGACAATAAGACTGGTTAATGAACAATAACATGGTAATAACAAAAGAGAACATTGCGTCTGGATTGGTCACGATTCATTGATTGACAAACAGCATATCGATTTCAGAAACTTTTTTTTTCCAGAAGAAGGACAAAAAAATAAACTTTGCAATATAGCTGTAAGAAATATACGTAAATAATATTCATGGAAAATATTTGAGGTATTTAATCATATATTTAATCATAATCATATATTTATTCTTTTAGTTGTATTATGTATACTTTTAAGAATATTTCTTTTTTTTTTCTTTTTTTTTTTAAAATAAACACAGTATAGAGGTAGAGGTCCCCTGTGCAAGAACAGTAAATGTAAATGAACCTCTTAATCTCTCAATAGTTATCCTAAAGGGTTAAACGAGGACTGCAATTTCAATGTGTTTTTACTGTTTACTGTGATAATGTTTACAAAATTTGATTTGGCTGCTTTGCCTTATCTTCCAAAAAAAAAAAATTGCTTTGTGACAAATCGTCACAAAGCGCATTTCTTGGTATAGGAAGCTGTGGGTGCAATGGCGGTTGCTATACTTCCCATCACTGTAACCCTCAGATGCTGCATTCATAGCTGGTGGAGGCATCTGACATTAATATTACAGTGTAAAAAAAAAAAATGAAAAAAAAAAATCATACCGTCATCCATTTGATTGCGAAGAGCCAGCCGCTGAAATCTTGAGTGAAAATCTTGCATGGCCCGTGATGACATCACCATGCTCTCACACACGGTGAGTGCGTTGATGTCATTGTGCACATCGCAGGTCCTTTGGAAGAGACTGCTGCAGCTCGATCAAGTAAATGAGGTGAGTTTTTTTTTTTTTTTTTAAACCCGCAAAGTGGTCATATTCTTTTGCATTCTATCTTAAAAATGCTGTTATTTTCCGATATAAAGGAAAATAATAAAATCACCTGAACACCAAACCCGAACCCGGACTTCGTTGAAAATGTCCGGGTTTGGGTCTGGGTACCCGAGCTTGCAAAAGTCATCCCTAGTCATCTCCACTTTATCGATAAAGGTGCATGATGAGTGTGGAGCGGAGACAGACTCAGCGGGCCTGGTATATTTATCTTTTTTTCCACCTGTTTTCTGGTGTAAAAGAAGACTGTAATCTAAGAGAGTCTGGAACTTCACATGGACTGCCAGAAGATGCCACTCATCATAAATTAGGGGGCATCCTCTGGCCAGTGCAGGAGCTTTCATAGACCGCCATAAAACAGTGTTTTGTTATAAATGACCACCTATGTGTTTAGTAAGCAAGTGAAAAGTCTGATACTTACCTGTAAGTAAATATAAAAATATACAGCAATAAAATATAAATAAATAAAAAAAGATACAAAAATATATTTTCTTTCCAAACATCACCATACATGAATTCTTCTAAGCAACAGGTCTTGATGAGAACACTTTAAAAGCTACTTGTATTTACGTGAATTTCAGAAATATATTTGTATAAAGTTTGATAAGTGTTTGTATTTGATAAGTAAATAATTATTTTACATTATTATATTAATTATAAAAAAATATATAAATAAAAACAGAAAAAATGCACATATTTTATTCACTTTTCTCCCACTTCTATTTGATATAATGGCTTGGCGCAGCATATTTTAGAAGTATAAAGAAAGTTAACCAGAAGAGGATGAAGAAAGACAGTTTAATTTACTAAAATAGAAGAGAATATAAAAATAACGTTTGCCATGTAATTCCATTGAAGGGGTGACAGCTGCTATTCACAAATGCTGCTGACATGATTCGCATTATATTAAAATTCACATTATCTGCATATTCATCAGTTTATTCTGCAGCTGCCGTTTCATTTTGTCAGCAGCTTACAACTTAGGAATGGTGCAGGTAGTGTAATGTTGCTCCAAAGGATCATTTTCATAAGCATGTTTACTAATTGTCACGTCATGATATATTAAAGTAGATGCAGCTGTTTCATATCCCTTAACTTCATCCTCTATTGTTTCCCTAATGCAAATCTGACTTTAACAAAGTTTTCTTTTTTTATGACACATATAGCAGTCGATTTTATAATCCTCATTGCCGAACTACATTTCAATCTTGCAGATGAATTCATTTGAAAGAATATCCCTTGCAGCAACAATTCGCATACATTGGCTTTGGCTTCAATAAAAGGATATTATACTTAGGGCTAACTTACTTTCATTGGTAATTTGCAAATATTTTAGAAACATATTATAATTTTACTCCTCATTACACATTAAAAAATGATTAGATTTGGGGTTGGCTGGCCTGATCAGGTGACCCTGGAATATACTAGTGACTGGCCGCGGCGCTCGGCTCAGATGCCGTCTGGATGTCGTTAGGGATAGAGCTGCTGCCTTTCAGGGACAGTGTTAGGGCCTGAATTTAGTTCTCAGTAAGGCAGGAATCAACCACAAAGAACCCAACAGCCCTTCTAAGGGCTAGAAGAATTTTTTTTTTGTCTCCTGGCTTGGCTGGCTGGCTGGCACTAGTAGTGCAGCTATCGCCATATCTAACCCTGTTTTTTTTTTTATTGTCCTATCTCAATGATACAAATCCATTGCACACAGCAGTGTGGAACCATTCTGTGTGTCACAGTTCAGCACTGACTCACTCCAATCCATATATACTGTCCAGGTGACACTTTCTGTACGTCACAGAATACAACCAAGTCATTTGCTACCAATACATCTACAGCTTGATCCAGAAAACTCTCTGTGCGACATTTGTCTGGGTCGCAGACTAAATAGCCACCGTTAACAGGGTGTCAGTTCTACCATAGTTCCTGCACGTCACGTTCCCAAAAAAACAAAATTTTATAAAAAATATAAAAAGACAAATATTAAAAAAAATTTTTTTTTCAGTTGTTTTAGCTCAGTGACACAAATCCATTTTACTCAGCTGCGTGTAACCTTTCTGTGTGTCACAGTTCAGCACACTCGCTCCAATCCGTATATACTGTCCAGGTGACACTTTCTGTATGTCACACAATACAACCAAGTCATTTGCTACCAATACCATCTACAGCTTGATCCAGAAAACTCTCTGTGCGACATTTGTCTGGGTCGCAGACTAAGTAGCCACCGTTAACAGGGTGTCAGTCAGTTCTACCATAGTTCCTGCACGTCACGTTCCCAAAAAAAAAAAATTTATAAAAAATATAAAAAAACAAATATTAAAAAAAAATTATTTTTTCATTTGTTTTAGCTCAGTGATACAAATCCTTTTTACTCAGCTGCGTGTAACCTTTCTGTGTGTCACAGTTCAGTACACTAGCTCCCATCCGTATATACTGTCCAGGTGACACTTTCTGTACGTCACACAATACAACCAAGTCATTTGCTACCAAAATCATCTACAGCTTGATCCAAAAAACTCTCTGTGCGACATTTGTCTGGGTCGCAGACTAAATAGCCACCGTTAACAGGGTGTCAGTCAGTTCTACCATAGTTCCTGCACGTCACGTTCCCAAAAACAAAATTTTATAAAAAATATAAAAAAACAAATATAAAAAAAAATATTTTTTTCAGTTGTTTTAGCTCAGTGATACAAATCCTTTTTACTCAGCTGCGTGTAACCTTTCTGTGTGTCACAGTTCAGTACACTAGCTCCCATCCGTATATACTGTCCAGGTGACACTTTCTGTACGTCACACAATACAACCAAGTCATTTGCTACCAATATAAACTACAGCTTGATCCAGAAAACTCTCTGTGCGACACTTGTCTGGGTCACAGACTAAATAGCCACCGTTAACAGGGTGTCAGTCAGTTCTACCATAGTTCTTGCACGTCACGTTCCCAAAAAAACAAAATAAAAAAAAATATATATATTTTTTCAGTTGTTTTAGCTCAGTGATACAAATCATTTTTACTCAGCTGTGTGTAACCTTTCTGTATGTCACAGTTCAGCACACTCGCTCCAATCCGTATAATCTGTCCAGGTGACACTTTGTGTACGTCACTTAATTCTACCGGACTTAACAAGTTTGTGGGTTTCAGTATACCAGGCCCGTGTAATTTTTAATTTTTTTTATCATACACCTATATACAAAAAATGTTGAACCCCAGGGCTAATGGTCGAGGTCGAGGGCGTGGGCGTGGGCATTCAATTACTGCAGGGGGCAGAGGCCGTGGTCCTGGGCAGGGTGAGACAGTACCCGCTGATGAGGGAGCAGGGGAATTCCGCAGAGCTACACTCCCTAGCTTCATGTCTCAACTTACAGGGACACGTGGTAGAGGACTGTTGAAACCACAACAGTGCGAACAGCTGATCTCGTGGATTGCGGACAATGCTTCAAGTAATTTGTCCACCAGTTAGTCTTCCACGCAGTCCACCCACGTTACCCAAGGGAGCTCTCCTATGGCTCCTCCACCTCAACCTCCTTCCCCCCAGTCTGCCCCCTCCCAGGAAAATTTGGAATGCGATCCGGCATACTCTCGGGAACTGTTTTCTGGACCCTTCCCAGAGTCACAAACCACTTCTCAGGTTACTGCTGACCTCGTTCCCGATGCCCAAGTCTTCCAACTGTCGCAGTCTGTGGGTGATGATGATGATGATGATGACAATGTTGACTTAGTGGAAGAAGTTTGTAAAGAGGTGTCGGACGATGAGGAGACACGGTTGTCAGACAGTGGTGAAGTTGTTGTTAGGGGAGGAATTCCGAGGAGGGAGCAGACTGAGGAATCGGAGGATGACGAGGTGACTGACCCAAGCTGGGTTGATATGCCGAGTGAAGACAGTGCTTCTGAGGCGAAGGCGAAGGCGAGTGCTGCACCAGAACAGGTTGTAAGAGGCAGTGGTGTGGCCAGAGGGAGAAGCAGGGCCAGAGCTGGTGCATCAGCAGCAACTGTTTCACGTAGTGAAGCTCCCGTGGCAAGGCCTAGATGTTCGCAAGTCTGGAGGTTCTTTAAAAAAAGTGAGGATGACCGACGGACTGTGGTGTGCAACCTGTGCCACACCAGGATCAGCAGGGGTGCCACCACTACTAGCCTAACCACCAGCACAATTTTTCAGGAGGGCCCCCTACAGGCCCTCTATTCAAACAATTTTTCCAGAGGTCCACCTACAGGCCCTCTATTCAAACAATTTTTCCAGAGGTCCACCTACAGGCCCTCTCTTCAAACAATTTTTCAGGAGGGCCCCCTACAGGCCCTCTATTCAAACAATTTTTCCTGAGGTCCACCTACAGGCCCTCTATTCAAACAATTTTTCCAGAGGTCCGCCTACAGGCCCTCTATTCAAACAATTTTTCCAGAGGTCCACCTACAGGCCCTCTCTTCAAACAATTTTTCGGGAGGGCCCCCTACAGGCCCTCTATTCAAACAATTTTTCCGGAGGTCCACCTACAGGCCCTCTCTCCAATTCCAGTTCCAAGTTTTATTTGCGCATACATTTTTATTTTTGGAATAGGTGTGAAAAATAATATTACTTGCAAATCTATATTGCCCAACATTGGATACGGTAGCAAGTAGAAGACCAAACACATGCTGCTCACAGGGTTCCGCAAATTCCTGGTCCACCCGCAAATTCCTTGTCCACAATGTCAAGGAGGACGAGCTTGTGTGGATGATCAACAAGTCCTTCTGTACTGAAATCGCCGACAAAGTCTCCATCTAAGAACACACAGACCATTGTGGAGAGAGCGGCACAGCTCGCCATCAAAGTGACGAACCCCAACACCAGACTGCGCAGAGAAGATAACGAATAAATATCTCTGTGGTTATTTTTGCTAAATAAAAGTTAAATAAACCCCCCTAAAAATTCATCTGTTCCTGTGCCTGATCCACCCAAGTTGAATCTGTCCCATCATGAGAAAGTCCCCCCAAGGAGTCCCCACTGTAACTTGCTTCCCATACAACTAACTCACCCCCCGACACCTGTGTCTCGCCATTGTCCACCACCTCCTCAGACAACACTGGTAAATCACCACTGTCAGCACACGGAAACAGCAAAAGGTCTTGCGAATTGGGGCAGAGAATGTTCTGGGCTAGCACATCAGGGAAGGGGTGACTATGGGGTTCCAGGGAGTACGTGACCACATGCAATATCCATTTAAAAGTCATGCCGCACTTGATCTAGCTCATAATTGACAATTGTACCGGTTGATTCTAAATTTTTAAGTTGGGGTCCTGCGTCGTCATTCTAACTCCATCCGGCTGTTGTCACCACCACACACGCTAGCCCCAGGGGGCACTCCCCTGGCTCTTCCAGCTCAACCTCCTTCCCCCCAGCCTGCCCCCCCACCTACAGGCCCTCTCTCCAATTCCAGTTCCAAGTTTTATTTGCGCATACTGCATACATTTTTATTTTTGGGATAGGTGTGAAAAATAATATTACTTGCGAATCTATATTGCCCAACATTGGATACGGTAGCAAGTAGAAGACCAAACACATGCTGCTCACAGGGTTCCGCAAATTCCTGGTCCACCCGCAAATTCCTTGTCCACAATGTCAAGGAGGACGAGGTTCTGTGGATGAGCAACAAGTCCTTCTGTACTGAAATCGCCGACAAAGTCTCCATCTAAGAACACACAGACCATTGTGGAGAGAGCGGCACAGCTCGCCATCAAAGTGAGGAACCCCAACGCCAGACTGCGCAGAGAAGATAACGAAAATATATCTCTGTGGTTATTTTTGCTAAATAAAAGTTAAATAAACCACCCAAAAAATTAATCTGTTCCTGTGCTTGATCCACCCAAGTTGAATCTGTCCCATCATGAGAAAGTCCCCCCCAAGGAGTCCCCACTGTAACTTGCTTCCCATACAACTACCTCACCCCCCGACACCTGTGTCTCGCCATTGTCCACCACCTCTTCAGACAACACTGGTAAATCACCACTGTCAGCACAACGGAAACAGCAAAAGGTCTTGCGAATTGGGGCAGAGAATGTTCTGGGCTAGCACATCAGAGAAGGGGTGACTATGGGGTTCCAGGGAGTACGTGACCACATGCAATCTCCATCTAAAAAGTCATGCCACACTTGATCAATCTCATAATTTACGACTGTACCGGTTGATGCTAAATTTTTATGTTGGGGTCCTGTGTCGTCATTCTAACTCCATCCGACTGTTGTCACCACCACACACACTATCCCAGGGGGCACTCCTCTGGCTCTTCCAGCGAAACCTCCTTCCCCCCAGCCTGCCCCCCCCACCTACAGGCCCTCTCTCCAAACAATTTACGTCTTTGTCCTATCTTTCTCTCTCTCCAAACCATTTTTCCGGATAGCTGCCATATACAGTTTTAAACTGAGTAGTATACATACCACAGTTGATCAATCTCATAATTTACGACTGTACCGGTTGATGCTAAATTTTTAAGTTGGGGTCCTGCGTCGTCATTCTAAATCCATCCGGCTGTTGTCACCACCACACACGCTAGCCCAGGGGGCACTCCTCTGGCTCTTCCAGCGAAACCTCCTTCCCCCCACCTACAGGCCCTCTCTCCATACTATTTACCCGGATAGGGGACGTATTAGATATTGTACTGATGTTTTTTGTTTTTCTTCTTTTAATTGCCTCCTGACCTGTGATAGGCAGAGCATGGACACGTACCCTTAGCTGCAGTGGGAAAGACACTCCCCTGGCCAGAGCAAGCTCTTTTTCCGTTTTCCGTGTTCGAAATATCCATTAAATATAGTGTCCCAAGATAGGGGACGTATACGGTATTAAACTGAGAAGAATCGATACCATACGGGTTAAAGCAACAGTTTTCCCAAATCCATCCGGCTGTTGTCACCACCACACACGCTAGCCCAGGGGGCACTCCTCTGGCTCTTCCAGCGAAACCTCCTTGCCCCAGCCTGCCCCCCACCTACAGGCCCACTCTACAAACAATTTACCTGGATAGGGGACGTATTAGATGTTGTACTGATGTTTTTTTTTGTTCTTCTTTTAATTGCCTCCTGACCTGTGATAGGCAGACCATGGACACGTCCCCTTAGCTGCAGTGGGAAAGACACTCCCCTGGCCAGAGCAAGCTCTTTTTCCGTTTTCCGTGGTCGAAAAATCCATGAAATATAAGGTCCCAAGATAGGGGACGTGTACGGTATTAAACTGAGAAGAATCGATACCATACCAGTTGATGCAACAGTTTTTACAAATCCATTCTGGCTGTTGTCACCACCACACATGCTAGCCCAGGGGGCACTCCTCTGGCTCTTCCAGCGAAACCTCCTTCCACCCCACCTACAGGCCCTCTCTCCAAAAAATTTACCCGGGTAGGGGGACGTATTAGATATTGTACTGATTCTGAATTGCCTCCTGCGATAGATGGGAATCTAACCCAGATCAACTGCTTGGGAAGTAGCTATGCTCACCACTATACCACCAGCAGGCACAGCAACTGATAAGAACAGATAATAAACTTGATTTCAGCTGCAGTGCCAGCATGAGCAGTGGTGTCACCTGCAGGCGGTGATGGACCTTCGTTGCACCTAGTTGGGTGCTTCCCTAACATGTGATGGGTATTTGCCTCGCCTTTCTTGGTCTCGGTGAGCACAATTGCCATGAGGGTAACCACCAGGCTGTTGCCTGAGAATTTGGGGTAATGGTGGGATTAGGCAGCCTCAGAGGCATCCATGCATGCTGCCCCTGCTGTTTCCTGTCCATTTCCGTGGTGTTTCCATCATTTTCTGAGGTTTCCAGGTTTTCACCCAGCCTTCCCTAGGCAGAGCCTTGGTCCCCTGCAAAAAATGCTCGAGTCTCCCATTGACTTCAATGGGGTTCGTTATTCGAAACGAGCACCCGAGCATCGGGAAAAGTTCGACTCGAATAACGAGCACCCGAGCATTTTAGTGCTCGCTCATCTCTACTACTGAGCCCAAAAACAGTACATTCATTTCACGTATCTGGGCCACTGCTGTACATGTCAAACTGCCTTTTACAATGTCTTAGTTTTCTTTTAAAAAATGCAGCCTTCCTACTAGTACATTAGCATTAGGATTAAAAAATATAAAACATTTTTTTCAAAAATAACAATATTAATGCTTTCATTCATGTGACCTGGGTGATACAAGGCTATTTT
Source organism: Rhinella marina (assembly GCA_900303285.1). Lineage (NCBI taxonomy): Eukaryota > Metazoa > Chordata > Amphibia > Anura > Bufonidae > Rhinella > Rhinella marina. Next base: position 275,034 of record ONZH01020526.1, read on the forward strand.
ATTGCAATGAACTATTTCTTTTGATTAGTTCTTTGTGATATTTTTCCCCATTCTATTACATTCTCATCTGTTTGCAGTAGCAATGAAGCATTGTAGGTGCTTTAACTAAGACTTAGTGAGGAAGATGACTGATGGTTTAGTACTCGGTTGCTCATAGACCCTGGCAGATCTCCTTCATTGTCAGCAGAATTAATCTTCATCAATCCATAAAAGTTGCACAGATGTTGCTCCCATCACTGCTAGCAATCACTGTGTGCAAATTAACCTCCAAACATCTAATGGTGCCATCACAACCAGCTCCCATACCAAGAGGAGGATATTTAAGGTTGAGTGCAGCATATAAATAATTGCTTCCGTAAATCTCATGTGAAAGGCTCCAAAGTGAAAATTGGTCAATAGCTTTTTCTAAAGTTATAGATCCATGGAAATTGTTGAAATATATAGTCAGTCAACTATTGTCGTCTTCACGAAATTACTAGAATTTTAATTTTAATTTTGGTTGTATTTAGAAAATTTAAATTTGATTTTCTAGAATATTTTAATAGGGCATCTGCAAGTTTTAACACCTGAAATTTTCTTCTCTGGTTTGATTTATACTCCTTCATGACCTGGTGATTTTCCGCTTTTTTTTTTTTTTAAATGTTTGTTTATTTGTTTGTTTTTACTCCCATCTTTCCTAAAGCCGTAACTTTTTTATTTTTGCATTCACATAGGAATATGAGTGCTAGTTTTTGCGGGACAATTTGTACTTTCTACTTGCTCTATTAACGGTTGCATACTTTGTAGTGGGAACTGGTAAAAAAATTCCAAAAGAGTTGGAATTATAAATGGGATGTCGTCACACACATTGCAGATTCTTCAGGTCAGGTCCTGTTCAGTGAAGATAAAAGAGGATGCGCGATCAAATGGATGAGGTGAGTTTTCTTTTAACCCCTAAATTGCCCAAAAATTCCTAAAATATCTAAAGAATGCTATTATTTTCCAATATAATCATGTTATAACAGAAAATAATAAAGTAAAGTTTGGGTCCCCATTGACTTCACTGGGGTTTGGGTTCAGGGTCGAGTTCGGGTCAAGTTTGGATCCTGAACACGAACTTTGACCTGAAGTTCGGTGTAACCCGGTGAACCCGAACTTCCAATTTGTACGCTAATACCTATTTAAGAGGACATCTACACCTCACCTTTCTCTGCTAAAATCAGATCTCCAAATGACCTTGTCAACTTGTCTCAGCTTCACAGCCCTTACAGTAAAAAATACTTTGAATGACTGGAGATTATTTTACCTCCAACTGTAGGGTCTTTCGAGATGGTCATCAGTTGACTAGCTTCTCATTATACTTCTGGTCATTTAGATATTGCCATGTGGCTACTGAATCTATAGTATGATGCAAACTTTCTATCACTGTAGCTTTAAATTAGCGCTGTGTAAAAAAAATATTATTTTTCTATGTTAGGAGACTGGGATTTGACACCCAATTTAGATAATCCCAAGACACAGCCACAAAGATTGTTTGTTTTGTGTGCAAGTGAATTCCTCTAGTGACTTGTTTAAAGGGCAGTTATCGCTGGTTTACAAGCTCCGTTAATTAAAAGAGACAAGATCTTCTTCTCCACCATAACACGTCCCTGGAATTAACGTGGAGGATGCATTGCAATATGTCTTTATTTCATGAATAAGGGTCTCTGTAAAGCAATTGTTATGTCTTCACAGAATACTATCTTAAGAACCTATATCATAGCTCTTTTTGGGCTCTGAAACTTGTGCAAAGTTTGTGCTTGTGGTTAGAAAAAGGAGCAAAATAAAGAGATTGAGATCTTTCTCTATGTACCTCCAACAAATAGAATTTCTATGACCTCTAAAAGCACTTCATTTGACAACATTAAAAATGTATAGTTGGTGGCCTATGCCCCCTGCTGCCCAGCTACGTATTCTGAGCTGGCGTCACTCACTCTGCTTCAGGTTCTAGTCTGGAAGTCAGTACCCACTGCCCTTTCTATGGCTTCCTGCAGAGGGGCCTGCCACTGGAGTTTTGAGTATCTTCTTCATACAGGCTGCCACCTGATTGTTGCTGGCAAAGGCCTGTCCTTACTGTCTATACGGCAAGTGGTTATTCTTGCTCTTAACAGGCAGTTCCCACAGTTCCCTGCGATTTTTGTCTGCCCATGTACCCATATTGACCCTCTGCTGCTTGAAGTGACCTATGCCTGTTTACCGTATTGATGGTTTACTGCCTGCCCTGCCCTTTGGACAGTTTCACAGATTCTCAAGTACTCTGCCTATCCCGATCACATCCTGTTACTTACTATGCATTTTACCTATCACTTAGGTGCATTGCATGTGTCTTGGATCCAAGGGTCAGCAGCAAACCACAGGAGGTAGCAGCCTGGTGTGTTCACTATAGTGAATGGGGTTAAATCTTAGACTCCCAGCGCTGTACATATACTGTGCTGGGAGGGTAGCACAGTGAGCGCCATAGCCAGTGGGTCTCAGCAGAGGTACAGGGCTAATGTCTGTGACTGATAATAATTCAGATCACAGGCATTTAACCCTTTAGATGCTGTGCTAAAGCGTGAGTATGGCATCTAAATGGCGAAAATCTGGAAGTGTGCTTTCCAGTGAGGACCAGCTCCTCTGTGTGGTGATCAGGGAAGCTGGTCCTTCATTCCAATGATTTGAACCCCTTTGAAAAATTAAAACACCCCCTTTCCCTAGAATAATTAAAAAAATAAATGCATTAAAAAAAACACCATGGGTATCATCACATCTGAAACACCTGTACATATTTATCCTGTACGATGAATGGCATAATGGAAATAAAAATAAAAATTGCCAATTACCCAGTTTTCTCATTGCTTCACTTACCCCAAAAAATTGAATAGAATGTGACCAAAAAGTCACAAACAGTCCAAAATGGTGTAACTAAAAAACTACAGATTGTTTTGCAAAATAGTCCCCACACAGCTCAGTCGACATAACTATAAAATATATATATATATACAGTATATATATATATGTCACAATATGGCGCTGTAAAAAAAAAAACTATACGTATGTGGTAGCGTTGTAATCATAGAGACCCAGGGAATAAACGGCACAGGTCAGTTTTGTTGCATAGGGAATACTGTAGGGGTTAGACATTGTATACTGAGGAACCACAAGGATAACTTCCTTAGGTTCAACCCTAAGCCAAATTTCTTAGTTGATACAGTGGTTTCACTACCACTGTGGTAACATGTATTTTCAGCATTAGAAATGTTGGAGAACTATGTGACACCACAAAAACCTAAATGGGTTGTCTGGGTCCAGCTGAACTGGACATATCCCTGTTTTCACCTAGGAAGGCCTTCTGATATGAGCATCAGGACATTTCATTTTCCTATGCTCTCCCTTGCCCTGTGTTGAATTGCGAAGGGCAAAGGCTTTTTCTGGAGATCCAGTGTTGTACCGGGCTCTATGGGTAAGCTAGGTGGCCTCTGCCTGATTGGCAATTCAAACCCTCTGTTGACTGACCTGACCACTGTCTGTTTACTGTATTGACCCTTTTCTACCTTCCTTGACCTTTGTCTTATTCCTTAATATGAGTATTGTGTGATCCCTTGGACATTCTTACAAATGTCTCTAACCCCCATGGGTTATTAGTCAACCACACTTGGACTATTCAAAGAGGTAGTGACCTCTTAGTTTTCCTGCAGCAAAAATTAGTTCTATGTATAGTGGTTAAAACATGAAAACCAAGGGAATGCCAGGATAATGCCCTTAGGATTAGCCCAAATTCAAATTGGTTGGTTGGCACAGTGTTTCCACACTCACTGTTGATAACACCATTTTTATTTACCTTTTAAGATTATAACTATCATCAGGCTTTATGCCCTTTTCATTGTAGGTTTCTTTATTTACTTTTTTCCATTTGTCTTCCTAAGCAGCCTAACGTCATTAACTCACTTTCTATATTTTGATATTTCCTATAAACCTTGATGTCAATCTCCTATGCCATACTTTTTTCTGTACTGGTGTCTCATGAAATATCAGCACCCAACTTTTTATTTTCCTCTTAGTCCCCAGTATCTCACATCTTATGCTTGGTCTATTTTCTGCACCCTACCTTTGCTCCAACTAACCACCTCCTGATCTTCATATCATCTTTTACAATTGTCACATCTCTTTCTTCTGCTTTATTGGTATCTGGGCTCTCTTTCCCAAAACTTTTAACTGATCCAGTCTGCTTGGAAGAAAAATCTCAAGATTGTAATATTTCCTTTGGTTCTGGTGCATTTGCTCATTGGTGTATCAAGGAGTTTATTTCTTTCCTTCATAAAAAGGTGCAAGAATCCATTCTCCAGCCTGGAGGTCTGCAGTGAATGTGCGTTACTCTGTGCCCCATGGAGAGAAGATAATTTAAAAATAGTTACTTGTCTCTTTTTTTCAATTACATAGTTTTTGGGATATTATATTTCTGAAATATTTCATATATTCAAAAGCTTAAAAAAGATACATAAACATTTTGTTGATTTTTTTCCCTTGGGACATAACCTACACAAAAAATTGACAGTGGGCCCAAGAGAACACACCATCTAGATATTTGGATATTGAAGCTCCATGCTTGATAGGAATATTTTAGCAGTCAACGTATTGACTCCAATTTAAACGAAGAGGAAAAAAACACATTTTTGACAGTTTAAACAGCAGTGGATTAGAGATGGGAAAGGAATTCAATTAAGTTCTCCAGCATTTCAGCTGCCAAGAATGAAATTGCAACCATGTACATGTGTTCACTTCTCCTACAGGATCATTATTGCTGATGTTTCCCATCTGTTGTTTGAGACAGTCAAAGTTAAAGTGCTGGGAAGAAAATAAAACACTAACATCACAAAATTGATAATTATTAGATTGGTATAACAAAATCAGAGGTGATAAAAATTACAGAGCAATTCATTAAGTGCTATGCTTAATTGCAGATTCTTTCAGCTGGCAAGGGGTACACTTATCATCAACAAAAAAATGCAACAAGATAGTGGCTTCAAAAATTTGGTTAGGTTTAGCGAGCATACCAGTGTTTACTATACTTTTGTTACCTCAAGGCATCATTGTATCTAAGTGGTTGGAACACCACATGATAGGAGGTAAGGAACGTCATAAATACTGGCCTAGCAGCAATCAACGGTTATCCAAAAATTGTAAGCAAAGGGAGCCGCACTGGGATATCGAAACACACACGGTCAAGTACTTTGCGTTCATTAAACTTTATTGTCGTTACTGTATGTCTGCTAATCTTCTAAAATGGAGCAAATAAGATAAAGAAACACTCTTGACTTTACAATCCCCTTGGAGCTTAAGTTTTGAAGGTGGCTGATGTAGATCTTTTTGGAATAATTTACTCTTAAAAGGAAAAACAACATTTGCCATGGTTGACTTACAGCCTTGGGTTCAGTTTCAATCGAACCATGACATGCCAAGATTTTGCATAGTTTCATAGAAAACTTCTCAGTAAATGATCTGCCATTACAGTAGCCTTAGCAGTTCAGCAAGTGACTGGAGTGATGTTATATAGTAAGTCAAGTTCAATTATAATTATTGGTACTTTCTATCTTACAGAGAAGAGGATTGTAATTTAATGAGTCTTTAACCACCCCCTTCCTGTGAAAGTATCCTTGAATTGTAACCCATCACTGTAGTAACTGTTCACCAATGTCTTACTATATTGCAAGATGTTGTGTTATGTAATGCATACAGTTATGGGCTATTTACTTGCATTTTATTACAAACACTGGGGCAGATTTATATCACATTAGCCACATAAAAACATTGCAAATTATGACACCCCATCTTTGTACTATAATTTGTGATTTTTTTTCTACTTCTTACCACTTTTTAAAAGTGGCATGGAAAGTCAGAAAAGGTTAGCAATATTGAGTGTAACTGGGCCTATTAATACATTTTATAAATAGCTATAAACATATTTAGTTTCAGGTGGAAAACCCCTTTAAATTTTAGAGGGGTACACACATAAAGTCTGTCTTACTCTATCTATTTATTGGATTATTTTCGTGCTCTCAATGCCAGGGTGTCACATTTGTTAGATACAATAAAAAGTCTTGGATATGACAAAACTTCAATCTTTTAGGGTAGGGCCATATTGTCAGGTTTCTGCATGCAGTTTTGGAAGCCAAAATCAAGAGTGGATCCTAAAAGGAGAGAAAATATACTTTTTTGAATTCACTCATGGTTTTGGCTTCCAAAACTACATGCAGAAACCTGACAATATGGCCATAACCTTAGAGGGCTGAGCGTCTCAAAAATGGCAGTATACATATTCAGGACAGATGGGGCCTGATGTTAATTTTCCCCTACATACAATTTCCATGAGAATGAAACAGAGCATTTCTCAACACCCTGTTTAGAAACACTAGTAGTTCATCCAGAGAAGGAAGTCTTGAGGATATTCTTGCCATTTCAAACATATAAATAAAAGGTTTTATCTATAGGCAGGACAGGAGATTATTTCTTAAAATCAATTGAGGTCTGATTCTGCTGAATCAAACTTTTGATTCATTTTGGGTTTGGGTAACTTTTTTTTTAATCAAATCTCTTTTTATTATTTTTCAACAGAGAAACATGACAGCAAAGGTAGCTCATCATGTAGACAAAATTACAGTAGACATATTATTGAACAATAAAAGTCTGCATAATGAGGGGGTAAAAGGAGAGGCGGCCAGGAGGGAGAGGAAGGGGGGGGGAGAAGGGGAAGAAATCAGAGTCAGCAATGGGAGGGATGGATGGGGGGGTGGGGACAAGGTGGAGGGAGTGTTTAGGAACAGCGGGATATATATCAGACAAATATTTGCCGTTAAAGCACAATCTAAAGTAATGTAATGAGTTTAAATAAATAACAATGCCGCTTACAAAATTGACATTACAGAAAGTAACAGTATAACTCAAATAATTACAATTAACATAAAACAAAAAGGGAAAAGAGAGAAAATGGTTATAGTAAGGGGGGAGGTTGTAGGGAGGGGGAGGAAATATACATCAATAAACAGCTGCTTATAGGCTGTTATGGTCTCAGAGTAGGAGGTGTCACATGCGCCTTACGATGTTCACGCCATGGGTTCCACAGGATTTGGAATTTATGGTGAGATCTCGTGGCCCAACTCGCTAGTTCCTCCATTAAGTATAACTGGTCTACTCATTCCAACCATTGCAAGATACTTGGGGCAACGGGACTCAACCAATTCAAAGGAATAAGTAATCTCGCAGTCTGGACTAGATGAGTAGGAAGGTCTGACTTGGAAGGATGCCAGGACCGACTAGGTAACCAAAGTAACACTGAAGTCGGAGTTAGTGCTATAGACGTGTTGCAGATGTTATTAATGTGTTGTTCTACAGCAGACCAGTATGGTTGTATATGAGGGCAATGCCAAAATAAATGGCCTAATGATCCTTCCAACTGTCCACATCTCCAACAAACACTGGAATCAGAAAGTCCCATCTTGTAAAGTTTGGAAGGATCGTTATACCAGAGCACCATGGTTTTGTAGGAATGTTCTTGTATTTTAGTGCATCGTGAGAAACCATGTGATCTGGAGTGGATGAGCTGCACTTCAGCTGGAGTAAAGCTGCAAGCTAAGTCTCTTTCCCATAATGCTAGGTATGGTGGAGCTTCTGATTTTACGGAAGCCGTCAAGTGGGTGTACAGCAAAGAAATCAATCTTTTCGGCATGTGTGGTCTGTGTAACAGATTTTCAAACCAAGTATTGGTAATAGGGGAGGACCAACTAGATTGTATAGCCAGACAAGAGCATTTAAATTCAGCTCTGTCCAAAAAAGTGGGTCTACATACCAGTTCGTCACAAAGAGTATTTATGTCCACACTACTCGAAAGTCTAGTTCGGAGATATGACATTTCTAAGTTCTGTAGCCGTTTCCAAAACTGAGGGACATACTGGGGCTGATTTAATAATAGGAAAGGTGTGAGAGACACTGGTATATTGTTAGGAGGGTCTGAGAGTAGAGGGTTATGTGAATTGACTCGTTGCATAGTGTGGTGTAGACCTTTAGCTAAACCAACAGGTACAGCTTGTGTTTTAGTAACTCCCCAGAGACCAGCAAGCTGGTTGTCTGAAAGTAGTGCCATCTCCAAGTCCGATCCTAGAATCCTGTATTGAGGTATACACAGCTGCATCCATCTTTTGAGCTGAATGGCTGCATAATAGGCACGTAGATCTGGGAGACCAAATCCACCTTGGGCTCGACCTCTAGTCAAGTGATCATAGGCAATTCTAGTTTTTTTCCCCTTCCACAAAAAGAAAGAGAGCATCGATTTGAGTTTAGAGAAAAAACCAGGAGGGAGATATATAGGAATCATCTGCATTAAGTACAGAAATTTGGGTATTATATACGTCTGCAATAGATTTTTGCGGCCAAACCAGGACACGTATGGAATATTTAAAGAATTCAGCTGGGATTGGACTTTTTTCAATAGAATAGTGTAGTTAGAAGGGTAAAGTCTGTCCTCATCCTTAGTGATAGCAACACCTAAATAATGAAGGTCATGGAGGCGCCATTTGAAGGGGAACCGTTCTTTCAACGTTTCAATGACATGGGATGGAAGGGATATATTAAGGGCTTCAGATTTAGAATAATTTATTCTGAAATTAGATAAAGATCCAAATTCTTCAAAGGTGGATAATACATGTGGGAAGGCATGAAGTGGGTTAGTAAGCAATGGGTTTGGGTAACTTTAACCTGTATTGAAAGTGTTTTAATTGCCTGGGTATATACATCTCTCCCACTCTCTTTTGATTCTCCTAAATTGAGTCACACAAAATTTGAATTTGAATAAAAAATAAATAAATAAATTGTGTTGAATTTTAGAATCCATTTACTCATCTCTTTTTATCTGGTAAATAAGAATTATCTAAAACATATAATAAAATTGTCCAAAGGGAAAAATGCAAAAACACACATTTGTTATAATACCAGTCTATTCTTGTTAATGTGCCAGAACCAGGCATGTACTTGGCTTGTGTTATTACAATAGAGATTTAAGACTTTGAAGCTTTTATTTTTTACATTGCTCTCTAATGACCTACAAAGATATTCTAGACAAAGCATTGTAAACACCCTTAAGTAAGTAATCTTAGATACTTCTTGGATGGTTTGCTCAATAATTACAAGAAAGTGTTCTCTCTAAAGGAATCTTCAGTTTTTCCTCCATAACCAATGATGTGAAAAACTCTTCCAGAGAAAACTAATTGTCAATAATAATTATAATTATATCCTATGAATCAAGTCTGGAGAAAATAATTTCAAGTATTTCAAGAACACATGGCAGTCTTTACAGTTGATGACAGCGCTGGTGAAATGATGAACTATACGTATTAGGAGTGGAAATTTGTAGACCTGGAAATATGAGTTTTGAAAAACAAAATAAGGGGCCTTAGTGATATTGAAAATGAACCCCTCATGCTATTATAAACCAGTTCAAAATCAGTTTGAACTTTTAATAGATATGAGTGAATTGATTTGTATGAATTGATTTGTCTTATCAAGCAGAGTTCTAAACATGTGATGCAGTGTACCCAAACCTGATGATACACTCCCTGCCATTTAATTGACATGCCAGGACATCTTGGTTGGCCCTGACAATCTAGCACCTACACTGCTGTTCTGAGTACTGGCGCAAGTGAAGAGGTTCTGCTTCCATTACTAGAGAAGCAAATGTTTGTCTACCACTACACATGAAGAGTTGCTGCTACAGTGGAAGCAGCACCAAGCAGGGACACAGGTGCGAGATTGTCAGGGATGGCCGAGATGTCCAGCCCTGTCAATCAAGTGGCAAGGGAAACGTCCTCATATTTGGTGACACCCATTGTAGGTGTAGAATTCTGCTTCATGAGACAAACCGATTCATACAAACTGGTGCTCTTTTGTCTATTCAGGACCAGACACAGATTAGTTTTAAGTATGCACAAATAAGTTAAAAAACTATAACTTTGTCAGATGTTGGACTATTTTACTCTAAAAATGTTAGGGGCACATTTATTAAGGCCCGGCTTAATAAAGGTCCATAGCTGGCAGAAGGATCAGCCAAAGTTATGAAGAGGCGCAGGCCTCTCCATAACTTTGGCGTGCCCGGTGACAGTTCTAAATATAAGACAACTCCCTTGTGTCTTACATTTAGACCTTTTTCTATGCCTAAAACAGGCATAGAAAATGGTAAATGTTGTCTCTTCCCTGCTCATGCCACGCCCAACAATTTTAGACCTGGTGTGAGCGTGACGAAGTCGCAGATTGCGGCGCAACTAACTGTTGCAACAACATCTGCTCCTGAAATACACCTGATATAGGCATATTTCAGTATAATAAATGACCTCCTTAGTTCTTAAATTAGCAAATGTCCAAACTGTAGATAATGTAGAAGATTTCTAGTTGAGTCCTCCAAGAGGAATTGCTTGGTAAGGCTAATTATGACTTTTCACTGTCCCACTTATTCAATGTATTACTCAGTCAGCCTTTCATGTTTACAGGTGAAATACAGTATATGACTTGATCACTGGAAGTTTCTGAAATCTGACTGGTTGTGATCAGCTGAGTTGTCTTAAATTGACAAACAGTATGTCTTGATACGAAAAACTCTTTCAACATTCTCTTCTGTGTTAATAATCAAAAAGACTTCTGGATGAGTTCTTCAAAAAGCCCTCCAAGAGGATGTCAAACAGACTGTGACTCTTTCATAATATAGATCAGTACAACCCTTCAGGAGGTTTTCCAACGTGAAAAAAGCAAAAAACTTTTGTTGCAAAGGTTGTAGGTGTAAAAAAAGGAAAAAAAAATAATTGCAGATGTGTCTTACTTTTTCCCTTGGTTTAACATGATTATGTGATACTCTGTCAGGAGATGTGTGTACATACATGTTTCTGTATGTGGTCACCCAGTGAATTGCAGCCTTTTGAGATGATACATAGAATACATTCTAAATGAGACATTTGAGTCCTTCACAAAATTTGCCCACATGAAAAGTAGCATATTTAGATGTTACATTTGGTGCCTGCCATTCTCATGCTATCAGTCAAGGGGGCCAATCCCTGTATTGTTCTGAGCCCTGTGACTATGTCAGCTGATAACTGCCACAGTGATTATGTCATCTGAATGAATATTTCCGCCATTCTGTCATGCTTATTCCACCTTCCTTCCACTGTAGCTAAGTAACATTTATAGAACTGGCTTTAGGAGTAGTAATGATTTTTTTATAGTATTATAAAACATTTAGAATAATAAATGCAAGAAATTGGAAAGGGAAAATGCTTTTTAATTGTATTCATTTCCTGAATATCTTATAGAGGACCTGTGTGACCTCTTGCAACATGCCTGTTTAAGCAACTACTAAAATCTCATCACATCATCACGTTCATGACGACAATCAAGATGGTCACGACGGCCTCTTCGTGCAGAAAAGGATGAGTTGAGTATTTTTTTTAATGCCATATGTGGTCATATTAATCTGAGGGAGCGTTCTTTTTTGTTTAAAAAAATGTCAATTTATTAAGATGGACAAATCAATTTGCACACCCCTAATCCCCAAGGATTATCAAAAGTTGGGGAAAATCTTTAAGGACTTTACTTCATTGTTGAATGTTTATATGGAGTACAGTATATACTATCACTTTTGATTTTGTAAAGTTTTTCCAAAACATGTTTCTTTGTTTTCATGGAAGGCAGACTTGCAAGGATAAATGGAAGAATTAAAGTCATACTCTCACAAGGGTTTTGTGCGCGTGTGATTTTTTTTCCAAGGATAAAGCACAAGAAACATTCTGCCCCAGCTGTGAGATGTGTGAGGTCATCTGGACAGGGACACCGAGGCCATCTCATTAATCTTGATATATGGTTGAACATCTGAGTTTGAGCTCTTAAGATGATATCCTCTGGATGTACTTTGAAAACTAATAATAAAATCACATACTGTGTGAGGCAGGGATTTACAAATGGGTCTCAAATAACAACTAACAGTTGTACCTGACAGTCCACTGAGTTCCTGAAGACATAAACAATTGGGATCTACTGGATATGAAATAGATACAAAGTCACTAAGAATGGGTATGGTCTAACCGCAGCTTGGGATGATTTAACCAATATCCAATTTGAAAGTTTTCCAGAATAGCAACATGGAGACCTCAGCCTTGAATTTGGTGGAATGATTTTGTCTTCTAAATTGTTTCTAAAGTGAGTCTTTCACCTGTTTTTCACCTACATAACTAACAGCACCACAGAAGATTGCATACACATCCCAGACAGTGTGCACTGTGTGTCTGTATTCCATGTCCAGGAAAAGCACTTTTATTCTGCCGGAAAACAGATCCCAAGTGTCCAGCTGAAAGTAAAACTAAAAACAGCTTTCTCTCCCAACTCTATTTCTAGCAGCTATATCTTCTGATATGCTGGATATAATGCTGTGATTTTGTATCATTTGAAAGCTTGGAATGCCAGCTTTCAGAAAAGGTCAGAACCATTTTTCTATCTGCCAATCCCAAGATATAAACAGCTAAAGCAGCCCTCCCTCTTCAGTCTGGTTTGCTTTTGGAACTTGGGAGCTGTTTTCCTGCAGAATAATAGTGCTTTTTCTGAACATGTAATACAGTCACACAGTGCACATAGGTATGTCTGGGACGTGTATGCAATCTGTGTGGCACTGCTGTTAGTTATATAGGTGAAAAACAGATGAAAGACTCTCTTTAATGGGTTCTATGTTGTCTCATTGGTTTCAACAGCTTTGCAAGTGGTTTCAATTAATGTCACCAAACCATTATAAGATACATGACGTAATCCAACTGAAAGTTAGCCTCTGCTGCAGCTCTATTTTGAAGTCCTGATTTTGGCAACTGAAGTACTAGCATAACCTACAAGAAGAAGAGTTGACAGGGTGGTCTTTGTGTCCTTTTTCTTCTGCCACTAATTTATGTATACATACAGTATATATCATGAAGATATGAAGAACAGTGTCTGATGTCTCTCAGGGCATCGTCTAATGTTTTCTGAATGACTTTGTTTAAAACATTTGTATCATTAGGGATTACTGATATCATAAATATGTAACCCTATTGTTATTTGGATAATAATCAATGTTCTTGAATCAGCTTCATGAGACCAGAATGTCCCACACCTCTCCCTACCTCCCCATGCTCCCTAGTTGATTGAGTGCCACTGATGAATACAGACATACAGTATCCACCCCTATATTTTTGAGAATTTCATGAAGAACTGCAATTTCTCTTGATACAAATTCAAAACATCCTTGCAAAATACTAGGAAAATTCTCAACAGGCTGCAGTTCATATCACAGCCATTGCATGGTTACATGTAGACACATATGGCATAAACATATCCCAACAGAGTATCTCATTTTTTTTTTTAATCTAGTCATCTTTCACCACTCAGCTTTGGGTATGTTAAGTCATTAGAAAGGGTAAATAAACAAACATGTACATGCCTACATCAATGACTGGTGAGGGGGCAAGTGGAGGTACTGTGGGGACAGTGTTAGACTCATGAATATATGATAAAATTAGAGTTGAGCTAATCTAATTGGATCCACCGAAGTGCAATCAGATCCAAATTTCAGGATATATTTGATTTGTTGAAAAGCCGAATTTCCTTTTGCTTCGTGGGGGCAAATTTATTTAACATGAAATAGTGTGAAAAATAAAAATAAAAAATCATACTTACCACTTCCATTTGCTCGTGAGGGGCCGGCCACTTGCATCTTGATTGAAAATCTTAGCCGAAATCCTGTGCGCAGTGATGTATGACATCACATATGCGAAAACATGAACATGGGGCCAAAACAGAGGCCTTCACCTGCCAAGTGCACATGCAACAGGTCAGCCAGTGTCATTGGCACAAATCTACTGACAGATGCCTTTTAAAAGGGTTGTACCACTAATAAAATATATTTCCCTATCCACAGTATAGAGGTTAAGAGTTTGATCTCTAGGGGTCTGATCACTGGGACCAAAGCAGTCAAGAGAATAAGGGGTCCACAAGTACCACTGAGCTGCCCCGTGAGAATGGAGAAGTGGTGCACTTTGCCCATTGTGGTATACAAATAAATGCTGTTTTCAGGTATCTGAATTTATACCCCAACAGAAAGCCCAGTAGGGGCCTAAAAAGTAATGTACATAAGTAATCTGAACTTCAATGAGTTTTGATGAGAATCAGTGAGCATTCCATTCAGACAAGCCTAATTCACATTTCCTTCTGAGGACAGGAGCGCACGGCGTCATTGGTTGCTATGACGCCGTGCGCTTCCTGAGGACTCCTCAGGAAGCGCACAACGTCAAAACAACCAATGACGCCGTGCGCTCCCATCCTCGTGCGCTCACATCCTCAGAAGGAGAACGGTCCGGGATTTCATGGACCGTGCTCCATGGAAATGTGAATTAGGCTTTACAACCAAACCTTCTCCATCTTTAAGTGACAAAATATCCTATGTTATATCAAACATAATATATCATAATGCTTTCATAATTTATAAACCTAGATTTCTTATAATGTCCACCCCTCGATTTTCTTAAGAAAACAAGTTTTTTTAATTCCAAGCTGCCACAACAGGTGCTCGCACATTCAGCAGTCCATGTGGTGAGACATCCATTATTATAGTGGTGTGAATATGATCTATTTTCTCCTGCAGTTCTCCTCCGTTCACATTGTTGCAGTCCGCCAGATGCTATTGATATAATTACAATGTGTTGGTACCACATACTGCAATGTTTAGATGCATATTTATGCATGAGGGTCAGAATATTTTGCTTTGTACAACTGAGCACGCAGCAGGAATTTTTAAGTGAACAGATTAAAAAGTTGGAAACTTTATTGCATCCTAATTAGAAAAGAGCAAAGTTCTTCAAAATTCGATTTGGCTGCTTTGCCAAATTTGACAAAAAAAATTCACTTTGTGACGAATTACCTTCGTTGTGAGCAAGTAGCGGGTGCAATGACATAGAATGGCCCCCTGTCATTTAACCCATCAGATGCTGTGTTCATCACTGATCGCGGCATCTGAGATCCACATTACAGCATTTTAGGGGTTTCCCCTAAAAAAATAAAATAAATAAAAATATTCAATCATATTTACCTCATCTATTTGAGCTCGAAGAGGCTAACACGCCCATCTTGCTCGAAGATCCAGAGTGAAATCTTGACTGGCTTGTGATGAAGTCATCTTGGCTGGCGTGGTGGCATCATACACCACCATGCACAAGATTTTGCGTGAGATCTTCAAGCAAGATGACCTCTGTGGCCTCTTCTTGCTCAAATGGATGAGGTAAGTATGATTTTTTTTTATTTTCACAGGGAAAATTGATTTGTTACCACGAAGCACAAGGAAAATAGGCTTTGCAGCTAATCAAATTTTTCCTGAAATTTGGAAGTCCACTTTGTTAACTTTGATTCGCTCAACACTTAACCTACTATATAATTAGATTCAATGCACGGTAAAAGTAAAGTGTAGATGAAAATAGTCCCAGCTTTTACAGAATAATACATTTTAACAGGAAAGTGTATGTGACCTTTAGGGTATGACCAGACAGTGCGGTCACAGCTGTCATGTTGTACAGTACATACAGTCCTATCCTCAGGCAGCATGGTATAGAGGAGGAGGAGCTGAGCAGCTTGATAGTTTTCTAGGAAAAGATTCAACATATGAATTTTATTCATTTTTATCTATGCTCTTTCTATGGTTAGAATATTTTATTAGGTTGACGCCCGGCAACATTTTCTCTCTCTCTCTCTCTCTCTCTTTTACAAGCATACAGTAGTATTTCATTTTCAGGCTATTATTATCATTTTTACATGTTAACCTGGCTCCCCGATACAGAAACAATAAATCATCCTTGGAGTCCTAAACAATTGTTCTCAACATTATTGAAATTATTTTGTTTCTATCTTTAAGAAAGTGAAATGCAAATGAACAAAAAATAGACTGCTTCTGCGCTGTAACACTGCCATCAGATCATTCAACCGTTCACCATAAGGACTACTGTACAACACTCGCCTGTCTGCTCGCTCAACACACAGGTATCATAGTTGTTACCATTAATATGCAGACAGGGTATGATTAAGTGCAACATTGATACAAAATGACATTGTATAATAAATGAGAATGTAAAATGAACTTATAACCATAAATCATTTGCTATGTACGTAGCAACATTGTAAAAAAAAACGTGAGAATGAGCCACACAGCGTTTGTTCTAGCGATAAAAGGGGTAAAAAAGTTCTGTCCTACTTTTTTAGCATTTGTAAATCACAGTAAAAGGGAAAATAAAATTACTCATGCAGCAAAAAGTGCAGGCATTTGTTTTCGTTTTTGTCATTATATACAGTTTGTCGAGCTTAAAGCCATAATGCAACCTGCCAAAAATGTTATTTATTCCTACGTATAAACATTTTCTCTGTTTTATAAGACAAATAATATGCTGGTTGAGTTATATGGGATTTTAAGGTATTCAGTAGCACAATGAGTAATAGCAAGCAGATCCTCTATAGCAGAGGTGCACAATCTGTGACCTGGGGACCGCATGCAGCTCATAATGCTATTCTGTATGGCCCCATTAATTGGTCACAGATAGAGATGAGCAAAGTTTAGTAAAGTTCGATTCGGCTGCTTCGTCAAATTTTACAAGAAAAATCTGCTTTGTGACAAATTATTTAATAATGAAGCGGGCTTTGTAAGTAGTGGGTGCAATGACAGGGAACAGGGATTGCGCCGCCACCCCCCCACCCCCCGTCGTTGAATCCCTCAGATGCTGCGTTTTATACATGATTGCGGTATCTACTATAAATAACAGTGTAAAATAAAATGAAAAACAATAGTAATAATACTTACCAGATCCATTTTGTTATGATGGGCTGGCCGACGCTATCTTGCTTGAAGGTCTGGCGTGAAATCTTGCAAGGCCCGAGATGACGTTGTCACACTGGCCGGCTTGATGATCTCATACGTCACTGTGCACAGGATTTTGGCTGAGATATTCAAGCAAGATGGCGGCGGTCATCCCCTCACAAGCAAATAGATCAGGTATAATTTTTTTTATTTGTTTACTCTATTTCAAGTTAAATCGATTAACTACCCTGAAGCATGAGGAAATTCCACTTTCACTCAACAATAGTCACAGACATGCTTGTGTTTAGTGCCTGTTCACATGTATTTTCCATGACAGAGAGAGAATATGTGTCATGCAGAATAAGGGACAGGTAAGTACTAGAGATGAGCGAATCTATTCGCCGCTTCGCAGATTTGATATAAATCTTCCTTATTTCCTACACCGAAGAGAATTCGAATCTTTCCAGATTCGCTTCAGAAGATTCTTCTTAAATCTTTGCACGCTAACACTATGTACTCATCATATAATTTCTACGCTAATGCTACGCATCTGATAATTGGTACGCTAATCCGTTCAGTTAAGTTGGGTAATTTTACTGTATTTTCGTTATTTGTGCAGGCCTAGACAAAAATACGCTAAAGCTTCGTACACACTTTGTACACTCATGTGTACGTATTCTCGGGAATGTTCGCAGAACACGAATATTTTTTAACGCAACTTTGACCAAATCGAATCTTATCCGAAGCAAATCTTTTTAAAAATTTGGCGACTATTTGCCAAAGCGAATCTTTGAAGATTTGTTCATCCCTAGTAAGTACCGTAATTTAGGTGCACTGTGTGGCTTTTTAAGACACACCTGATGATAAGACGCACCCCAGATTTTAGAGTAGGAAAATAAGAAAAAAATATTTTTCATCACACCTCATATCAGACCCCCCATAAATTTCAGGACATCATATCAGACCCCCATATCAGCCCTCCATGTCAGAACCCCATCAGCCCTCCTTGTCAAACCCCCATCAGACCTCAGATCAGCCCCCATATCAGCCCCCTGTGCCCCCATATCATCCCACTGTGCCCCCATCAGACCTCAGATCAGCCTACTATGCCCTCATATCAGCCCACTGTGCCCCCAATATCAGCCCTCTCTGCCCCATCAGACCTCAGATCAGCCCATCAGCCCCCATATCAGCCCACTGTGCCCCCATCAGACCTCAGATCAGCCCACCCAGCCCCATAAAGATAAAATAAAAAACTCACTCACCTTTCCTGTGCCGCGACTCCACTCCTGGTCCGGCACTCCTCTGTCTTCACCGGCCGGTGATGTAGTGTCACCTGACTACATGCAGCATCAGGTCATTGTGCGCGCACTACGTCACTGACACTGTACGCTGTCAGGACAGTGCAGAGCTAGCCCGGAGAATACAGAGCAGCGCCAGACCCGGAGCGGATCCGCTGCGCAGGAGAGGTGAGAGAGTTTTTTATTTTATCCTTACGGGGCTGGGGGGCTGATCTGAGGTCTGATGGGGGTCCCGGCACCTAATACATACTATTTGCTTGTATTCTCTTTATAAGACGCACAGCAATTTTCCCCCTACTTTTGGGGAAAGTCTTTTGAGTCTTATAAAGCAAAAATTACAGTACTCACCCCATCCACTTGCTTATGGATAGGCCATCTGCTCCTGTCTTGATTGAAGAAAACCCACTATAGGACCTGTGGCTTGCAAGATCGCAGCATGATCACATGGTGACGTCATCACTAGTGTAGAGCAAATAGAAGTATCCAAAGTTGGCTTCGATCTGAACTTCAGGAAAAATTTTATTCATCTTGACACCGAATTTCCTTGCGCTTCGTGGTAACGAATCAATTTTTCCTAAAATGGTGGCTGAAAATTTTAAAAAATTATACTCACCTAATCCACTTGCTCTCAGAGAGGCCGTCCACTCCTGTATCCATTGAAGAAATCCTGGCACAGGACATGCGGCAAGCGTGATGACTAGAGATGAGCAAGCATACTCGTCCAAGCTTGGTGCTCGTTCGAGTATTAGGGTACTCGTAAGTGCTCGCTGCTCGGACGAGTATCTCGCCATGCTCGAGGAAATGGCAACTTCCGCATTGTGCATTTTTGGCGCCTATAAACTCAGCCAATCACAAGCCAGGAGACTCTGCGGTACACCCAGCATCACGTGGGGCCCTTATATGTCGATAGCAGGGGTTGGCTGGCCTGATCAGGTGACCCTGGAATATACTAGTGACTGGCCGCTGTGCTCGGCTCAGATGCTGTCTGGATGTCGTTAGGGATAGAGCTGCTGCGTTTCAGGGAGAGTTTTAGGGCCTGCATTTAGTTCTTTGTTAGGCAGGAGTGATCTCCCAAGAACCCAACAGCCTTTCTAAGGGCTACAAGAATTTTTTTTTTTGTCTCCTGGCTTGGCTGGCTGGCTGGCACTAGTAGTACAGCTATCGCCATATATAACCCCTTTTTTTTTATTGTTATATCTCAGTGATAAAAATCCATTTCACACAGCAGTGTGGAACCATTCTGTGTGTCACAGTTCAGTACACTCACTACAATCCGTATTTTCTGTCCAGGTGACACTTTCTGTACGTTACTTAATCCAACCGGGTCTTTTGATCTTACGTATATAGCTTGATCACAAAAATCTCTGTGCGACATTTGTCTGGGTCGCAGTCAAAATAGCCACCATCAGCAGGGTGTGAGTTAGGTCCACGATAGTTTCTGCACGTCACGTTCCAAAAAAAACAAAACTAACAAAAAATATATTTAAAAAATATATAAAAAAAATAGTTTTTTTGTTGTTTTAGCTCAGTGATACAAATCCATTTCACACAGCAGTGTGGAACCATTCTGTGTGTCACAGTTCAGTACACTCACTACAATCCGTATTTTCTGTCTAGGTGACACTTTCTGTACGTCACTTAATCCAACCGCGTCTTTTGCTCTCACGTATATAGCTTGATCACAAAAAACTCTGTGCGACATTTGTCTGGGTCGCAGTCAAAATAGCCACCGTCAGCAGGGTGTGAGTTAGGTCTACGATAGTTTCTGCATGTCACGTTCCAAAAAAAACAAAACTAAAAAAAATATATATATAAAAAATATATAAAAAAATAGTTTTTTTGTTGTTTTAGCTCAGTGATACAAATCCATTTCACACAGCAGTGTGGAACCATTCTGTGTGTCACAGTTCAGCTGTCCACTGACTACAATCCGTATTTTCTGTCCAGGTGACACTTTCTGTACGTCACTTAATTAAACCAGACTGAACAAGTTTGTGGGTTTCAGTACAG
This sequence comes from Rhinella marina, assembly GCA_900303285.1. Taxonomy (NCBI): domain Eukaryota; kingdom Metazoa; phylum Chordata; class Amphibia; order Anura; family Bufonidae; genus Rhinella; species Rhinella marina. The sequence goes on from ONZH01020526.1 coordinate 295,227, forward strand.
CACGCCCATTTATTTTTTATTTTTTATATAATACACTTATATACAGAAAATGTTGAACCCCAGGGCTAAGGGTCGAGGACGAGGGCGTGGGCGTGGGCATTTAATTACTGCAGGGGGCAGAGGCCGTGGTCCTGGGCACGGTGAGACAGTACCTGCTGATGGGGGAGCAGGGAAACCCCGCAGAGCTACACTCCCTAGCTTCATGTCTCAACTTACAGGGACACGTGGTAGAGGACTGTTGAAACCACAACAGTGCGAACAGCTGATGTCGTGGATTGCGGACAATGCTTCAAGTAATTTGTCCACCAGTCAGTCTTCCACGCAGTCCACCCACATTACCCAAGGGAGCACTCCTCTGGCTCCTCCACCTCAACCTCCTTCCCCCCCAGTCTGCCCCCTCCCAGGAAAATTTGGAACGCGATCCGGCATACTCGCAGGAACTGTTTTCTGGACCCTTCCCAGAGTCACAAACCACTTCTCAGGTTGCTGCTGACCTCGTTCCCGATGCCCAAGTTTTCCAACTGTCGCAGTCTGTGGGTGATGATGATGATGATGATGACAATGTTGAGTTAGTGGAAGAAGTTTGTAAAGAGGTGTCGGACGATGAGGAGACACGGTTGTCAGACAGGGGTGAAGTTGTTGTCAGGGCAGGAAGTCCGAGGGGGGAGCAGACTGAGGAATCGGAGGATGACGAGGTGACTGACCCAAGCTGGGTTGATATGCCAAGTGAAGACAGTACTTCTGAGGCGGAGACGAGTGCTGCACCAGAAATGGTTGGAAGAGGCAGCGGTGTGGCCAGAGGGAGAAGCAGGGCCAGAGCTGGTGCATCAGCAGCAACTGTTTCACGTAGTGAAGCTCCCGTGGCGAGGACTAGATGTTCGCAAGTCTGGAGGTTCTTTAAAGAAAGTGAGGATGACCGACGGACTGTGGTGTGCAACCTGTGCCACACCACGATCAGCAGGGGTGCCACCACTACTAGCCTAACCACCACCAGCATGCGCAGGCATATGAGTGCTAAACAACCCACTCAATGGAACCAAGGCCGTTCACCACCTCCTGCGGGTCACACCACTGCTCCTTCCCCTGTGTCACTCGCTGCCTCTGCTAGTCAACCCCCTGCCCAGGACCCCGGCACGAGCGCCTTCTGCCGGAAAACCACACCTTCGCCTCCACGATCCTCCACAGTGTCCACCAATGTGTCCCAGCACAGCGTTCAGCTGTCTTTACAGCAGACGCTGGAGCGCAAGAGGAAATACAGTTCCAACCACCCACATGCCCAAGCCCTCAACGTCCACATCTCCAAATTGCTGAG